>JAUMJL010001657.1:0-55827 GCA_033558185.1 Dromococcyx pavoninus
GGGAGGGGTTGTGAGGCCTCCTCTCGCGAGATGGCAGCGGTCGAATGAGCGCGCGGGCGGTGGCGCGTGCGCAGGGAGAAGGGCAGCCATGGGGTCTAAGAGAGGCGTGTGGTTGGAAAAGAGCTTTGAGATCGAGTCCACCCGTACGTGTCCACTGCTAAAACATCCTTGAGCACCTCATCTACCCCTCTTTTAAACACTTCCAAAGATGGGGACTCCATTGCCCTGAACAGCCTCTGCCTGTGCCTGACAACCCATTTGATATAAGAAGCGTTATTGTAAAGAAGTGGAATATTTTGACTTAAGTAGAGTTGGGTTTTGGTAGAATTGGTTTTCTAACTCACTTCAGTTAAGCGCTCTTGACCAGCGCGCCCCGAAGTCCTTTTCCACCAGGCAGCTTTCCAGCCACTCTTCTGTAGCATTCCATAGGGTTGCTGTGACCCAAGTGAAGGATCCGGGACTTGGCCATGTTGAACCTTTTACTGTTGGTCACAGCCCATGGATCCAGCCTGTCCAGATGCTTCTGCAGAGTCTCCCCACCCTCAAGCAGATCAACACTCCCACCCAGCCTATTGTCATCTGCAAACTTACTAAGGACACACTCAATCCAGATCAATGATAAAGATACTGAACAGAACTGGACCCAACACTGAGCCCTGGAGCACCACCTGTGACCGGCTCCAAATGGATTTAACTTGATTTAACACTACTCTTTGGGCCTGGGCTCCTTCCTGGCTCTACTCCGACCAGAACCGCCTCCTCATGTCAGCTCTGGTTCTCCCCAGGTGGAACAGGGGTCCCTGAGCTGATGCGGCTCCTCATGCGGCTCCCCTCCTTCTGGTAGGGGCTGTGACTGCCCTGGCAGCCCAGGCCTCGCTGCTTGTGCCTCACCTGGTCCTTGAGCATCCCGGGGCGGTCGTGTTCACCGCTCTGCCCGGTCACTGAGCACAGTGGGTGCGTTTCATTACGCTGTTGCAGATGGTGATGAGCAGCCCAGCCCACCACCTCACTTAACAACGAACGGGTGTGTGTCTTGGGCCAGCAAAACTGGTGCATGGAACATTACTGGCTGAAAGACGTGAGGCGAAGGGAGAGCGAAGTCACAATTCACTGGGATTAATACAAATTTATCCAAAGTAACAGCCCTGGGGTTGTTAAAACTGTTGAAACTCATGTCCTTTATCTCTAGAAAGCAAATACTAGGTTCCTTTAAATAAATAACAGCTCAACAGCTGCTTCCTGCTTTATCAGTAAGTGTCACACGAGTGAGACGTAGTTTTACAGATGTCTTTTTTGGAAAATGAATTGATTATGGGAGTCAGGAAAAGAGCCAAAGAACTTTTTTACATTTTCTCTCCTTGACTCTCAATGGTCATAAACACAACCAGCTGGGACAGTGCACAGTGCAGCTACCTAACGTCCCTGACACCACGGTGGACAGGGAGGCAGGACTGGGCTGGGGCAGTTCCTGAAAGTGTGGTGAAGTTGGCAACTAAACTTGGAATCCCTTTGAGGGTTTTGTCTGTTGGGAAACAGGCACTGGAGTGTGTCTGCTGGGAGGAGGACAGCAGAGGGAGCTGCGTGCTCTGCTGAAACGGGGCACGTGGCACATTCGGAAGGGGTCAAAGCTGCCTTGCGGGAGCTTGGGGAGCAGGACTTACCCAAAATTTAAAATCGAAATGTTTAACTAGTGTAACATCAATAAAGTGCCGGGTGTGTGACTGAGGGATCCAACGTCCTGAAGACTTTTAGGAGCAAGAAATAAACACTTAAGTCTTGCAAGACCCACTGCAGGGCACCTTGAACACCTCCAGGAATGGGGCAGCCAACACTGCTGTGGGCAACTTTTGCCAGGGCCTCACCACCCTCACCCTCTTCCTAAACTCTCATCTCAATCTCCTCTCTTTCAGCTTAAAACCCTTCCCCCTCATCCTCTCCCTGCACTCCCTGATCAAGAACCCCTCCCCAGCTTTCCTGGAGCCCCTTTCAGTCCTGGGAAGCTGCTCTAAGGTCTCCCTGGAGAGACGTAGCAGGTTGGTTAACAAGCCCCCAACTTTTCAGCTGTTGTTTTTAGAACCCAGCAGGTTTACCTGATGGCAAATCAGCTAAAAATGGTGCTTTTTCCAAAAGCCAGTGGTTAGAAAGTGGAAGCCAGGTGCCTGGATAGGGCAGGCAAAATCAGTGCTGAAGCAACTACTGTTACAGGACAAGGACAGCTTGGGGTTGTTCCTGGAAAACGGTTAAATCCACAGCAAACAACACAAGTGTTTTAGTGGCAGTGCAGTGGAAATACAGTGAATTTTGTTTCCTAAGCAGGTGATTTTGCTTGATCAGCAGAAGCTGTGGATTTTGCTGACCGGAGTCAGAATGGATCGTAGAGCCCTCCTAGGCTGTGCCAATAAAAGGCAAATTGTACTGGTAAAGCAGCACTCTCAGAATTTTTCAGGTTGAGCAACGGTCGTGTAGTCAAGGCAGAAATTCTCCAGTAACAGTAATTCTGCCAATCTAGAACTGGTTATAGCAGCACTCTTTCACTGAAGCAGAATAAGCAAAGAGAACTTCATTATTTGGAATTGCTGTAAATGGCAAGTAAACAAAATTACTAGAAGTAGGTCTGGCTGATAATATTAAACAATAACAGTAAGATGGGGCTTATCCTTTTTAAAGATATTGGGTTTGATACAATAGATCATGTTCAGCAAACACCCTTGCCTGTCCAGAGCCAGGAACAGGAGGCCAACTGCTCTGTGTTTTTGAAAAAAAATGAAATTGGCACTTGTAGTCCCTTCTGAACAATCATACCAATCATTCCTGCCACCAAAAAAATAAGTTAGAGAACTAGGACAAGTAAAATATTTACAGTAAGATTTAGAAACTTCACAAACATCTGTCTTAATATTTAGTTTGGAATTCAAACTGTGCTCGCAAAGTAATTGAAATTACTTTCTGCACAAACCTAACAGATGGTAAAAATGGCCTGTTCAAGAAATGGCTTTGCATCTTGGAAAACATTTCAGCTTATCACCCCCGTCCCTCGCCACGTTACTCTGAGAACGGCCGCCTTTGGTTCAGTACCGCGTGATTTAGGAATGTGACTGTTGGTGATGGTGTTGGGAGGAAGCACCAGTGAACCACCATGGGACAAAAAGCCTTAAAGCTGGAAGCTCTGATCAATTTGGAGATCAATATTAATCTCACTGATCGATTCAGTTAGACAAGAGTAACTTCTTTCTCTACAGGTCCCAAAAAGGGAATCATAGCATCATGGAATGGTTTGGATTGGAAGAGACCTCAAAGCCCATCCAGCTCCACCCCCCTGCCATGGGCAGGGACACCTCCCACTGGATCAGGGGGCTCAAAGCCCCATCCAGCCTGGCCTTGAACACCTCTAGGGATGGGGCAGCCACAGTTTCTCTGGGCAATCTGTGCCAGGGCTTCACCACCCTTAAGGTGAAGAATTTCTTCCTAATGGTTAATCTGAATCGTCCCCCTTCCAGTTTAAAGCCGTTCCCTCTCATCCTATCAGTCTAGGCCCTTGTGAAAAGTCCCTCCCCAGCTTTCCTGAGGCCCCTTCAGGTTCTGTAAGGGCGCTGTGAGGTGTCCCTGTTGTTTTCTCCAGGCTGAAAAAGCCCCCTCTCAGCCTCTCCTCATAGCAGAGGTGCTCCAGGCCTTTGATCATCTTTGTGGCCTCATCTGGACCTGCTCCAACAGTTCCACATCCTTCTTTTGTTGAGGATTCCAGAACTGGGCACAATACTCCAGGTGGGATCTCACAAGAGAGGAGTAGAGGAAGAATCCCCTGCCTTGCCCTGCTGGCCATGCTTCTTTGGATGCAGCCCAGGACACCGTTGGCCTTCTGGGCTGTGAGCACACGTTGCCAGCACATGTGGAGCATCTCATCAGTCAGCACCCCAAGTCCTTCTCCTCACATCATCCCCTATCCTGTATTGATACTGGGGGTTGCCCCGACCCAGGTGTAGGACCTTGCATTGGCATTGTTGAACCCTATGAGAAATACCCTCCTAAGAGTTCTCCTAAGGGCTGGAGCACCCTGATGGCCATAGCAGCTTGGAGCTGACTTCTGGCAGCACCTCAGCGTGAGGCACACACAACAGTAAATCCAGACTGCTCTGGTACCACTGCATTCATTTCACACTCTGCTCAGCCATTCCAGCGAGTGATTCTGTAAAAATTAAGATATATGTGTCAAAAAGTGGAGCTGTTTCTCAGAGCCTCAAGTAATTCTCTTTAAAACAGGGTTTAACTCCTCAATTCCTTCCTAATCCTCCCTGTCTGCCCTGTGTGCCAGTGTTTCAGGGCTGCCTCAATGCACACACTTGAGACAATCTGCCACTGAATGTTGGACAATGCTGCTGTGTGTTCACACTCAGTGGGCTGGGAACATCCTTGGGAATGTCTTTGTTGCATGACTGCACACCCACCACCATCACCGTTGCAAAACAGCACCATTTTTGGTTGCTGTCTAGAATAAAAACAATTTAAAAATAGTTCAAGTCTTGTCTGCATTAGAGAACAAAGCATTTCAGGGTGTGAGTTGTACAAAAGTAGCTATATAAAGCCTCGCTTGCTCGGATTTTGTCTAAGACAAAACATTCCAATGCAACTCCAGTAAAAAACCTGAAGCAATTCTTGGCATGAGAGTGAACACCCTTAGCCATTGAGTTCATTTGGAAATGGACAGATTACCAAGTTTATAGAAATATTTTACAAATACTTGAAAATAAGTAACCTTTTCATCCAAACCCAAACATATGGGGCATTAGAAACACAAAAAGATGAGGAAAGATAAATACAATGTTGATACTTCCTGCACTATCCATCATGTATAAAATAGACTACAAACCTGTTTCACATAAATCAGAACAAGCCCTGTTGAAGCTGACTTCTGGCTTGCATGTCCCAGTTTTTCTTTCAGTTCATCATCAGTCACTGCAGAACAGGAACAGCTCAAACTCTCCGAGTAAGCAAAGCCCCACAACGTACGAGTTCCGCAATGTACGAGCGTTCATCTGAGGACAACGCCCTCAGCCACACGGTGTGAATGTTGGGGTTGTCCTGTGCAGGGCCAGGAGTTGGACTGGATGATCCTTGTGGGTCTCTTCCCACAAGGAGAACTCAGGTCATTCTATGATTTTCTTCCCATGAATGGTCTTGGTTTGCTCGGTCTCTCCATACCCAGAGCTCTGCCAGAAGGCTCCTTGCATTTCTGATCATTTGTATGTGTCCAGCTGTTGGGTTCAGTCATACAAAAAGTTTCCAGATATTTGATTTTTCCTCCCAAAGGGAGAAAACAGGATTAATAAGAACCTACAGACCAAATAACAGCTCGTCACTATTCCTGATGCAGTGTGGCTCTGCTGAGGAGTTCTGGGTCCATGTCAATGAAAATTCCATTTCTCTTCTCTCCCAGTATGTTCCCAGTTATCTGTTCTGCATGTGGATGTCTACAGGTATGAAGGTCACTGTGGGATGCTGAGACATGCTGTTGCTGTGCTGCCCCAAAGCAGGTGGCATTCCTGGTTTGGTGGGTTTGGGTTCCAGCTCCCGCTTCGCTCTCATTCGTCTGTAAAGGGAAAAAGGCAGCTGTCACCAGAGCTGGTCCATGTTGTGGTCTCTCCTGTGGTGAGTGTTGGGAAGGTTCCCTTGGAAGCAAGTTACATTGAACAATTACTGAATCATGGAATAGTTTGGATTGGAAGGGACCTCAAAGCCCATCCAGTTCCACCCCCTTGCCATGGGCAGGGACACCTCCCACTGGATCAGGGGGCTCAAAGCCCCATCCAACCTGGCCTTGAACACCTCCATGAATGGGGCAGCCACCACTGTTCTGGGCAACCTGGGCCAGGGCCTCCCCACCCTCACAGCAAAACATTTCTTCCTAAAATCTCATCTCAATCTCCCCTCTTTCAGCACAAAAACTTTCTCCCTCATCCTCTCCCTGCACTCCCTGATCAAGAGCCCCTCCCCAGCTTTCCTGGAGCCCCTTTCAGTCCTGGGAGGCTGCTCTAAGGTCTCCCTGGAGCCTTCGTTTTTCCAGGCTGAACAACCCCGACTCTCTCAGCCTGTCCTCAGATGGGAGGAGCTCCATCCTTTAGTTCATCTCTGTGGCCTCCTCTGGAGTTGCTGGAACTGTTCCATGTCCTTCTTGTGCTGAGGACCCCAGAACTGAACACAGAAAAGTCAACTCCAGAATTGACTGAAATCCAACACAAGCCAGGATTTCATCCCAGCAGTACTGAACAGCGAGTCAGTGCTTCCAGGGTGTGTCAGCCTAACCTGAACAGTGGGAAATCAAGCTCCTCTCTGGCAGCCTTGGTGCACACAGCAGACCTTTCCCATGACAACAGGAATCCCCAGAAGAGCTTCTTTCAAGTGTTATCCCTCAAGAACCTCTTTCTGCTTTCTAGCAATTCAGTCACAGAATGCTGATGGTGAGATTCAGGACACTTTAATCAAACACATCACAGTTTATATTGGCTTGGAACTACTCAGCAATACTGAAATGGCCTGATAGATGAGAGCCACCTGATAGGGCTGCTGGTTCATCTTGTTTCACCTTGGTGAAGCACAGAACTTGGCCACTTACCTGTTGTATGTTTTCAATATGAGCAGAACCACTGTAAAAATAATAATCACTCCTACTACAATGGCAGCAACTATTGCTCCAGAGCCTGGCAAGGAAGCAGAAAAGGAAAAAAAAAGGCTTATTTACAAAGTTGTCATTGTACTGTTTGGAGTTTGCTAAGTTCAAGGTCCATTTAGAAAAAAAAATCAGCCACCACCCCACTACTTTCCTTACTTTGATAAAGACTTTGTTCTTGAGACTTCGTGGTCACGTTGTCTGAGAACTGAGTGTTATAGAACAGTGGTGTGGCTGTCGTCATCTTGATTCAGCTACAGAGGGAAAAAAAGAAGAGTAGAGTCATAAAATATTAACCAAAATTTGACAGGGATAATGAGGCAACTCCCCATTAAAGACTCAACATAAGTGCAGCCTCACTGAACTGGGCTTCTTGATATTTTTCTTAAATCTGGCACTTCTAAAGTCAATGGAAATTTTGCTCCAATCTATAACTGAGCAATTTGCCTTCCAGTATTCACTGTTCAGAATTAATAGGATAAAGCCAGATATAAACAAAATAATGATTAACCTATATATTATGGCTGTTATACAGCTTTTGGATAAATACATCTGTTTTAAATGTTCTATCATTTTAGATTATCACCTCAAGGTATGAGATTCAGATCATAAAATCATGGAATGGTTTGGGTTGGAAGGTATCTTAAAGCCCATCCAGTTCCACCCCCTGCCATGGGCAGGGACACCTCCCACTGGATCAGGGGGCTCAAAGCCCCATCCAACCTGGCCTTGAACACCTCCAGGGATGGGGCAGCCACCACTGCTCTGGGCAACCTGTGTTGAGTAAATACACATCCTTTATAGAATAGAGTTTAAAGTAGCTTCATTCATCTACCATGGGGAAGAAAAAACACTTAATCCCCTAACATGAAGCTCCAGAACTTCCATTGCAAACACTGGTTATCCCATGGCAGAAAAACCCCTTGCAATGGAACTGTGGCAGAAAGCTGATGTGAGTCCAGCCCAGTTCCTCGCTCCTGGCAGCATCATTTCAGGGCTGTTGTTGACAGAGGCCGAGTGGACAGCTGAAAATGTGCCTGCTCCTGCCTTTTGGTAAGGCAAAACTGAAGATCTAGAGCACACAGCCTGATTTTAAAGGAGCTTTTCCAAACATTTTCTAAATGTGAAAAATAACCTTAGCCATTAAAAGACTCCTTCAGTCTGAGAAGGGTGTGAGTACCACTTCAACCAGACCTGAAACCATTTCAGCTCCCGGCTGCAGAGAGCTGACACCCTCAAACTACCCATCGAAAGTTAAATTATTCTTCACCATCTGATACTAGAGCTGAGTTTCCCATTTCCAGTCCGTACACCAGCCAGGATCTGCTCTGCTCCACCGGGATATTGTGGATCTGCAGCATGTTCTTAGCTTTGATTTTACAGAGCACAGGATATAGAATAGCCAGAAAATTATTGAGTGGATAGAAATCAGTTGGTAACAAAGAGAAATACAAATGTAAATGGCAGCCTCCCTTTTCCTCTGCTGAAGCCTCCCTAAAGGCCTCTGCAAAGTAGCATCCATCAAATACAACGCAGATACAGGTTTGGGAGGTGAGGAGGTCACAGTTCCAATTGCTCCTGGCAGGAAGGGGGAAGTTTCGGGGAGGGGAACCCAGTAGCTGAGTCAACTGGTGTGAACTTGGAAACTTCCACTAATGGATATGTGAGGAATAAGAGAGATCCATTCCTAGCAAGAAGAGGAATGGCCAACGTCTGAGTAGGAAGGATCAGAACTGCAAGGCTGATGCACCAAATACTTCAAAATCCTCTTAAGAAGGTTGGGGTTTTCTCTTTAGAAAAAACAAAAATAACTCTGTCTTGAGCCTGTAACTGGGTCATTCTCTCTGCCTGAATGATTCCTTTGTTTAGCCAAGGCCAAGCTAATTCAGCAACAGGATCATCAGCTGTCGGTGTAGATCTTTCCATGCTGAAATAAATAGTTTGTGTGTAGAGTTTGCTCAGCATTCTTGTGTAGCACAGCGAGAGGATTTACACAAGGAACCTGCAAGAGCACTGCCCCCAGATGTTTTCCCACCCATCCGTTTGAAACCACTGGGTGAAGGTCATGCCATTGCCAAGCAGAGCCTGAAGAGCCTCTCCATCTCTACAGGCTGAGCAAGTATTTTGATTATAGACATAATTC
The DNA here is from genome assembly GCA_033558185.1 of Dromococcyx pavoninus. Lineage (NCBI taxonomy): Eukaryota > Metazoa > Chordata > Aves > Cuculiformes > Neomorphidae > Dromococcyx > Dromococcyx pavoninus. The sequence continues at coordinate 8,805 of JAUMJL010001657.1, forward strand.
AGAAAAAGCCACATCCAACTTTTACCTTCTCGCTCCTGACTAGGAGAGCACAAATCCCAGATGTACAGAAGGATTTTCCTCCTCCTCTGGCTACTAAAATAAAAATTCCAAATAAAGAAGGCTGGATATTTCAATATTAATGTAATATTCATGTAATATTCATACTTACTAACCTCCAGCTGGTTCAAAGCACCTCGTTAATGGTTCCCTATTAGTGCATGAGTCACCTATAACTGAGGAATTTCTATTGTTGCCTTCGAAACCGCCTGTTTACAGAGAGGATGAATTTACCCAGCAGGGTGTAACAATATGAGATGTAATTTGAAATATGCATCAAATATTTTTTTCCCCTGCCCTGTGTAGCAAGTAACGAGGTCCAAGGTCTGTGTTGAGGCCAGGGTGGGAGGTGCCAGCCCTCTGCTTACCTGCAGCAGCTCTTGGTTCCATTCCTGCCCTCTGAATCAGCAGGGCTGTGCCTGACCCAGCCTGCGCCCTGAGACTCAAGGACCCAGCAAGGTCCAGTGAGATCCATGGGAACCTTCCATGGGCTGTTGCAGGCTGGATCCTGCTCTGGTTAGAACAACATTTGGCAAATCAAGAGTGCTCCATAAAAGCTGTATAACAGGGGAGAAGAAATGGACTTTGATACAGCAATCACAGGACATTCCTTCTTCATGACACACGCACGCACCTCCCCCTGTGCACACACACCTGGGGCTCCGAGAGCCACCAGTGCATCTGTGGATCTCAAAACTGGGCTGGGATCACACACTGCTGGTTATGTTCACATCCCCACGTTATGGAGCTGGAAATGTTTTTATACAGTTAAGTTTTGGGCAGGTTTCCATTTAAAACCCCGTTGCAGTTACAGCCCATGGGTTGTTTCGGCAAGGGTAGCGATGTCCCCGTTTACCCAGCCTGCCCGCCTGAACGGGGCCCAGAGCTTGTCACCTGGTGACTGCAGGAGAGGGGGGACCAGGAAGAGAGAGGCTGGTTTGAGTTTTTCCAGGAGAGCTGGATTTGCAGAGCCAGCTCCCTGCCAGGTGCTGGGTAGAGACACACAAATTTAGCACCCAGAAAAGAGGGGTGTTTGCAACAAGCTGTGTTGCAGGCTTGAAACTAGACACAAGGTCAGCGATTGTTTCTTCAGCAGTGATACAGTGACCAAGAAGCTCAATTAGAGCATTAATTCATCATTTCAGCTGTGCTGCTGCATAGATCTTATTGTCATCTTACACCATGGCCAAGCACAGGTTGAGAACCAGGTGATTTTCCCCTCCTTACTTATCCAGGTCTAAGGAAGAGCACTGGCTGCCAGCTCTGCTGCTCAGGGACTTGATTCCCTTCCCCAAAACATGAGCAGAGCAGGGTCTCAAATCACAAAAAAACACTAAAGAATGTGACATCAAAACCCAGCACTGGTTTGCTCGATTCCTTTCTCAGTTTCCTGGCCACGACAGCTGCTAGGAAAGGGAATATTAGGATATTTAGATATTAACAGGGATTTGGGCTATTCTCTTCCCTCAGGTCCTCTTGCAGATGTAAATGAAAAGGTCCAAAGCAGTGCCATGCAAGAAAAATCTTGTGCCATCAAAGGGCCACTGGGACCTGAACTTACATGAACATCCCTGATGTTCAAGGCCAGGTTGGATGGGGCTTTGATCCCCCTGATCCAGTGGGAGGTGTCCCTGCCCATGGCAGGGGGTTGGAACTGGATGGGCTTTGAGGTCCCTTCCAACCCAAACTATTCCATGATTCTATGATTCAAAGGCTCAGCTTAAACCATTTGGACTTGGCTGAGCTCAGCTCACACAACCTCAGCAGCAAACTCACTCTTGTCCAACGAATAAATTAATCCTTCTAATTAAGTCCAGAGTTTTTCTCCCTTCCCAAAAGTAACTGAGCCCAAGAGCAAGGACCTGGCTTGCCAGCAGTCCCCAGAGGAAGCTGGATGGGTGTTTCAGCTCTGCTCCAGCCTGACCTTCCCTGTATTTGCACAAGGTTTACCTTGTCTCATCATAGTGAGCATTGAGAGGTTTGAACCTGCACTTCTCATTGTTCCCTGCTGTTTTCCAGCACTGGGGGGATCAATTGAGCATTCATGGTACAGCACCGAAAGGAAACAGGTGATATTTAAGAGTCACAACCTTGGCTTCAGCTCCCAGTAACGTGGCAAAGCATCCATCCTTGAGCCAAACAGCCTTGTTGTCACTCAGCCTTGTGCTCCCATGCTCACCTTCCAGCAGCATCCTGAGCCACGAGAACCGGGAATGCCACCGAGGGGGGGTGTGAGGCAAACTCTGATTTCACAGTCACAGAACCATAGAATCACTTGGTTGGAAAAGACCTTGGAGAGATCATCATCGAGTCCAACTGCACCTGTCTGCTACTAAACCAGGTCCCTGAGCACCTCATCTCCACCTCTTTTAGACACCCCCAGGAATGGTGACTCAACGACCTCCTGGGCAGCTGTTCCAGTGCTTGAGAACCCTTTTGGTAAAGAAATTTTTCCTGATGTCCAATCTGAACCTTCCCTGGTGCAACTTGAGGCCATTCCCTCTCATCCTGTCACCTGGGAGAAGAGACCAACACCCATCTCGCCACAACCTCCTTTCAGTTGTAGACAGTGATGAGGTCTCCCCTCAGCCTCCTCTTCTCCAGACTAAACAATGCCAGTTTCCTCAGCCACCTCTCCTAACATTTGTTCTCCAGACCCTTCCCCAGCTTCGTTCCGTTCTCCAGACACACTCCAACACCTCAATGTCCTTCTTGTAGTGAGTGGCCCAAAACTGAACCCAAGATTTGAGATGCAAAATTATAAAGAAAGTAACAAAACCCCAGTGTGCTTCAGTGAGACCCGAAGGTGCCTGAATTTACCTTGTGAGGCTCTAAGAGGGAAAAAGGAGGCAAAAAGAAACTCAAGTTCAAACTGGCTGGTGGGAGCTGAGGCACAAATGTGGCCTCTGGCCAACAGCCCCGTTCTGCACGGAGCCTGTGTGTTCGTACGTGTCCTGATGCCAGAGCAGCACCTTTATATAAGCATTTGCCTCAGGTTCTGGCATGAGCTCTCCAGGTTTAACTGTTGTTAAAACACATATTAAAAGTATTTCATTTCCTTGCCAAGACAGAGAAGGTTACACAAACTGCCGGCAGCTCTACTGGGCAGGAGCAGCACGAAGGGAAATCGGCAGCAATTCGACCTGTGTGGGTTATGGGGGGCTAAACCCCCCCAGCTCACACAGATGGCAAGAACCAAGGGACTCAAGATGGGTCCCCAGAAAGAAATGTCCGTGTTTCAAAAGCTCTGCCTGGGAATTTGAACCACATAGACTTTGTCGTGGCCTTGCCCAGGAGCAATGTCTAAACCCGACTGTGAACTGCAGATTTCCCAATTCTAATTTTCTGCTTTAAAAAGCTGGGCCACACACGTTTCTCCTCTCCCTCTGTGTGAATGCACTTATTCATGGGAACTACAGTAGCTCCACCACTCTCAGCAAAGTGCATTCCCATCATAAAAGCACTTCAGATCCTTCAGGGCAGGACCAGCTCTGCAGACAAGGCAGGATATGGGAGCAAAACAAGGCAGAGGTATTTTCCCACTATTTACAGGCCAGGATCTAAGGCACACTTGGATTAGAAGGCTTGGGGACAAGCTGAGAGAGTCAGGGTTGTTCAGCCTGGAGAAGAGAAGGCCTCCCAGGACTAAAAGGAGCTCCAGGAAAGCTGGGGAGGTATGCTTGATCAGGGAGTGAAGGGATAAGATGAGGGGGAACAGTTTTAAGCTGAAAGAGGTTGAGATGATATCTTAGGAAGAAATGTTTTGCTGTGAGGGTGGGGAGGCCCTGGCCCAGGTTGCCCAGAGCAGTGGTGGCTGCCCCATCCCTGGAGGTGTTCAAGGCCAGGTTGGATGGGGCTTTGAGCTCCCTGATCCAGTGGGAGGTGTCCCTGCCCATGGTAGGGGGGTGGAACTGGATGGGCTTTGAGGTCCCTTCCAACCCAAACCATTCCATGATTCTATGATGTATCAGAACCACAATTTGAGTTTAAAATGTCAAATCCCCACCACGCCACCACCCCGTGGGATTCCTGCAGCTCAAAGCTTGCAGTCCTCATATGGAACCAGCCCACTGACAGAACTGTTCAGTGGGCTCTGTCAGGTGGAGCTCAGATTGTTGTTGAATTTTTTATTCTTTAAACACCTGCTAACTTGCCCTCTTCCACTGACAAATATCAGATGTGTCATCTGGAGCCTCCCACTGCCCCTGGCCGGGTGTCTGGGGTTTCCCATCCCAGACCCAGGCACACTTTGCCACTTGCCTTAGTTTCCTGTCAGACTGATGGAAGTCAGGATGTGTAAACTCCCCTCCATCCAAAAGTCCTAAACAAACCTGAAAATTATAACTAATACATCACCCAAATGAAAATGCTCTGTCTAATGTGCAATGATTATGTAGTGAGGCTCATTAAGAGATGTTTACAATAAATCATTCAGCCCGATGTGCAGAAGGCTGAGTTAATTATTTAGATCTGCAGTGATTCATTTAAGAGGAAATGGAATAACATTTTAGAACAAAACCACTCTTTACATGCAATGCACAGGCAATCTATCAGATATCAGGAGAGACCTGGGAGTATGCCTTATTCCTGACAGAATTCTAAAGGTTTTCTTTTGTCAGCAGCTTTTTGTTATTAGAAGGCTTTTAGTCTATATTTTTAACACAGGTGAGAAGCTAAATTAACCAACTTGAGTGGTGCAACCAAGAGCTGCAAAAAGAAGAAGTCTCATGGGATCCATCTTACAATAACAAAGAGGGAACAGTGCAATGGGCTCCTTGGTCTGGAGAAAGGACACTGAAATGTGTTTGTGTAACCACATTGTGCACAGCCAGGTATCAATGACCTCTCGTGAGGAGCCCAACCCAAAGAGAAGAGGGGAAACCCAGCACAAACATCTCGAGCTCTGCCTGTGCTTCTGTAGAACTTGTCTCACGGGCAAAGAGCAGCTAAAATACCCCCAGCCACTTGTGACAAGAGAAGGAAAAAGGAGTTACCTGAGCAAATGAAGGCTTATAAGGAAAATACCAATCGAAAAAGGAGACTCAGGAGCCATGCATTGGAACCCACCTTCCTTCCCAGCCAAACCCAAGCATGGCTGCAGCCCAGTGTCATTTGTGAATGATTTGCCCAAACCAGGACTGGGATCCCAGGCTGGAAAACCACTTCTCCCAGTTCCCACACCATCGCACGCCTCTCTGGCCAGTCCCTTCTGTTCTCAGAACCCTTCGTTGCCTGTGGGCAAGTCACTTACCCAGTGGCACGTAGATGCCAGGAACAAATCCAGGGGGGAAAAGGCAATCCCTGATGTGCCTTCAGGCGCCCTCGCTGTATCCAGCAGAGCCGGGGGGATGGAAACAGCTACGTCTGGATTTTCCTTGCGCTGAGTTTCCCATGGGATGGAGCAAACACCAGCAGCTCGAGCTGTGACCCACAGCAGGCTGGAATGAGTTCACACCTGGAGCTGCCTTTCATGTCAGAGAAGGGCTCTCTGCGTTTATCAGCGCAAACCGCAGCGCATGAATCAACACGGCTCCTCTTTGCTGCCAGACGGGCGCTCGGGTTTGTTTTCTAAAGGCAAATACATTTGCTGGGTCAAGAGCTTTGAAGCTTCCATTACAGACTAAGAAGTAAGTAGGAAGCTTTGTCATTCCAAGTCATTATCTGGGCTTCTGTTCTGCTCGAGCAGAAGCGTGGAACGGCCATGCAGCTTCGGATCGGCACCGCATCAGGTTGGAAAAGACCATTGAGATCATTGAGTCCAACCGCACCTGTCCACTACTAAACCATCCCTGAGCTCTTCATCTACTTGTCTTTTAAACACCTCCAGGGGTGGGGACCTCCCTGGGCCTTCCAGTGCCTGAGAAACCTTTCAAGTGAAGAAAATTTTCCTGATGTCTAACCTAAACCTCCCCTTGTGCAACTTGAGGCCAATTCCTCTCATCCCATCACCTGTCACTTGGGAGAGGAGACCAACACCCACCTCTATATAACTTCCTTTCAGGCAGTTGTAGACAGTGATGAGGTCTCTCCTCAGCCTCCTCTTCTCCAGGATAAACAACTTCAGGTCCCTCAGCTGCTCCTCATAGGACTTGTTCTCCAGCCCCCTCACCAGCTTCACTTTCACCACCTCAGCCTGAGCACTGCCAAACCCCACCAAAAATCACCTTCTCAGCAAGCCCAGAGTGGTTGGATGCTGATGTTAGGTGGGATGGACCTCGGGGGGTGTGTGGTCCAGGGGGCTGTCTCCATTCTAATGGGATGCAATAAGGACAGAGCCCCTTTGCTCTGCCCACTGACCAGCCTGGAAAATTAAAGCCACTGCACCATCAACCTCATCACTGGGCAGGGATCCCTGAGGAGAGACCATGACTCCAGGGCCCATGGAATTAGGTTATAAATGTGTTGCTCCATGGAAGTCGTTGTGAAAACATTAATCTGTACAAGTCAGTGGGAAACTGGATGACTCAGACATCCCAGCAGCTTTTTTCCTTGCTTTTGTGCTCTGTAATCTCCATTCATGCCTCGTATCATCCCTTCAATGACCACTATAGGGTTTTTGGGCTGCATTTCCCGATTCCTCTGACTCTCAATAAAAGCAGCACAGTCATCCTCACCACATTTTTTCCCCTCTCCCACATATCCAACAATGGACCAGGGCAAGGCTCCCTCCCTGGCCACGACCAAACCTCCTCCCAACACAGCCACTCTTCAGCGTCGCCGATCCCAGCCTGGCCCAAGGCCATGAGAACCCAGCACATGAGGTGTCACCCTGGGCAGCAGGGGCTGCTCTGGGTGCCAGCACCCCGTGGGGTGCACATGACTGGTGGATTCACCCCGTGAGCGCAGGAGCAGCTGCTCTGAGACCACTGTAGGCACTCAGTGTAACACTCACCAGCTTCTGCAGCTCCATCGTGCACTAAATCCTGACTGATTCACTGTTTATTGCCATAAGTAAGAAGAAGGATTTAGTGTATCTAATAAAAGTCATGCTTTCAGAAGCAGGAGGCAGATAGGAGCAGGGCTGGACAGGAAACCTTCAGGAGCTGCTGCCAACAGAGGAGCTGAGGCTCCTGCTGGTTGCAGGTTGAAGTTTTGGGACTGCTGTCCTCTGCCTGCAGCTCACACGTGACGCAATGTGCTCCCCAGCTACCAGACTGGGTCTTCTGACACCCGGTCCTGAGGTCTACTGAGGCCCTGGCCCAGGTTACCAAGAGAAGTCGTAGCCACACCATCCCTGGAGGTGTTCAAGGCCAGGTTGGATGGGGCTTTGAGCCCCCTGATCCAGTGGGAGGTGTCCCTGCCCATGGCAGGGGGGTGGAACTGGATGGGCTTTGAGGTCCCTTTCAACCCAAACCATTCCATGATTCTGCAGTCCAAACTGTTCATCTACCAGGACACCACAAAGCCCAATCCTGCTGCAAAAACCTCTGCAAGTTTCACATCCTTAAGTTTTTCCATATTAAAAAATACAGAGAATTCTGCATGCAATGGAGAAATGCAACTCTTTTCCTTCCACAAACAGCACAACGAAGGCAGTCACAAGGTTTTTTTCAAGAACTGCATATGCAAACTTGTCGAGTCAATGAGGCACATTCCCCTTTTCCAAGAACACTGTGTAGACAAACACACAGGCAGTGCAATACTTTACGCTTACACCCTCCCCTTCATCAGAACCATTCAAAGCTCTTGGCAAGCCCTCAGCCTCCAAACCTGGCATCCATCACCCTGTTACCTGTCCACACAGCAAGACAAATCCTTCTTTTGGAGCCATGAAGTCACCGAGCACTGCACTGCTTTTGTCTTCTGGCTTCTAATCACTAAATCAAACCCCTCCTGCCCGAACGCTCACGCCAGCACCACGCATCACATTATTGAAATTGGTTTACCAAACACCACGCTTCCTTTAGCAAGGACTTCCTGGGGCATTAACAACATTAATTAACATGAAAAAAACAGAAATCACATTTCTGACCTGTCAGCAGCTTTAATGAGAGCAGTGGAGTTTTGTCCTGTGCTGGAGACAGCGAACCGTGACACAACGCTCCAGGCTTTTGAGTTCTTTTCATGTTAAATATTACCCTGCCAGCCCTTTCAAACGCACCGTGCACGGATAAATTCCAGGGGGGGAAAGAAGAAACCCAACAAAACCTTATTTGTGGTGTTGGGGTTGAATAAAGTCAGGACAAGGGACTCAGCGTATCCACAGGGATGGAAGGACACTGCTGGTGAGGGAATACTCTCTCGAGCAGGCATGCAAACGTCTCTCTGGGGAGGGAGCACCTGGAGGAGTTCCAGCCCTGCACCTCCACGGTTTCCAGTTAATGAAACCGGTTCGTGAAGCAGATGTGGAGCTGAAAACCGTACAACGGCAGCTGCTCGGTGTTTCTCACTGGTTTAGCGTTGCCGATAAAGAACGTGGCTGCACGCAGAGGCACTCTGCACACTCTCAGTGCACACAAACCCGGGTAACCCCGCAGGAATGAGTATTTCCAGCCGTTCCACCGGCAGCAGAGGGGAACGCGGAGCTCCAGAGAGGAGAGAGAAGCTTCTACTCAGTCCCCAGCCCTCCCCAGCCCAACGCGGGACTCACCGAGGATGCTGCCGGCTCCGGGAGCTCAAACCGAGCTGCGCTGCCCTCCCTCCCTCCCTTCCCGGGCAGCCCTGGTCCTGCCCCCACCGCCCTCCCCCCGGGTCCCTGCCCAGCCCAGGGGTCCCTACCCTGAAAGGGGGTCCGAGCCAAGCCCAGCCCAGTCCCGGGGTCCCAGCCCTAAAAGGGAGTCCCTGCTTTGCCCAGCCTGGGGTTCCCTGCTCTGCCCAGCCCAGGGGGTCGTGCCCAGCCCAGCCCAGTTTGGGGGTCTCAGCCCGTTCTGGGCGTCCCTGCCCTGCCCGGGGGTCCCAGCTGCGCCAGTGCCTCCCCCGTGGCCCCGGTGGGGCTGGAGAGGAAAAGGGCCAGAGCCAGGAGAGAGGGGTCTGGCACAGCAGGGCCCGGGCAGGGTCTGAGGAACGGTGTGAGGAACAAACCCACCGGGGCTGAAGGTGCCCCGACCTGCACCGGCACAGAGCACCCAGGTATAGGATTCGGGAATGGTGGGGCTGGAAGGGAACTGGAGCTCCCCCAGTCCAACCCTGGCTGAAGCAGGGTCACCTCCAGCAGGTGCACAAGAGTGTGTCCAGACAGGCTGGAATATCTCCAGAGAGGAGGCTGCACGGCCTCCCTGGGCAACCAATTCCCACGCTCCATCATCTTCACAGGAAGGGAGTTCTTTCTCGTGTCCAGGTGGAACTTTCTGAGTTCCAATTTGTGCCCATTGCCCCTTGTCGTGTCACCGGACACCACTGAACAACTCTGGACCCCTCCTCGTCCCCCCCCATCAGATATCGACCAGCATTGATGAGATCCTCTGTCCACCTTCTCCTCTCCAGGCTACACAGACCCAGGTCCCCCAGCCTCTCCTCCTAAGAGAGATGCTCCAGTCCCCTCATCACCTCTGTGGCCTCCACTGGACTCTCTCCAGTCGTTCCTTGATGGAGTACAGAGCTAAAAATGCAGCTGACGCCTCCTGAAAAACCCAATTCCCAAAACAGTGGTGCACATCCTGTTCTTGGTGCTGCTGGATTTCAGTTCCCTGGGGCCGAGGGGTTTGAGGGACGCAGACAGCACTGGGTCAGGATGCTGGGCTTCCAGCTCACAGGGGGATCTTCAAAGCTCTGAGAAACAGTCTGACTTCTGGGACACTTCAATGCCCAAAGCTCTTCCAGCCACGTTCAAGAAGAATCTCCAGCACAGCCAACCCAGAACTGGAACAAGTGGGTTTGTCTACTCATTAATAGAATAGAAAGGATCAAACTGGAAAGGGAACTTTACCTTTACCCTGTACCTTGTTGGCTTTGTTCTGTATTTCCCACCAACATGTGGGGAAGAAGCGTGTGACCACAGTCCTTGTCTGCATTTTCCATGTGGAAATCAGACTTATAAAAGGGATCTTTCCCCTGCCTGGGACCTGATGCTGCTCCCTGGAACACCAGGAAACCACACGAGCAGATCTGCAGCCCTTGGGCTGAGCTCAATTCATGGTTTGTGATTGGTGAGCTGCTGTGCAGAAGACATTTCCCACCCTCCTGCATCTCAGCTTCCCCACAGAACAAAGCCACAGAGGCTTTTTCACTCAAGTTTAAGAGTTTCAAGATAAAAATATTTTGCTAAATAATTGGATATCTAAAGACCCACGTTTCTCTCAGCTGAATCCTCTGGCCTCAATCACACTAAAACCCCAGGCAGATATCACAGCTCCTTCAAACCACAAACTGACATCTCAGAAAGGATTACTCACTATTCAGCTTTTCAAAGGAGTAAATGGAAAGAAACCAATTAAATTACACTTAACTGCCTCATCCTGCAGAAACAAGAACGAACATGAGGCTCTGTCCTGGGAACAGGAGTGGTATTCCAGCTGCATACCTTCCCTGGGCTGTCTCTCCCTATGAGTAGAAGGGGCTTCTTTCAACAGTGTGAACCATGACTTGGAGGAGGTACAGCTCTTAACATGTTAATTAACATGTAAGTAGTTAATAATAACAATAACAATAATAATAATATTAGTCCTAATTTTATGTAAATAGCACAAGAAAGGAGTCACCAGCCCACATAAATGTGGAGAGAGGAAACAGTTCTGTGTTTTCACCAAATTCCTTTGTTAGGAAAACCAGGAGGAGCAGATGCATTGTAAGCCATTCTCCACATCCCATTCCTTCCTCCAGGATGAAACCAGAGCAAATCTCCTCCATCTGGATCTGGTGGAAGGCACAACCAGATCTCAAACAATTGGAGGCTGTGCTGCTTGGCAGACCCCAGCCTTGTGTGCTCAGTGCCCACGCTCGTGCCTATCGTTGCAATAAACCCTTCAGAGCATTTAGGAGTTGATCTGAACACGCTCAGCACCACGCCCCGACAGGGCTGCTGGGCCTCAGGGGCTGGCTTTGCTCAGAAGCACCAGCTCGTACCCAGTGTCGCTCCCCAGGGAGCTGTTGGGTGCCTTGATAAAGCTGGGATTCATTTCAAGTGAATTTTGGAAAGGGACTGAAGTGTTGAAGATACCACACACACACACCTTGGTCTGCAGTCAGCTGGCTCCAGGGCATCCTGTTCCATCTCCGCATTCCTCAAAGAGGTCTTCCTGGCCTTTGTGCTACCACCAAGAAGAAAGCGAGACCACCTTCAGCATCCTGGTGAAACTGAGGCTGGAAACCATTGTGTGTGCACGAATTTCTCCCTAACAAGGTTCCAGAACCTGGATGTCAACAATCCTGGAAGACCAGCTCATGCCTGTATCTGCACACCTGCAGCATTGAGCACTGCTGCTCTGATCACTGACTCTGGGTCATCACAGCACATTGTGAAGGTTCAGCTATTTTGACGGCGTTGCTTTCCCTGCACACAATATTTCACATTAGCTCAGTCAAAGCTCTAAACAAGAGCATTTGTGGCAGAATCTGGGATTGTTTACCAGCTTTGAGCCTCAAAGTTCTCAGTTTTTTTGCTCTGTTTCAACTGTTATTGATACTTCCAAAGATGGAAAGAAGATTTCACAGTTCAGACAGAAAAGGAAAAGGCTCGGAGACCAAGCGTGGCTCAGCTTCTGTGCTCATGGAACTGGTGTAGCATTTTGTGGCACAAAAGCTGCTCAACCTCACTTTTGCAGCTGTCACAACCTACTAGAGATGCATTGAGTCTGGATTAGTATCATGAAATCAGGACCTCGTTACTGCACGTGACCCACAGTCACAAAAAACATCACACCCCCAACCTGCAAGGGCCAAGCAGCAGGTTCGCTGTGTTAAAATGCAAGAGACCTTCAGAAGATTTTAACATATTTAAAACACCTCACGTTTGTGCTGAGTCATGCTACAAAACAGCTTCGAGACAAAATACCCAACCAACTGAGGCACAGGAGAGCAGCCATGGCTCCGTGAAGGTGGGTACCGTGGCACTGACACGAGGTCCCCAGCCTGGATCTGCAGGGGAAGGGTAAGGAGAATTCAAGCTGCACTACTGATGTTGAGAGACAACCCTGTAGCCACGCTCACTGGCGCTTCAGCTCAGTCAACAGCTACACGAGTATCTGATGGTGCTCAGAACAAAGTGCTCAAGCAGAGGCTGCCCCGAGGGGCCGGGGTTCTCTCTCCCGAGCTCAGCGCCGGCGCTGGCTCCCCCGCGCCGCAGCCCGGCCTCGGGGCGTGCAGGAGGGAGAAGTGGCAGGATGATGTATTGCAGGTGCTGTGTAAGCACACGGGAACAAAGACCCACACATCCAGCCAGGTGTGTGCCTCCCCTTTGGGTAAGCGAAGGAAACACTCTGACATTTTTCTCCAAGGGAACGAGGCTTGGCTGTGCTCTCTTTCCACATTAAAAGCACATCGGACCATGAACCCCTCCTGGCAAGTTTTACACATTAAGCAGAGCAAGATTCATAAGACAATCTTCTGTTCTGGGTTAAAACCAATCAGTAATCCAAACCCAGACCAAAATGGAAATACAACCTTTCAGGGAATACATTAAACAAGAGACATTTTATACATGACGTCTTTCCAGGGGGAAGCAGTTCAGAAACAAGGCAGAAATAGAAGTGGTAATCAAAGAATTGCAGGAAAATAGGAATTGCAGAAAAATAGGGCCCATCCTCAGGTATTCTAAAATAAAAACAAAGTACCCCTGGCAACTTCTCCTCCAGAATACACAGGCAGAGCACCCAAAGAAAAGACCACGCATTTCTTCAGCTGCTTCTCAAAAGAATGCTTTAAAGGAATTTGGGATGTTTATTTATACAAAATGCAAGCTTGGAAAGGACTGGGGACAGTCGGTGCCTCTGTGCAAGCCTGCTTCTAAAAATAGCACTGAATTAACAGCAGGTCAGCAATTACCAGAAGGTTCTGATTGTCATTACTGAACACCACGTGGAGTAAAGAAAGGAAACTTGAGTTCCATTCATTTTGCACAGCAGATTCTGTCACCCTGGAGATCATGGACAGAGCAGAAGTGGAGTAGAATCACTGTTGATATTGATCCGTGGCTAAATCCAAGTGTCCCCTCTGTAAAGCCTCTGCTTTTCCTCCTCCTTGCCTGCCTGTGCCAGTCCTCACAAGCAGGCAGCTGCCCCTTTCCCTTCCACTCCTGCCAACCCCTGCCTTCCACAGGAGCTCCGAGGCAGAGCCCGTGCCAGTGTCTCACGCTGTATCTGCACAGCAGGGCCCAGCACTGCCACAAAGGAACCTGATTTTGTAGCATTTTTAATGATTCAATTCTCCTGCGAGGACCGTCAGGAGGGCACCCAGCCTCCCTCTTCTGGCTGACAAGAACCACTGCCACCCCATCCCAGACACACCACCACCTGCTGGGGAAAGCACAACAAGCTGATGGGTTTCAATCCCGTTGGCCAATGCGTGCACATTTGATATCAAGTCTGCCCCTTTCCTTCCTGTGGAAATGGGTCTCTGGAGATTTTTGAAAACAAGTCATTATTCATCCTTATTACAACACAGGCTTCACAGAGCTCAGTTCTGCAGCCCAAACCACGCCCTCTCTCCCAAGCAGGCATCAAGCTGCCATTCAAAACTCACCTGAGGCAAACATCCAAAGGGACCTCTGCTGGGAAAGGCTCCCAAAACCACCACAAACACCTCCTCAGTCCCTCCTTCAAGCTCTTTCGGGATTTCTCTGTTGAAATCCTCACCTTCAACCCTATGTCCAATAATTTTCTTATGGAAACCCCTAATTCAACTGTTCACTCAATCACACAAGCATAAAACCTTATCAGAAAATCCAAATAAAATTGGTCCCACGTGGAATACAGCCGAACACACGTGTGAATGGCACTGCGTTGGTTTTATTTTACGTGTCTTTACACAATGGAAGATGTTGGAATGCAAGTTGTTACACATTTTGCACAAGATACATTGACAACATCACTGGCTTGGTTTGCCTTATAAAACTGTTTCTGAAGGTTTTCCACGTACTCTACTAACAGCAACTTCTACAGCAGGGTAGAAATTAAACTATTAACAAAACAGAAACACCACAGAAAATCCAAACCGGACTTCTGGAATTTTAAAAATACACAAGCCTGATGGAAAATACAAGTTTCATATTGGCTTCTTTTCCAGTAACGTGGGACAGTGAAACAGAGAAGTTGGAATTTCAGTGGTTTTAATACCTGAAGAGATACATAAATACCACACCTGTGGAAGGAAGATGAACAAACCCCCTTTTCCTCCCTTTTTAATATACACCATTCCTGCCCTTGGAACAAGGACCTGCCTGCAGGATCCCACTTTGCAACCTGAAGCTGGTGGCAGGAAGGGATCACGAGCTGGCACAATACAGAGCTGAAGATGACCATGTCCATGCAAATTCCTGACCATTACTTCTTCTCTCTGCCTTCAATCAAGCAAAAACACTTTCAAAAATTTAATAAGCACATCATGTAGAATTAAAACACACTAAAATGAATTTGAAAAAGGCCAATTTCTGAATGATTTTATAGATGAACATCAGCAGCCTGGTTTGTTCACAAATAATTTTATTTTTTTAATAGAAAAAAGAAGAATCTGTCTAGACTAAAAAAGGTTGGTTATAAAACAGCATAAAAGCATAGGAGCGTGTGTCATGACACCGAGGCATGTTTTACTCCTACTAAAACACTTAACACAAGATCACAAAATTAAAGATCTATCTTTTAAAAGATGCACCCTGGTCTCCAGAGCAGCAGAAGCTCTATCAGACAGCCAGGACGCCACACAGAAAAAGTCTCAATGAAAAACAGCAAACAAGGGTGGAAACTGCATAAAAACTGGCTAAGCCAGGCAACTGATTGTCTTAAAAAATACAAAACAGACTGGAGAATTTAAAAATTAACCCTAGATGCTTTATCTCCTAACATAATTTAGTGATAACGTAACAGTCACGGGAGTTATTTGTACATGGAGAGGACTGCAGAGGAACAAACGTTTCAGAGAGGATCAGAGACAACACATTCAACAGCTGAACCCAGATTTCACTCCACGTGTTGTAGCTCACTCCTCGCTCAGTGTCAGTGCAAACCGCTGTCTCTGCTGGTGTTCCCTCACGGAGAGCAGCAGCCGTGTGGGAGACAGACCTGGAGCCTGCCTGCTCAGCAGTCTGTGCTCCTGCCTTCTTCTCTGTGTAGTTAGCAAAACTACCTGAACTTAGTTCCATACATGTAATTGTGCCTCATGTCAAATAAAAACCACATACTTGGCATTTCTGAGGAAAGCAAAGAGTAATCTTCACTTCAGAAGATCACCAGCTGGGAAGGAATTTCAGCACAGAGAACGTTTCACTTGCTTTTAACGCTACATTAATTGGAAGCTATCGTACCAGTACAGCCCAGCTTTTAATTGCTACACAATGAACCTCCTTGAACCCAACTGTGACAGCAAGACATTATTCCAGCACTTGGTACATCACACTGTACAGAATAAAGAAAAGGGTAACAGCTTAAACAGAAAAAAAACCCAAACACAGCCAGACTTCCTATTTTCCTCTATTTCAAGTCAGGTGGATTTGCTACACTTGGGGGACTAGTCCCTAAAATTAAAGTGCTTTTCAGAGCATTGGCACCCAAAATCTTGAACATGAGAGACAACTACAAGTAAAACCTGTTGTCGCTATACATAACATATAGCAGCAGTACAGACACCAACACATGATTTTTGATACTACCTTCAGCATCGTTTAACAGTGCATTGTCCCCCCTACCTCCAGGGTACAATCGAACGCTTTGGATTCACTCAGGATCATTGCAGGTGGTTCTGGGCGCCTCGTCTGCATGATCTTCTGTTTGGGATTTTTTATTTCATCTTCTTCTTCTGTTTCACTTTCACAGACGTGGACAACGACACTGGGAGTTGATTCCGTTCCTGCATGAAGCTCATACTTCTCCCCTGAGGAGCAGGAAACAAAAGCCATGCTAAGAACATTCCCAAGGAGAAGCGTTAAGCCACTTCCCCTAAAAAACTCCTCAATATCTGCAGTAACACAACAAAATATTCATTTATTCCTACCTTTAATTTGCTCAATTTCCATGCTTCAACAGACCTGTTAAGTGTTTTAGAACAGTGCCTGTATCTACTACACTATGCTTTCGATACAATCAATCTTTTAATTAATATTTAAAGGAAGGGAAGGATGTAAAAAATAATGATGAAACACTGAGGACATCAGAAGACAAACAGTACACTTATAAGTGCCATAATTTATGCTGTACGTTTGTATTATACTTGTAAAGCAAAAGCTACTAAAGCATTTGAAAACTTTAAGCCTCCTGATTGTCTGCTCTTCACAGAAAGCAAAGACTGTGTTTCCTGCATTAACACAAAGTACACTTTAGCATCCTTAAAGCACCTGCAAGAGATGAACTTTTCATTCCTCCTCTTGTTCGTTACTCAATACTGAGACTGAAACAAAATTCAATACATCATAGAATGACAGAACGATTTGGGTTGGAAGGAATCTTAAGGCACATCCAGTTCCAAACCCTCTGCCATGGGCAGGGACACCTTCCACTGGATCAGGGGGCTCAAAGCCCCATCCAACCTGGCCTTGAACACCTCCAGGGATGGGGCAGCCACCACTGCTCTGGGCAACCTGGGCCAGGGCCTCCCCACCCTCACAGCAAAACATTTCTTCTGAATATCTGATCTAAATCTCCCTTCTTTAAGCTTAAAACCATTCCCCCTTGTCCCATCCCTGCACTGATGTGATGGAGCTGGTACCACACAATCCAGTTCTGTGCTACATTTTGAATCAATGAACAGATTCATTAAAAAAAAAGTGTTGAATCTTTTTATTCAATTAGGAAACAACACATAAAGGAGTCTCAGTTTCCTCTCACTGAAAGGAAGATAAGTAGATAAATCTCCTAAGTAATTATTTTTGAAGTTAAGTAGCACAATAAAAACAGGTAAATATTCCTACCTGGTCCCAGCTTGGAGACTGCACAAAGCAAGTCATAGTTTATCAGTGGAGTTGCATCTTCGCTCTGTTTCCACCCAACAGGTGGAGATGCAGGGGGTGAAATCAGGAACTGTTTAACAGGTTGTGGAGGAAGGAGGTAGGACTTGTCGCTGATTTCACCGGATACCTGTACGCGAAGACAAAAGCCAGGAGATAAAGAATAAGATGACAAATGTTAGTGCTCCTTTTATTTAGTCTCCTTGCCCAACAAAGCATCTCCATTCTCTGCATTAGCCATGTCTAACTCATCCCAGATTTAAGAATAAAACCAGTACAGCCTTTGTCAGTTCTTGGTGTGACACCCTGGGGATGTGCTGCAGGGAAGAACTGCCCGGTGTAAGCGCTGACATCACCGTATTGACACACCCAACACCGCTACCCCAAGGAGAAGAACAGCCCTGAAAGGCACCTATTATTGAGATCTTTGGACCCACTTGTTTCCTTTCAGCACATTTCTGTTTCTTTAGGGAGGGAAGTGGTTTTATCACTACACAGTGACTGTTCCACACAACTCTAAGCTCAAGCTGAAAAGCAAACCCGTCCCCTAAAGCACAAATTCCTCAGTGAGTGAAAACAATACATCTCAGTGCAGAAAAGTGGTTGAAGGTAACCAGATATTTATCACAAATGAAACCAGTAGACAAAAGTGGAACAAAGAAACAAGGCCATGGGTACAACATCTCAGTGTTCTGTAATACCTGTGCAAAGTACAGCTTCAGCTTTTTCCCACTGAAGTCGGTTTCATGCAGTTCTATCCGTGCTCTTGCTGCTGCCTCTGGATTGCTGAAGTTTATCCTTACTCTTCTAAAGCTTTTAAACAACTGGAATGTAACTTGATCATCGTAGACACTGAAAAGTGCTTCAAATCTTTCCTAGAGATGAAGTACAAACATTCTCCAAACACAAAATGAACAATTTCACTCAATGGAAACACATTTTACTTTCCTCTCTCCCTTCTTTAATTGCTTTCTAAGGCTGCAAGTTCCAAGGATGCCTCAGTTACCCTGACTCATGATTCTGCATCCAGTGCAGCTTTGCCTCACTGTTTAAATCTGAATTCCCTGTGCACAAACCTATGGAATTCCTAACACAACCTGCCACCTAGCGCCAGCTGCTCCAAAGTGCAGACACCAACAAAAGCACTGGGACTCCCACAGGATTTTCACTCAAGCATCTCCAAAACCACCAGGCTTATCGGTTAACTTTTATGAGACAAACTGCAGTACTGATGTGCTTCAGAAAAATGTCAAAATTCCCAAGATTAATGAACAAGACCACGTTGGAAGAGACAAAAATCCATTATTACTGAACAACACCTGTTTACAAAAATAAAAAATTGAAAAAAATCGTGGCTTATTGAATATGGAAACCTCAAGTTCCTTAAAAAATAATTACTGCCTCTTTATGAAATTCAGTCATTTTTCATTTACCAGTTCTCTGACCTACAAGAGACCCAATTTGCAGATTTGTGTTTTCCCTGGTGTAAATGCACAAGGAAATTTCCTAGTGTGAATTTTCATTCACTGCAAAAAGTCAGATTAAAGTCAATAGATGGAAAATACACAAGCAGTCTCTTTTCAATTTGATTTACTATGTTCTGATAATATTCAGTCATTCAGAGAGATCTACATAAGCAAATTAAGCACAAAAAGGAATGCTTCTCCATTAAGAACTCTTTCCAATGATGACAGTCAGCTTGCTGGACTCCAACAGACACTGATTTCTCTACAAAAATCCTGTGGATGCCTTCATTCCTCTGGGAATAATCACAGGATGAAGGGCTTTCATTTTAAATGGGATGGAAGGAGTTCTTCAGATGGTGCGCAAGTCAATTTTAACAAATATCTTATTTCCTGTGTAGCTCTCTCCAATCTGTACAATGCAAAGGTCTTTATTAAACCAGACAACCTGTTCCTTCTGCACACTGGCCAAATCCTGTACCTGACAAACACAAACCTGCAACCCAGTGGGTCAACCCTGCCACTTAAAGTGATGAAGGCAGCATTCCAGGCACCGTATTACCCTCAAAAAGGTGAACATTAGAGAAAGAAATAATAAGTACTTTTACTCTATCAGAAATTTTCACCTTTTGCTGTTTGACCTAAACTTGAAAGAACACTTTTAGATGCTACATGGAAGACAACATTATCAAAAGCTCCATGCCAACTCCAACAACTTCCATCTTTTTCCAGTAAATGTACTGGGTATTTGACCAAAAAGACTCCAACAAAAGTGCGAACTGACCACATTAAATTACTTCAACATTAAGAGTTCATGTTGAAATGACTGTTAAGTGTTGCTTTAACAAATAATCAGTAAAACCAGAAATATGGCCAATGTCAAAAAAATGGATTTAAGAATCAGGGCAGCAACAGAACCTGAGCAAAACACTTTGTAAGAATGAAATATACTAAATGACCTAAAACCAATAGCGACTTTTCAGCTTCTTTTCCTCACCAGAACATTAATCATTACTCACTTACGTGAAGTTTCACGCATGAAGATGCTGAGCGTGAAGTATTTGGGCCTATATCCAGAACCAAGCAATCTATTTTTGGCAGCTGTGACTACTACAAACGTCAGAGAAGAGGCTGCTTGGGTTTGACAGTCTGCTTCCAAGTGCTGCGAGCTCTGCTAGCTCCACCAAATGAACTGAAAGAGCACTGGGCAGAAAAACCCTGCATGTCACCACAAAACCCACCCCACTCCCAAACAACCAAACCCCAAACCAACATAAATTTTCACGTGGCTTTCTGTTCCTGCACAGACAGCACCATTTCCATTTGTGTCACAAACTGCTGTGCCTTCAGCCTTTAAAAGAAGGTGTAGACAGAAGTAAATCAAGCCACTGAAATGTGTATTGAAGGGCTGACTAAGCTGAATTTCATACAATATGAAAGCCATATAATTTATCAAAGCACTTCTATTCTGCCCAGCACCAGGAAGAAGTCTGCATAGTAAATGTTTAATTTATGGATATAACATATAGTTCTGACCTATTCTAAACTCATGTCTCAGCTACAACAATCAGCCTAGATGAGCCCATTGACAGTACTATCAGTACACTTGACAAACTATATTTGCAATGAAAAAGCTAAAATTTTAAATTTGCAGTTAAATTTACAAGGGGTTTAATGTGGCAACTAATTATTAGTGTCATTAGAGAACAAAAGATAATACACCTCCCTAGATACACCTTGTGTGCACAGACATACTGTGGAAATACTTTAATGGAGAAAAGCAAATGTGCATTAAAACAACAAATCACCCACAGATGTGCAAAACAATTCAGCAGGACATTTCTAGTGCTCGGTTTCTAAACCAGACACACAATGAGTTATGGGGCATCTGTTTCTGTAGCTTCACAGTTACATCAGTCCACTGCTTTATTTATTGTTTCATTGATTAACTGGTGCTTCACTACCTTCTTCCAAGGGTAGTAACCACCCAAAGAAATGAAGTGCTCCCCGCTGACAAGTCTGTTGAACTGGAAGCTGATCTAGAAACAGCACCAATTTAAATTAGACATCAGAGAGTTAAAGATTTATCTGGAAAGGAAGACGTCATCTTGCATGTTTTTTACATTAGATGACATCTCATTTACACACTCTCATGCATTGCCTGCTCTGCTTTCCAGTAAAACAGCACTTGCACAAGGCTAGAAATTAACTCTTCTGCTGACGTCCACAGGCCAGCAGCAACTCATGCTCTTAGACAAGAAGTGTGTAACACCAGGCATTTAGTAATGGCTACTGAACTGCAGCTCATTCTCTATACAAAACACAGGAAAGAAAATAAAGCATTGCATCTGCAATCCAGCCACTAAAGCATCAGCACCCTCTCCTGGCACCTGTCTTCCGTACCTGTAGGAATAGCAAACCCCAGGAACAAAGGCTCTGGTTCTGCTTTATCATCCCCCTCCCACCCAAAAGGAGATCACAAACCATTTATGTCCCATCATGTCCATGTTCTCAGCCAGTCACTGTTCCTTTTATTATGAATGCTCTATGTCTATGTGTTAGGAGCACTCACTTTTTTCAGCTCACAGTAAATACTTGAAAGACTGACTTAAATTTAAGGACACAATTCAGAATTCTGCGGCACACAGCAGCAGCTCCTGACATCACACCTCTCCCTCAGATGTTTTCAGCAAAACTGTGGGTACTTTTGTAAACTGAAACTGAAGAAGCTGCAGACCAAAGCTTTCCTATCAGCCCCTCCTACTTCCTCTCACTCATGTATAATTATTCGTGATGCTCTTGGAAGGAAAGGGAAAGTACAGATTTGACTAAATACAAGTGTTAGAATCAACTAAACCTTCTCCGGCCTGCTAAGGTCTTTATAAGCCACTTGCACGGTGTTCAAGTCAGAACACACATCCTGCAAATTTATAATGCTCTTTTAATAGAATAAACCGTTTACATTTGCTTTCAGATTTCACTTAACTCTGCCCTTAGATTCGGTATCTTAGATAAAGATGAAAACTAAAAATCACCAGAGCTTTTCACAGGAGAAGCACTGTATATTTATTAACAATACCAAAGGCCAGAAAAGTGTGGTATTATCTGCTCTTTGCACTCATTCTGATCTGAGCTTGTTTGGGTTGATTTTTCCCCCAGTTACAATATGTAGTAATACACTGAAAATCCAGACAAAAGTGCTCAATGGCTGTATCTATCTCTGCAATACCATACCCAAATATGCCTCTCTCCACCTTACCTTTTCTTCCTCTACCTCAAACACAGCTTCATGAACACTGCAAGCAAAGAGTGAGGTAGGCAGGTCACTTAAATCCATCATTTCCTCCAACTCATCTTCGTTTTCTCCAAAAATCATCTGTTCTTCCTCTTCTTGGTCGCTGCTGTAGAGGTCTGACTGGCTGTCGCTCCAGGACTTCATGGTGTCCCTGAGCATCGTTCACCCACAGCAACTCCTCTTTATGCTCCTGTTTCTAGCAGGGTCTGCCATTCCAAAAACAAAACCAAAACAGAATGTAAAGCTACTGAATTTCCTGCCTTTGACTGTTTTTTAAGGCAAATTTTACAAAAAAAGAATAACTCACCATGAAACTGATACTGTTAAAATGAGTCATACAAGACTTTCCAAAACACCAACCTAAAGACACAGAGAATGCATTCTGGAAAAAATAATCCCATTTTTTCCTTCCTTTGTTAAGTTTCGTTACAGTAATTCATAAAATTAAAATTAAGTCCAAAGTTCCAGCACAAGGAAGTTCTAAAACTCTGAAAAAGTGATTTTATATTTTGAAAAAGATGACATCTACATTATTTCCGCGTCTGTTTGGTGTAACAGAACAGGGCAATTTTGTAAATGAAAAGATGACAACATACAAAGATGGAGCAGTAAAAGGCAAGAGTGATAGTCAGGTCGACAATGCAATTAAGGACAGGTCTTTGCCAAATCAACTTGGGAATTGGAGAGGGATCGATAACAACTGAAATGTTTGCAAATGAATGCTCAGACATCCCTAAATACCACATGCACTGTAAGAGGGGATGGGAAGGAAAGAGAAAGGAAAAAAAGCGAATACAAAGCCACAAGATCTATCTTGTTTTACAATTTAATTCATATAAAATTAAACAATTCATGTAAATGAAATGGACAGAGATGAAGTGATGGCTGCAAGGTCATTATGCTTTTCACCACGCATGAAGTGGTCAACAGACAGAAGTGACACTGGCTGACACCTTAACGTGAAGAAAACTAAATCTTGCAGTCCCTACATCTTTAGCCTTCTGTGTCTTGATTCACTTCACCCAGCTCTATGTGAAACAGGCAACCAACAACCACCACTGCCTACCTGTGTATTCCCACGTTCCGAACGCACTCGGATTAAAACACATTACCAAGTCAAGGCTGCTCAGAGACAGAGCTGAGACAACAGCCCGGGTGATCCTGCACTCCAGGCCTGCCTGCTGTTTGCCTAAAAAGATTGCCCCAGTAAACCCTTTAGAGTGTAAATATCCTTGATGTGAGGAAAATGCTGCTTTTTGCTCTACAGCAATCTGTGGTAGTTTGGAACACAACACATTCTGCACAGCACATGTTATTGCACAGAGAAGATGCTCTTCAGATTTGTAAAGGAGTCTTAAGAATCCTGATGGAAAATACCCAAACCTGCCCAGGCAGAGTGTATCCAGCTTTGCACGCAGCAAACAGCCTCACTGGCTTCCCATTTCATTATGGATAAATTCATCATGTTGTAACATTTAAATACAGCAACAAACATTTTACTGCAAGACATTTTCTGCTCTGTAAAAAACCAGCAGGCCTTAAATGATCTGTGTAAATGATAATGGGGAACTGAGGCAGTTTAAACATCCCCAAGAAGGAAATTACATTTTTTTCTCAATGACTAACAAAAATTAAATTACCAGAAATCATCTCTTAGTGAGCAAGAGTAGGAACTTGTATGCTATTCAGCTGCAGAGGAAAATGCAGTTATTCCCTTGAATTCCTACAAGCAATCTGCAGGGAAATGGATTTAAAAGAAGGAATCTTACTCAAAGTTAAGGAAACATTTCAGCAACGAGATCAGCAGTTCTGTAGAAGTTACAGCATGACATTTCTTGCTAGCATAAAAAACATCTGACGAGCTTTTGTAGGCAGCACTGAACTATAAAAGACACTTCAATTATGTTTTCTTTTTCAAAAGAAGAATGCATCTAATTTTTTAAACCATAAACCTACTTGATTAATTCTAGTTTTCTCACAGATTACTCGTATTTCCTGACTTCCCCCAAATCAGTAGCAAAACCACCCTGGTTACTCAGCAACGCAGGAATGTGTAACAGCTTCCCTGAAATAAGGATAAGATGGCTAAGACTGATGCATGAATGTAAATTAAGCAGCACTGCTGCAGACAGCACTGTGAAAAGTGGTATTTTAACAGGCTGGGTAGAACAATATTGTTGCACAATTATCAGAAAGCAAGAAGAAGTAAGAAATTCTCCAAGTTTTATACTCAGAAGAAAAAACTCCCAGCTTGATAGGCACACTGGTGTGAATGGAACTGGATCATCTTTAAGATCCCCTCCAACTGAAACCATTCTAGGATTCTGTGATTATCGGTGCGACAGCCAAACTGCTCTGCTTCAGCTTCCCCTATGCAAAAAGGGAATTCCTTCACTTACCTCCCTGTAAGGTGAGAAATATAAGACAGAGTGCTATAAATGAAAATGTACACATGCTAGTTATCTGTTGCAACCAGCTCATTCTCACTGCAATAAACAACTCAGAAACATAAGCAAATTCACTGTTTAGACAACTGACAATTCTTGTTAGTCAGCTTTCTCATCGCTCACTCCCTCTTAGATTTTGGATTAAATGGCCTCACACGGCACAACTAAAAAGGATCCCAAGCACTAAAGCCACTTGGATAAGACATTCACTAAGTCCTTTGTTCTTCTGAAAATTAATACCTACTTATCATTTAAATACCAGGTGATAGATACATCTGAAACACTGAAAAGCAAACTCTTCAACTCTAAATAAAGCCTAAGATCTGCTGAAATTTAAGCAAACTTTAGAAACACAGCTTTTGCCAATGTTCATCTGATACTGAAAATGCTGGCAAACAAACTCTCTAAGACTTGTTTTGAAGTTTTAGAAAGCATCAACCTTTATTACAGCGCTGGACACATGACAGAATGATTTCCATCAATCATGCGTAACAAGACAAGAACTGGGTACAGAATATATTTCCAATTTATATGCATATGTATAAATCTTCCCAGAAATCTTATGCATATTCTGTTACTTTCCAAGGACCAGTTTTAATGTTACTATGATCTTTACAACAGCTAAATCTCTACTAATTGGTACCAGAGGACCTCTGACTTTGCATTTTTAGACGGAGAAAGACTGAAACCAGAAGTGATTATACAAGAAGACACATCTGTTTAGCACATACCATACTTATGTTATCATTTCTCAAAGAACAGTGTCTGGAAAAACACTGTTAGGAAAAAAAACACGCTATTAAAAACCCCCATGCTATCAGAAGGACATCTCGTTTAACTTCAAAAAAATACAGTTACTTAAATGAAACTTAATTCTAGTTCAAATCAAGATATTCCCGATTTTGCAGGAGTAACTACTTCTTGTATCACTTCACCGGAGCGCAGGTAGAGACAGCCCTGGGTCTTTACCTTTCCCTCCTGTGGAGCAGCTCTCCAGGCGCTGCTGGAACACAAGCAGCTCCCTGACGTTATCCAATTCTTCCTGGAACCCCTGAATACTCCCGGGGAGTGGAACTGGCACGGTGGTTTTGTCATACGTAGCCAAACCTGCCCTGAGGGGAGCACAAGGTCCTTTCCAACCTTGTCATACTGTGATACTGTGATACTGTGAAAGCGGGGCTCAAGCCCGCGGCTCTCAGGTCTACCCAGGGGAAGGGGGGCAGCGGGACCCACCCTGAGCCCGGGGTCAACGAAGGACGGGATGAACCCGAGGATGCTTCGGCCTTGTCCTTCGAAACCAGCCCCAAACGCTCCGCATCCGCCCCAAGGAGCAACCGGTAAAGGAGAAAACATCCCCCCCGCCCTCGCCCCGGGACCGGGTGTCTCAGCCAGGCCCCGCCGGGAGGCACCGCCTCAGGACGGGACCCCCGGGCAAGAGGCCGAGGGAGGGGAGCGGGGGTCTCACCTTATCCTGGTCGGGGCTCCCCTCGGCGGCCGCGGGGGGAAGGGGGAGGGGGGGGCGGCGGGAGCGCGCACCCCGCGCCGGCAACAGAGAGCGGCTCCGGGCGGGCAATGGCGGGAACGCGCGTGCGCGCGCCCCCCCGCCTCAGCATGGGCCGGGGGGGGGGCAGAGACCCGGATGGAGGGGATTGGGGGGGGGTGGGGGGGGTGAGGGCTGTGCGCGTGCGCTGTGTGCGGGAAGAGGCGCGGGAGGGGTGACAGAGGCTTGGGGGGAAAAGGGCTTTGAGATCATCGAATCCCACCGTACCTGTCCACTACTGAACCATCCCTGAGCGCCCCCCTGCCTGCCTTTTAAGTCCCCCCACGGATGGGGACATCCCCTGGACAGTTTCTGCCAGGGCTGAGAACTCTTTCCCTGAAGGAATCCATCCCAATCCATCCCCTGGCACAACTTGAGGGCACTTCCTTTCATCCCATCTCTTCTGACTTGTTCTACCTCACCACAACCTCTTTCCAGGAGCTGCAGAGAGCGATGAGGTCTCCCCTCAGCCTCCTCCAGACTAAACAGCCCCAGGTTCCTCAGCCACTCCCAGAACTCCTGCTCTCCAGACCCTTCCCCAGCTCTATTCCCTTCTCTGGACACACTCCAGCCCCTCAAGGTCTTCCTTGGGGTGAGGGGACCAAAACTGAACCCAGGATTTGAGGTGCAGCATCACCAATGCCGAGTACAGGGGGACGATCCCTTCCCTGCTCCTGCTGACTACCCCCGGGCTGATCCAAGCCAGGATGCCATTGGCCTTCTTGGCCACCTGGGCCACTGCTGGCTCATGTTCAGCTGCTGTGAACCAGCACCCCCAGGTCCTTCTCCTCCAGGCAGTTTTCCAGCCATTCTTCCCCAAGCCTGGAGCGCTGCCTGGTGGTGTTGTGACCCAAGTGCAGGACCTGGCGCTTGGCCTTGTTGACCCTCATACTGTTGGCCTCAGCCATTGATCCAGCCTGTCCAGACCCCTCTGTAGAGCCTCCCTGTCCTCAGGCAGATCAACACTTCTGCCCAGCTTAGTGTCATCTGCAAACTGACTGAGGGTACACTCGATCCCCTCATCCACGTCTCGCCCACCGCCTCCCTGCTGTTTTCAGCCGTTTTCAGGCATGTTTCGCCTAGGGGTCTCCACAGCAAAGGGCACCAAGCACAGTGGGGAAATGAGTGGTGTGAAACATATTGATCCTTGCTGAGGCGAGGGGCTTCCACCGCCTGCGTGGCCTCAAGGCATGGCTTTCCTGAGCTCAGAGAGATGGGAATCGATTCCAAAGCTGCACATTGCTCTAGGAACGGCCTCTGGAGAAACAGGCAGCAGATGAGTTGCTGGCAGAGACAAGGATGGATGCCTCTTCCATTTTTTTAATTGAAGCAGACCCGAGGGAGGAGATGGCCAGACACTGGCATGACCTTGGAGGCTAAAGCCAGAGGAGAGGCTATAGGGCTGGCCCTGGAGTGCAGTACCTGTGCTTCGTGCTCTCCAGGAGGATTCCCACTGCCAAAGGCCTGTGGGTGGCCTGAGATGGCGCCTGGAATTCATTGTTTTTCCTTTGCAGTTGGCCCCAGCTGGCAGACGTGCTCAAGCAGTTGCCAGATGGAAACAGTGACAGCGTGTGTCCCCTGTCTCTCAAAACAAATCACGGCTTAATCCAGCGATGAGATGATTTGAGACAGCGGTCATCTGAACGGCATGATAAATGAGTGCTTGTGTACGCTGACAACTACACAAGCACAGACCAACATCCCTTTTTTTTTGATTGTATGTACTTTTCCACAAAAAGCACCCAAATCTATTGAAAATTACACTGACACAAATATTTAGTTCAACAGCCTTGTCCTCACTTATAAAGCCAGAAGGCAGTTAGGATTTTTTACATGAATACCAACATTTCTGAGGTTGAAATGCTTTCTTCTAAAGTTTAGGTACAGGAAAGAGGCAGAAAACCGGTCATCTTTACCAGGCTTGTAATTTGTTTGGCCACAGCTCATACCCTTCCCTTGTAAGAAAAAAGAGCATTGCAGAATTCACTTTCAGAAAGGTAAGATCCATCCTACCTGTGCAGATCAGGGATTCTGCAATTTAGATGCAGTGCAAATTCAGCCGGCAATTAGTTTATCTTGATTACCTCAGCCTTTCCTTCCTGCAATCACATGGTTTATTAATTCAATACCACATTCTTCCTCTCTGGCCAGCAATATATTCTGCTTTAATACCACAAACTTCCCAAATTTGTGTCCATGTCACATTTTAAATGTTTTTTTGTAATACTACCTCTTTTTAAAGCATGCATTTCTGTAATGCTACAGACATCTGGCTCAATTGCCATCTCCTTGTATTGGCACTCGACAGAGCTGTCTCGGATACAACCCACTAACCCTTAAATAATCTATGTTAACAAAGCATCATCACGTTCATCAGAAACCCCGGGGCATAGGTGTGCTGCTTCTGCAAGCTTTCAAGAGGTGCTGGCCAGTGTTATATCCAGGGACTTGTACAAAGCACAGCTTTAACACCAACGTGGATAAAGTTGCTTTGTTTTTTTTTTTCCATTTGTGGTTTGGGACCCCAAGAGATACATTTAATTAAGAGCATCCTAAGGGTTATCTGCTGCTTTTCCCCCAGGACTGAAACCCATATGGTGAGTGTTAATTAAGTTGGCAAGAGTTCGATTAAGCTATGTTGCCAGTATTCTAAATTTATGACTGTATCTCTTAATGGCACTGTTAGGAAATGCCCTGAAGCTGTCTGCTCCAGCAATCCAAGACAAGATATCCTCTAGTGGAAGGATGGCATCTCCTACACCCAGTGTTCCCAACCAGTTACAGGAGGTCTCCACTGTCTCAGAGAATCACGCTGGTGTCTCAGTTTCAGTATTGAGTTAGCAGCCCTGCAAAACTCGTGAGTCAGGCCACCAATAATGTAATGTTGTGTTTCAGCTCATCTTGTGCCTCTTCCCTCCCCCTAGGCCATGCTGGGATTACATTTTCAACCTCTTCTCTGAAATAATGGTTGCTAAGGTATTTTATTGAGGTCCCGTAAAACTAAGATTTTAAAGCCAATTGCATAATTCCTAAAGCTGACACCAAATACTTGGAAGACTCCTGCAAAAAATGCAAGCCCCAAACATCAGTTGTAGCAATCTGCACTTCATTTACCATTACCCTGTTAAAAAACCCCAGTTCTTTGAATGCCTGTAATACTTTCAGTAGTAAATTAAATTCTGTCCTAACTCCTCTTCAGATATTTATGGCCAATTAAAGCTATTCTGAGTATGGAGCAGGCCAAAATTTGATCGGTTTCACCACAATCTTTTATTAAGTTTCATATCCAAAGGTCTCACCTGAAAGACAAATAGAATTAAGCAGACATGCAACATTGCTTATGAAAAATTAAGCAATTATCTTCATAGTCCAATACTGTAAAGCTTGATTTATTTACACATTTTAATGTGAACAAGGGAATGGTGGAGGCAGATCGTTTTGTACATTCAGCCAACAGAGGAGCTGCATTCCACAGCGTTAAGTTACAGGTAAGATACACACTGAGAACGCATTAAGTGCTCTGGTGCATTAAGAAGCCACACAGTGTGGAGGTAATAGATGTCAGTTCACATTCAATAAAGCAGCCAAGAGATAGAGTTGAGGAGCTGTTCTACAGTCCAGAGAAGGAGACAGCAGTCTGCTGATTTTTGTGCCATTTTTCAGCTCCTGATGCTGAAAAATTCTGCACATTTGGAGATGTAAGTGTGCTCTGCTGTTCGCAGTACTCTGGGAACAGCACTGGAGGAACTGAGTTCTGACATAAACATTTTAAAGTGCTGTACACCACCAGGTTATTTTTCATGCTGTAAGGACTAGAATGTGGCAAGGGGCTCCTCTCCTTTAAATCTTCATGTGCTGTTGAGCTGTAGATGTTTGCTGCAACCCCAGGACAGGGACATTATCACCTCAGACCAATAAATATTTTGTACAAAGGTACAAAGAGCTGACTTGAGAGTACAAATAGCTTCCTGTTTGCAGCTTGTAAGCTCTGAACCAGAAGGGAGTTACAGAGTTTATTTCTATCCTAAGCTGTACCCTCCTGCTTTCAGACAGAGAAGTCCTGCACTCACACAGATGTCTGGCTCCTAGGGGCCCCTGTTTGTGTCTTCTCACCAATGTGGTGAGATGGCAGCTGTACAACTGTGCTGAAGAGCAGGAATTACATCTTTTGCAAGCTTGGGAGAAAGAGCAATAAAGGAGAAAGTACCTAAAATACAGAAAAAGCCCCCACATTTTAAAATTCAAGTATTGAACACAGGCAGCAAGCAGGTGTGAGGTGCAGCTTGGCAGTTTATCGTGCTCACGGTGGCCAACACAGCCTGGCAAAACACAACCCTCACAACGTCAGTGCACTGAGTTGAGGTCCTCAGCCCCAGGAACACCTCAGGCTCTACTGATGTGGCACAACATCAAAACCATTGTGATTTATGTGCTGCAGAAACAGACATCTTGGAGGCCTTTGTCAGGAACTTTCCAAAAGCAAGTCTTGCTGCAGGTAAAGGGGAACTGTCATTATTAAATAGAATTATTCAAATACACAGAGACTGTGTAAATAAAGTTACACAAAGCTTTGGAGCAAGACTCTTGCCTTTAGTCTTTGGAAAAAAAAAAAGAAGGACAAAACCAGTGCAATAATGCAAAAGCCTTGGTTATGGCTGGAGGAAATTTCACCCAGAGAGGAAAACAGCCCCAGGCTGACAACTGAGGGCTCTCTGGGAGAGAGGAACATTGGGCCCAGGATGAGAAGAAAAAACTGACCAGCATTTACCGGCTACAAAGTCTGCACAGCAGCCAACTGCAGTTTTTAAATACTATTGAAAAACTCAGAAGTGAAAAAACCATCTTCTGTTGCACATAATAAAAGTCAACAGCAACACATTCTGATTAATTATTTTATACCACAGCAACATCTGTAATAATGAAACACAGAGAATAATGCAGAGGTTGTAGCTATGTGTGGTTTAGCACAGCTTGTTTTAAAATGCTGTGTTTCTGTGCTTTCAGAATTAACAGGTCAAAACAGCTATTGCCTCATTGATTAAAAGGGAAGAGATAAGAAGCACCAGCATTCCTTTATACCCTTCCCCTTCAGCCTCCCCTGTACTACTGAATTTTGTGGTGTTAAGGAACAAAAGCTGCATATAAATTCACAAACAATCGATTATGGGAATACAAAGCCAAAGGTAAATCAGTGTCACTGCACCTCCCACAAGATGAATGTGCTGGCAGTATTAGCCCATTAACATTGTTATCTTACTTAAACACAAAGTATTGAGGGCAAAAGAAAAGCTATTATTGAGGTTTCAGAAGCTGGAGCATACAGGGTGCCACTGATAAGATCTGAATTGTCAGACATGCCAAGTTGGTGAAGAAACTTCACATATAGGTACACGTACTGCCACGAGGCATCCACTCTTTGTGGGGGGGAAGGTTATAATTCTTCTAAGCTGTATAAAAATGCCAAAGCAATCTCAACTGTTTCCCAATTGAATTAGTATTTGGAAATGGCAAAGCAAATGTACGCAGAAGAACAATCCTATTGTCATGTGGAATAGCAAGAATCTGGAATACAAGTCAGTGGAGTTGCTGGGAATTTTTAGCAGTGGGAACAGAAACTGGCCATGAGTCAACTTAAAAAAAAATGCAGAAAGTGACTGTTTCAAGTCTAAGAGCCTCCCAAACTCCTTGGTGTCAGAGTAACCACTTAAAATGCATAAACAGAAGCACTGTGAACTTCAAATAAAGTCTTCTAAGGCCCTGTGGATGCTCTACCATGCACAGTTCAAGACACACCAAGCAGACTTAAAATTTCATTTCCCAGCAAAACGATGGCTTTTTGAGAAGACGATGATCTCACAGTGCCAGCATAACCTGCATGTGCCAGTTAGTGCTGTACTTTGTCCTTTTCTCTTGACAAATTCCCCCCCTCGTTGGGCATCCCGACATGTAACACCTAGAGGGAGCTTTTAAACTAAGGAATGTCACACCTTTAAGCATGTAAGACCACTAAAAGTTGGAAATCCTTCCTCAGAAAGAAAACAGAAGTAATAGAGTTAGGACCTCATCAAGAACTCAAAAAACTTCCCACCATATTATCAGGCTCGTTACTATTCTTACTTCTTATTCTTGTATGTTACAGTGTTCCCCCTGCACCATTTAATCCTACTTGAAGCTCCTGCTATGAGACCAGAAAACTGACACACAATGTGTCCCAAGATGCCATAGAATCCAGTGCTGCTACAAAACCAGTCACACACTCAGTGTGTAAGTTCAAAACCAGAGGAGCATTGTACAGGATGTGCCCAGGATTCGTGTTTTGAAGGAATAAAGTAGCTTGCTTACTTGAACCAATTATGCTGCTCTAAAGACACAGTCAGTTTCAGCATTGGAGCTTGAAAACAATCACATTTTATTGCCATGTTAAGGTAGTTTGGTGGTCACACCAGAGACGTGAGGACTTACAGCTCTTCTGGAAATCCATCACAGTCTCTATATGACAGAGGAAATCCTGCCCTCCTCTCTCTGTGAGCAACTCCTGAAGACTTCCTATTTGGAGATAAACCCACTCCCAGCAGGACTAAAAATTGCACAGTCACTTCTCTTCCCACAGCTCTGCGTTTTCACAGCACCTGCTGTCTCCTTGGTTTCATACTGCTCACCATCTCACGCTTCCAGGCAGCAGCCTTCAGTGAGAACTGTGATTTACTTCTTGCCAAGACAAATGCTTTCAACTTCACAACTATAGAGTTGTTTATTTGAATAATCAGCCTTGAAATTAAGTTTGAGATGAGCTTTAAACTCATTGGTTTTACACTTACTTGTATTTTAATAGGTAAATAAATAAATAAATCATACTTCTGATGATTCAAATCAGTTCCTTGAAGGTCACTCACTCCTTTTTGCTGTGCTCCAGCACCCGGTAAGGTGGAGCAGACACTCCTTTAGAACCATGTTGCTCCTGCACGATTGGCAACGTAGCTGGAGTATAAATTTCTGGCATGTTGTCATTGTTCTCTAGGGCACCGTAGGAAAAAGAAGCTTTGAGGTCAGGCTGAACTGCAATCCCTTTATCGTGCATGTTCTGCATGCCTGAAAAGAGCAAAGAGAGAGACTAAATGCTTAGGAACAAACCTGCACTCTTCCTGCTCTCTGTTAAATCAAAGCACAGTCTCGAGGTTCGCGCTACGCGGCTCATCGGTTCCTCAAGTTCTAAATGAAAGCCATAATGTTTTTCTGCTTAGCACTAAAGCAGCTGATGGAGAAATGAGCCTCAAGTGAATGAGAGATGGCAGCCAGTCATTTACCAAGGGCTGTGGATCTTTTATACAGCTCACCAGGAAAAGTTTAACTCTCCTTCCCAAAAGAAACCGCTGCTCCCCTGGCAGCACACCTCGGTCTTCCCCACTAAGCGGTTCTTCTTGCTGGATGGAGACCAAGGCAAATCCAAGCAAACACTCCAAACTGGTTCACCTTCCCAGTAGCCAACTGGACAAGGCTGTTCTAACAGTCTGACAAATCCTGGTGTCAGAGGACCCTGCACAAGTGGCATCCAAGTGGCACATCAACTCTTCTCTGCTCCATGAAAACGCGCATGTACCCCTCAGAAGGGGCAGGCAGACAAGAGAACCAAAACTAGAATACAACACAGCTGCCTGACAGATCCAGGTACTTCACAAAGCCAAAAAGTATTCACTCTGAAGACAGCTTTCCCTCTGAAGGCCAGTGCTTAAGAGCAAGACTGATAAACCACTGTGGTTTTACTGTTACCTGGCATAGCATCCATCGATATGTAAGGTTCAAACGGCACAGCCTTCTTCCTATTTCTTGTGATCAGGAAGACACCTAGAAATGCTATGAGGCACCTGAGAGAGAAGAGAAGATCTGCTGAGACAGCTGTGAAAAGGGAGAAGGGGGTAAATATTGCACGCTGCTTCCTTCTTCCAAGTGCCTACCATGTAGCACCATAAAGAATTCAGAACCAGAAGCAAAAGAACTTTGAAGTCAGAAGTAAACGGAACTGTCTCAGCTGAAAAACCCTCCTCAGCAGTATTGAAATCCACCCAGCAATCAGAACAACCTCACCTTTTCTTTATCAAAACTCAGTGCAAAGTTTTCATGTTGATTAATTAATTATCCTGGCCTAACTAAAGGGGAGAGGAAGCATATCAAAATTTGGTTTTCTTTGATGGAATTCCAGGATTTAGCAGCCTGACCTTTGGAAGGCTCCCCACAGGTAAACACACTAACAACTGTTGATCTTGATTTTTACAGCATGTTGACAGAGAAAGGTGCATTAATCTCCCCATTGTTTCTTTCTGGACTAACCTGACAGATATTTCAGAATGTCCCGTGATTATGGCGAGCTGATCACATCGAGACATGGCACTGGGACTAAATACTGAGTTACACAGCAGATGTTTTACTGATTATATCTGCATTGTGTGAGTGCCCAGGCCCTGTGAAACAGGACACCACAAGTGCAGTCACAGTTCAGTGAAGGCTTGTAACAAGACCTGAAATAAGATTCCCCAGAGATGACTTCTTTTGATTACCCTGCAGTTCTTCTCAATTCATACTCCAATGTAAGAAGGATATGGAACTGTTGGAGCGGGTCCAGAGGAAGCTACGAAGGTGATCAAAGGGCTGGAGCACCTCTGCTGTGAGGACAGGCTGAGAGAGTTGGGGTTGTTCAGTCTGGAGAGGGGAAGGCTCCAGGGAGACCTTAGAGCAGCCTCCCAGTACTGAAAGGGGCTCCAGGAAAGCTGGGGAGGGACTTTTTGCAAGGGTCTGGAGTGACAGGACAAGGGGAAACGGCTTTAAACTGGAAGGAGGAAGATTTAGATTGAACATTAGAAAGAAATTCTTCACCATGAGGGTGGGGAGGCCCTGGCACAGGTTGCCCAGGGAGGCCCTGGCACAGGTTGCCCAGGGAGTTTGTGGATGCCCCCTCCCTGAAAGTGTTTGAGGTCAGATTGGATGGGGTCTTGAGCAGCCTGGCCTGGTGGGAGGTGTTGGTTTGGGTTGGAAGAGGCCTCAAGAATCATCCAGTTCCAATCCCCCTGCCACGGGCAAGGACATCTTCTGCTGGATCAGGTTGCTCAAAGCCTCATCCAGCAGGTAGCTTGAAAAATAACCCCCACACATCACCATCCAAGCTGGCCTCCAGTACAGTCGGTAAGGGATTTAGTGTTTAGTGTTGTACAATTATGCCTAAGAGCATTACACAATTCCTCCAGAGCATCCATCACCACTCAGACAGGATGCTGAGCAATGTGGGCCATCATCTGCTGAAAGAGAAAGCGTTTCCAGTTTGTGCTGCTCTCCCAGACAGGATGTGCCTCCAGTATGGACAGACAGACAGATATGTATTTCCTTAATTTTAGTCCTGTGTAGAAATACTTTCCAATTTTCTATTAAGGAAACTTTAAACACTTACCCAAGGGCAAACATACATATATGGAGAACATCTTCACCGGTGAAGTCCAAGTAAAAGGTTGCTCCTTTAAAAGGAAATAATTCATGACATCTATCTTCCCAGTTCACACAAAACATTAGTGCTGTCTCTCCAGCATTAGTGCCTCCCCAAACCAAATAATGCCAGGTTCCTATTTTTATAGGCAGCACCTTTGTTTTTTTAACAATCTTAAAATAGATAAAGGTGGCCTGATTTCTACTTGAACACAATTTATTGAGAAATCTTTTAGAATTTCACTACCAAAATAGTTATACTGGTGTAACTAATACAGATGGCAGTAAATCTGTACAGCAGCACAGCAACAGCACAAATCTTTCCATATTGGGGTAGGAGGTTACGAAGGAAACATTGCTGGAACTACTGTGGGTCACTGAGCCAAATTCTCACCATGTAGCAGTGATTACCACAACAAGAAACCAACAGGGTACAAAATCCTGACCCAAACACTCATATACAGCTCAAACCTATTAGATGATAAATGTCCTTGGTGTCCTGGATGTCAACAGGAGACCCATTCTGGCTTCTAATTGAAGTAAATTGAATGAATCCAAGCGCAGCATAGGGCTTGGAACGTGATGGGCAATAAATATTAGCCAAAGAGTAGGCCATGCTCTCTCATGACATTGAAGAGGTGCATTAAAAGGCAATGTGTAACTCACAGGGGGAGCAATTGCCCTTACACACCTAGAGGAGCATTACTATTGACACAGACAGTACCCATCACTGGCAGGCAGATGCACTTTCTCCAGTGCTGGGGTTGTGTAGGTTGTTTGTTTGGGTTTTTCCCCAGTTTTGCTCACACATGTAATGCCAAGAACACAACCTCACCAAGGCTGCTAGTCTGGCTGGAAGCCTAAAGGGGATTAAAATGCTCATCTTTCTTCATGCAGACAATGATTTCCTGTGTGGGCAAGGGTTAGAACTGAAGTAAACTGTTCAGAAAAGTGCCTATAAAGCTGTGAGCAGCTGCATCTTAGATACAATGCAAGCAAGGCTATTGTGAAAAGAACTGTAACACCTCTGTACAGAGGAAGCAAATACATTTATACACTGTATCACATCCATTTTAACACAATCCAGATAACATGACACAAGGAGAAATGTTAGCTGTGCATTCCGACTGCACATCCACATGCATACATCACCCTCCTCTCCTCCACAAAAGCGTGGTGTGAGTAACACAGCCTCTAAGTTCCATCCACTTCAAACAACGTGAAAGGACTTAACAGAAAAATCCAACACAGTCTAAGGGGATCATTCACATTTTTTGAAAGAAAAAAACCCAAGCCAGCTGCAGAAGAGAGATGACAAGATACCAGTCATCACCTTGCTGAGTATTCGCCTTCCTCGTCTGGAAGTGAGGACTATTTTCCCATATCTTTCATCCTCCCCTTAGAAAGGAGCACCAAACCATTTGTGCACAGTTACCTGCTGTGATTGCCACTGTTGTGGACAGGATGTAGCCAGTGCTGGCGATCTGGGATGAGTCATACAGCTGGGAGGCTTGAGCTAAAAACCTGCAACACAGCGACAGACAACAGGGGTTGAGCTGGGAAGGACACTCAAACAGAGCAGCAGTTACCAGGGACCAGTACAGGCCTCCTTTTTGGAAACACTTTTCAAGAGATGCATAAATTTAAGAAAATTTATTCTCTTTTCACTAAACCTGCAGCAGCACCCCTTGAAATTAATATAAATAATATAAAAATGAGCCTTATGTCTCTGTGGACTCAAGACAGTGAAATTACTGGCACTGACCAAGGCCAGAATGCCACTCACGTTCTGAATAACTCTTTATCCCTCCTGCCACTGGCTTTTTATGTAATTACAATTATAGAGGGAAAAAAACAATAGGCACACCATCACCACCCTGATTCTGCACTTTGATTTTAGCCAGTGCACAGATATTGTATTTGATTTGCCACCACTTCATTCCTAACATTGTGTTGCAAATACTTGAATGATGCATAAAATCAGCATTAAAACTACTCTGCAGTGTCACTGCATGGAAAAGCAAAGAAGACCACTATCCCAGGCTCCTGTGACATGGATTTGAGGACAGGACACAGAAGAGAGTGGATAATCTTCCTAAAATTTAATCAGCATTTTTGCAGTGGATGACAAACAGCCCACTAATTACTGACCCACTGAAACCAGCACAAATAGAGATAAGAAGAGAGTGCAGGGCTTACGTTGCCTGGAAGATGGCTGTAGCAATCATGCACACCAACATGATATAAAAGATAGGGTAGTCGAGCTGTAGATTCCCTCGGATGGAGACAACGATCATGCCTGCAACAGCCTTCACAGTCACAACAGTCATGGAACCTGTGAACGTTCACCAGGACTCAGCTGGAGCACCGGCACGCGCTCGGTCGGACAGAGCGGCGCACGCGGGCTCTATCCGTGACACGCAGCTGCAAACAAACCCAAGATCTACCAGCACCTGAACCCTCCTTTGCCAGGGCAAACAAGGGATGCAAATGACATATTTCATCCCACCTCCACCAGTTCTGCTCCCAATGGTGAAGTATTAATATTAAATTAATTAGTATTAAATTGCTTAGCTTTTCTCTATCACGAATCTCTTGTCTATAGGACTGAGAGCATTAACTGGATTTTTTTAAGTGTTTAAACACTGTTGTGCAACCACGTGATGGAAGGCTACAATTTTTCATTTCCAATGCTTGGTTAATAAAGCTAAGGCAGTTCTCAAAACGACTCAGAAAGAGCCTGCTTCCTCTCAAATTTCTTAAAAGCACAAGTCAGGGCCATTGAGAATCAGGGCAACTGTTTTGACTGTAATTTGTGCAGCCTCTGAGGCATCAGTTACTGAATCCAGGCCCAAACAGGTCAAAAAAAGAAAAAAGAAAAAAAGAAAAGACACTGCAGTAATTGAAGCTGCATAAATAGCAAAAATTGAGGACTGTGACATAGTTTCAAGAGCACAGAGTGTGTCACTGCCTTGCTATTATTCATCCTTTTTAAAGTTTAATTGATCACAGTTTCTTAAAAAAAACCCAGACTAATGTGGAGAAAGGTACAAGTGAAATCCTGACCTCTCCAAAGTCACTGTGGGATCCCATTGTGGGCTCTGAGGATATCAAAAGCATCCTCTGCCCCCATGCCCAGAGGCTTTCCCAACTGAAATAGAGACACACTGCCCATGGCAGTGTATTTATCGTTTCTTTAACAACACAGAAAATCTTCCCAGAGCAAAGTTGATTTTTGTAGGTCATATCTTCTCTTTGATTCACTGAATCAGCCTTCCTTATCCACTGAACAGATACAATATCACACCATGCTTTGCTTGCACACATTGAAATCAAGAATGCTAATAAATAACTTGCACTTTCTGTACTGGGCAGGTTGTTCCTCCTTACGGGAAATAAGTCTTAATTGTTCAAAGGTCATTCACAAAGATCTTAAACATCTCTGCAAGGCATTTGTTTCAACTAATTTGCAGTAACAGTTCTGGAGCAGATTGGTGTATTTTATAACATTAATTACTTCAACATAATTCCCTCTTTGCCATGGATACTTCAGTTACTGTAGTTCACCGTTAGCATATCTTACAAGACCTTCTAACATCAACTCACCCAGTAAAGCTACCAGCAGAAGAATAACTACAATGTAGTTTGCATTTTTCTCCTTGTAGAAATACAGCAGCAGGCAGAATAGGATGATCTCCACAAGCTGCAAGAGAGAAATGAGAATATTAAGAAATGCAGCATATATCGGGGTGGCAGTAAATGCAATTCTGACCCAGTCAGACATTAGAATTACACAACAGGGCAAATCAAATGAAAACGAGGATCCCACACAATTACAGATCAAATTTAGCATGATCTTAGATTCTAATTAGATGAGATATTCAATAGCTCCTCGCAGAACAGGAACCATGGGACACTTTTGCCATTAGATTCATGGTAAAGCAGCAGATCAAAGAATCCTGACAGAATGTTCGGTTCAGCCTGCTCTCTGAAATGAGGTTCGTTAAGTGGTGGAACACCCATCTGATTTAAAGGCCAAACATCCCCAAAACCCAACAGATTTCATAAGATTTTCGATGAGAGATCGATGGCTCCAGAGAAAGTCAGTCTAGAAAAGCCCAGATGCAAGTGTAGTATTTGGACACCTCTGATGAGGACTGAGAGCAACTGCCATTGGCTGAAGTGAGCTGAAGCTCAGGCAGTGAGCAAGCTATTGTAGAGCTTTTCAGTTAAAGACACTAAAGTCTTAACAAAATAATTCTGAGGAAGAATGGGAGAGTTCCAAACTATGCATGCAATGTGGAACTGGCACTGGGAAAAGCTGGCACAGGTTCATTAGCAAGTTCCAGGAATATTGATAGCAACCATGAGGGAAAATAATGCTTTAAATCAAACTCCCAACCAGGCACACAGCAGAAAACTGTCCCACGTTTTATGGGCCCTCTTACCATGTACAACAGAAATGGCCAGCTCACTAAATGCCTAGTGATATTTTCTCCTGTCATCTTCTCATGACTATTAGGTCCAAAAGTTATCAGCAGATAAGTTCCAACAATTGCCAAACCACAGCCTACAAAGGACAAAACGTAGCGCCCTTCGGCAACGAAAGGACAAAAAGAAGAGAGGAAACAGTTAGTGGGTTAGTGTGGATGCTTGGAATTAATATTGCACATGCACAGAGCCCATCAATGACATCATGCACGTTCCTCTGAGGGAGTCATTCCTCTGCCCTTCATGCCCCACTTTCAAAATATTAGAACCAAAACCACCCCAGGCGATGCGTGTGCTGTGAACAGAGAGAAAACCAGCTCATACCAGGTAGCACCTGCTAAACAAAGAGGAGCTGTAAGATCTGCATCTGGGGCTTATCCTGTCTGGCACTGCCCACAGCCCATTTTCTAGGAAGTGGAAGAGCAAATGCCCCAATTCTGCAAACACTTGCACGTGTATGAAATCCAGCTGATTCAGTCGTGTCTATTGCAGTGTCAAAGCCCTAGGCTGCAGCTTCCCCACAGAAACAAGATCCTAAAATCCTGCAAACACAATTTCCGTGTATTTCTACAATCTGTGAGATTCAGGTGGTGTGGCATAAGATGGAAAAACACTCAAACAAAAACCCAAATCCATTTTTAACAAACAGTGGAGGAGGTGACATTCCTTTGAAGATATGCTATAGCTAAGGGAGATCTCACCATGCCCCTACCTAAGGTCTTGAAAAGCCCTGCTAAGTGTTGAACAGCCTGTAAACAGGGGGGAAATGAAAAGGAACAGTGGACTTACTCAAAAAATCCTTGGGCTTCCATTTTTCTTTAATAAAAATAATTCCTATGATTGCACTAGCTATGAAAAAGGAGAGAGAAACAGTGAGTTAGGTATGGTCAGTGATCAGTGATCTTGCTCTGCACGTGCTCAGACTCATCTGGCTGTTGTCTCTTTCCCCCTTACCTATAACAGACACTGCACTGAGTGGCACAATCAGTGAGAGAGGAGCAAAG
Source organism: Dromococcyx pavoninus (assembly GCA_033558185.1). Classification (NCBI taxonomy): domain Eukaryota; kingdom Metazoa; phylum Chordata; class Aves; order Cuculiformes; family Neomorphidae; genus Dromococcyx; species Dromococcyx pavoninus. The sequence goes on from JAUMJL010001657.1 coordinate 49,596, forward strand.
GCGTAAGAGGAAAACACTCCCAGTTCTCCCAACACCAGCAGAAACAGTCCACACCACCACGTCTTGGTTTTGAAGTAGGCTCGAGGGTCTTTGGAGCCTGCCAGCCTGACATGGCTGTACTTCTAGAAAAGAAAAGAAAGGCAAAGAAGCTTTGGTATGCTTGATGCTTCTTAATGCAGGATGCTTGAGGCAGGATCAGTATCTGCTCCACGACACTCACCTGGAGGTTGAGTGCAATACTGGTAACAAGATGGCCAAAAATAGCCAGTAACGCACCGATCAAGTTCTCCTGCAAAAACAAACACACAGATATTAAATTTAGCCACTGGACCCTGAAGGAAGTCAGAGTTTTTTGCACAGTCTGGAAGAGAGCAGAATTTTAAAACAGTTCTTGGATCACCTGACAATAAAACCTGTTTCCCTTCCTCCCTTTCTGTGGGAACTAGGGCAATTCAGGTAAATTCTCTGGGGTTGTGTTCCAAGTCTGGGAAAGTTGAAGAGAGAGTAACCCTTCCTTCAAAGGCACTTCCTACAAGAGACTCAAATCAGGGTGCATACATTTGCATTCTTTGTAAATTTTGTTTCTCAGCAAGGAAGAAGATAAAGCTAAAACCAACAACCCATTCCCTCATTCCTCCCTTTGAAAAACTCTTTTTGTGAGGGTGTTTGTTGCCCTGGAATTCAGCAGAGTATGGATCAGGAACCTCTGTATTCCATGGGTCACATTTTACATTTTATTCTGCTTTCCACTTACACCATCTGCTGGTTCAGTAAGTACTTTAACCCACTTGATGAAGCAGTGTGATTATGCCAGATTTTATGCTGCTTTTCATATGAACCAGTTATTCCAAAATAACTGGTAGCAACTCCTAGCAAGTTCCCAACCCCTTCCACATTAGTGTTTCCAGCTCCACAGTAATTCTCATGCTAAAGACAGAATCTGAAATAAATAAGGATGTAAAACAGGCTGAGTCACAAAGGAAACGTACACAAGGAGTGAACAGAAGAGCCTGAGGCTAAGCCAGGCCACTTAGCATTTGTGTTCTTCCAACAACTAAATCTCATTAGATGTCATTAGCACATTGGTTTCAGTGCAGGTCTCCAAGATGCAGTGGAGTGCTTGCTCTGATTGATTTGGGATAACCCAGTTCACATTCATATTCCCCCCTTAACAGCAAATACACTATCATTGATTTTCTCAGATGTCAAGACAAGGAACCTTAAAGTTTCCAGTTCTTGTCAGTAGAACAAGAAACAATTTATCAGGATGTATGCAAATAGATTCACTCAAGCAGTCTCATTCAAAACCGCTTGAGATCTTCCCACAATAGATAGCAATGGAAAACGTCCCTGTGTGATCACAGTGAAGCACAGCACAGTTTTCTGGTTCAGCAAGTGGACTCCAGGTTAGAAGACACGGAGGGGATGGTGCCTGGGCTTAAAAGCCCCCAAATGCAGCACGGGTTTGGGATTGGCTTCAGGACTGCCAGAGCCTGTGAGCCAGCGTCAGCACAGTCAGCTTTTACAGCACCCGGGACTGCGATCTCAGCAAAGCATTGTTTCCAGTGGAAAAAAGGCCCTTCTGGCTGGGATTTCCCAAGCACCTTCAGAATCAGGGATTCAGAGGGAACTCATGTGGGAACAGCTCCATTGCCAGTTGGAGAATAAAGAGGACCTACAGCAAACAAATCCTGTCTCGGCTGCAGGTTCTCTGCAGGACTGTGGTCTGACCCACCTGAAATTCAGGCACTGAATACAGAACAGATCAGAACATCTGATCTCAGTTAGTGATGTATGGATTGCTCTGAAAGGGCAGCGAGCAGAACTTACTGCCCCAACCACACTCAGACATCCACATGATCTTTTAACCACCAGACATTCTCTCTTCACTTTGTTTAGCTCTTCTTGACCCAAAGTTCCTCTTTCTTTCTCTCACTGCTTGCACACACAGTGCATAACACACTGGGCCCTCCCAGCACAGCTAAATACAAACACAGTGCATGTCTGCAAAATAATAACCAAAATATAGTGGCATTATCAGCTTATGTGAACAGTTAGGGGCTTCTGGGGTAGAAATCTGACCTTGTAAGAAAAGGAGTCAGTGTGTGGCTGCACGGAAACCTCTGCTGTGGCCAATGGGAGCTGCTGAAGCTGCAGATTTGGACTGTTGCCTCCTTCCATTCTGGCTGATTGGAGCGTTTGCTTTTCAGCCTCTGTGATGCTGGAACTTCTCTTTAGAGAAGATGATCTGCTGGAACCACTTTATCTATAACTTGGTACCACTTCTTCCCATCCATCCTGTTTTCTTGGACAAGCAATAATTAGTTGAGTGAAGCACAAAATGCTGTGTAGCCTGTCTGCTGCTTTTTTTTCCTTCACTGGGCTACACTGAGATAGTGTAGGAACTGCAGGCAGAACTGTAGATAAGCCAGTATTTCCAGCAAGTCCTTAGGGCAGCAGGGTTATATCCCTCCAAGGTGACACTAAGGAAAAAAGGGAAAAGAAAAGAGAGAATTAGGTCAAATAAACTCAATGGTCCAAAACGAAATCCTGCTGAAGGGTAGTCCATGGAAAAGGTCTTGGAATTAAGTGAACTGCTGCCGTGTATCAGCAGAGAAATCTGAGTTTAAATGCCTTCTCACAGTCTCACACACAAGAACAAGAGTCCACCCAAGGGTGACACATTCAGCTGGCATTTAACATCAGGCCCTGCCATTCGGAAAGCATTGCATGAGTCACGCCAGCCCCACGTGCTGGGGATGACAGCACTGCTCTTCATGCAAACAGTGTAATCGCTGTGAGCAGACTTTGGAGGCTGAACTCCTTGGAGCCAAACTCATTGCAAGTGTCTGGAAATCACAGCACACGGCAAACCGGTCAGAATCCCGGCCTCACGGAGCATCGGCAACTCTAAGAAACAGATGCTGGTGATAAGGTTCCTTTGTACAGAGGGGGATGCTGGTGTATAGACATTTCAGGGGTGGGATCCTCTCTAGGATGAGAGAAAACTGCTTCAAGCTGTGTCAGGGCACGTTCAGTTTAGATATCAGGAAAAATCTCTTCGCTGAAAGGGTTCTCAGGCACTGGCAGAGGCTGCCCAGGGTAGTGGTGGAGTTACCATTCCTGGAGAGGTTTAAAAGCCAGGCAGACAAGTTGCTCAGAGATGGTTCAGTAGTGAACAGGTATGGTTGAACTTAATGATCTCAAAGCTCTTTTCCAACCAAACGTTTCCATGATTCTATGATTCTCAGTGACACCTCCTTGGTCTCCTCCAAGTCCACCCATAACAGTGCAGGGTCTTATAATGAGACCCTGGACAACCAGCCTGTAGTTACACCTGAGGCAGCAGGACCTCTCCCACATCCCACATCCAGGCTAGGAGCTGCAGGCTCTCCTGGCCAGCCAGGGGTTATAGAATCATGGAATGATTCTATATAAAAACTTCAGGCCTGGGGCACTTTGATGCCCAGTGCTGCAGCCTTACCCATCCCTCCCTGGGGCCCAGCTCCCAGGGGCAGCGGGACGCAGCGCTGTCCTAGCAGCACATTCCAACTGCAAACACAGTTGGAGTCCCTTCTTGCCTCAAACCAGTGCTCTCCATGGAAAGAAAAGAGGGCTTCTTAGCAACTTGTCCTGTCTTTGACTTCCTGCTGCCAGGAGACACCCTGTGCCACACTGTCATGTCATGTGATGTGACAGTGACTCTGAGTAACTTTTAGGGGTGCTCAGCAGGCACCAGGCACCAGAGACCTTCATCCTTGGAGGCAGGATGCAGCCTGTCTGGTCAGGAAAAGGGCCACAGCTGGAAGCTGCAGCCAAGCTCTGGAATGAGAGATGAAATGGAGTCACCTTCACCAGACTCATCCTCATCTTCCGACTTGGAGGAGTCGCACAGGGAGGCTTCATATTCTACCAGCCCTTGAACACCCGATGAGGGAACACCTTGGGATGCTGCCAGCAGAGCTCTCGCAGGAGAAAACTCCTTTGGAGGTTGGTCTGATGAATCCTGTGTACCCACCCTACAGCAACTTTTCTGGGAGGACACCTGAGCAATAACCATTTCCTCTTCAGCCCGCCCGTTCCTTGTAAATCTCTGGGAGGTCACAGAGAGCCATCACCTCTGCTCTGTCTGGTGGGGCAACAACGGGAACTGCATCATCATTGCAGAAAACCTCTTCCAAAAGGAAGTGCTGAGGAGGAAGGGGCCCCCAAAGATTGTTGAAAACAAGACCATGAGAGGCTTTGTCCTCTGACTGAACCTCCATGGCTTCTGCAAACTGGAAGAGGACTCTGCCATCTCTCTCTCCGTGGAGGAGCTGCAAGCAGTGGCACAAGCAGGATCTTCTATGGGCAAGGTATGTGAGCTCCTCACACATGGGAGAACCCTTGGGACATTTGGTGGGGAAAGGTTCCTGCTTAGATAGAATAAACCTTTCTGACGCCCGGAACGAGGATGGGATGGGAGCACATGGCTGGATTCTGTGTCAGGGGTCATTGTCAGGAATGCTCAGTTCAGGATTTTGGAGGGGCAGAAGTGCTGACCAAAGAGATTTGGTTCTGTCTGTGAAACGCAAGCCCAGTCCCGTCACTTGGGGCTCTTTCTGTGCTCGCTCTGTATCCGGCTGCCCCAAAAGTTCAAATCCTCTTGTGGCACCTGCTGAACGCTGACAAGACCCACGGCAGCACCACGTTACTCCCAACAAGTCCATTCCATGCTGAGGTGGCTGAAAACCAGTGGCATTTGGGGTTCTCCATCAGATCTCAGGCTTTGGAAAACCCTCTGCTGTTCTGCTCCCAAATGCCGAGAATCCCAACGTGGTCATCCCTTAACAAAGCTCCATCCCAACATTTTCTTCAGCCTCAACTGGAGGTTTAAAAGGCCCCAGAGAGCCCTTTCTCATCCCCACGTGTGTCTTCACTGATGCAATCGCTTGGCTAGAGAATCTCTGTCTTCCTCCTCCTGGCAATGATGGCACTGACTCCTCTCCTTCGCGTTCTGCAGCTGCTCTTCTTCTGCCACCCCTTCTTCAGGAGAGATGCCCCAGACCTGCTCACAATGTACCTGGGCACACCTGGGGAAAGAGAGCGAGCGCCGGCTCCTTCCCCACGGAGTCCCAGCCCATGGAGTGCCCCAGGAAGAGAAAAGCTGGTGCTGTGGAGTAGGAGAATGACCCCGAGCCCCTGGCAGCCCCCACAGGGACCGAGCCATGGGCTGACCCAGAGGGCCCGAGCACCAGTGCTGCTCCATCTCCATCCCCAGCCAAACGGTGCCGCAGCCACAGCCCCGCTGGGGCCCCGGAGGCGGCTCTGGCTCCATCCACGGCTTCACCTCCTGCCCCAAACAGTCCCGGGCAACTCTTTCAGCCTGTCCTCATGTGGGAGGTGCTCCAGGCCTTTGATAATCTTTGTGGCCTCCTCCAGATTTGCTTCAACAGTTCCATATCCTTCTTATGTTGGGTATTCCAGAGCTGGATGCAGGACTCCAGGTGGGGTCTCATGAGACCAGACCCTGCCCCTGCTGCCCACGCCACGTGCTGTCCCAGGGCTACAATGTGGACACGAGCGGCTGTGAAAGGGCAAACTGTGCTGCCAAGGGAGGTGGGGGGCACCCTGCCTGAGAGTTGGGGGTGCCCTGGACACCCCTTTGGGCCAGCTGTCCTACCCGGACAGTTCACCCCTGCCCCAAGGGTCCCAGAGGGGAGAGAATGATTGAATCATGGAACCATGGAACCCCAGAATCCCTTGGCTGGAAAAGACCTTTGAGATCATCAAGTACCTGTCCACTACTGAACCACCCCCGAGAGCTTCATCTGCTCGGCTTTTAAACCCCTCCAGGGATGGGGACTCAAGCACCTCCCTGGGCACCTGTTCCAGTGCCTGAGAACCCTTTCCATGAAAAAATTTCCCCATATCCAATCTAAATCTCTCCCAGTGCACCTCAAGGCCATTTCCTCTTGTCCGATCACCTGTCACTTGGGGGAAGAGCCCAGCACTCACCTGACCACAACCGCCTTTCAGGAGCTACAGGGAGCGATGAGGTCTCCCCTCAGCCTCCTCTGATCCAGGCTGAGCAGCCGAAGGTCCCTCAGCCGCTCCCCAGGACTCGCGGCCACCCCGCACTCACCGGCTCCCACCGCCCCCGAACCGGCCTGCGGCCCCGGCTCCCGGCCCAGCGCCGCGCTCCGCCCCCGCCGGCCCCTTCGATTGGTCAACAGCCCTGTCACTCCGAGGC
>JAUMJL010001660.1:0-436830 GCA_033558185.1 Dromococcyx pavoninus
CACCGCTTCCCCCTCCGGTGCCGCCACTTCCTATTCCGGCACGCGCGTGCCTAACCGGGGGTCTGGCGCACCGAAGCACGTGTGCGCGCCCCGTCCCGTTCCCACCGTCGCTATGTTGGTGCTGTTCGAGACAGCCGCTGGCTACGCCATCTTCAAGGTGAGGTGCGGGGAGCGGGGGTGGGCGGGCCTGGTGCCGGCAGCGAAGGCGGTGGGAGGGCGTCCGGAGCGGGACTGCGGGCTGGCGGGCGCAGCGGGAGCGCGGCCGCAAGCTCGGCGTGCGCTGAACGCGGCGGGCAGTCCGGAGGAACGGGGTCCGGCTCGCGGCCCGGACAAGTCCAACCCAGAGCCGCCGAGCCCCGCGCTGCCCGCCGGCCCGGGAGATGCTCGAGGGTGCCTGTACGGTTCTACCGGGCCCTTCATGGCGTCTGATCGTGACGCCTGCGCTTCACACTCCTCGACACCCCTCCCGTTTCGTCTGTCTCTTGAGTTTGCAGAAGCGCTGCTGCCGGCGGCTGCGGGTGTGAGCTCTGCATGTGGGGGGCGCCCGCGGCCGGGAGGGGGCGCCCGCGGCCGGGAGGGGGCGCCCGCGGCCGGGAGGGGGCGCCCGCGGCCGGGAGGGGGCGCCCGCGGCCGGGAGGGGGCGCCCGCGGCCGGGAGGGGGCGCCCGCGGCCGGGAGGGGGCGCCCGCGGCCCTACAGTCCAGAGAGTCCGGCAGCTACCAGCGCATGGAATTTCTGGCCAGAATTTGTGCTTCTGAATTCTGGGAGACGGCCGTGGCCTTCCAGTCGCCTTTGAGCAGTGCCCGCGTTGCCAGTGTTCCTGTGTGCTGCCTTTTTGCTCTGGTAATTCAGAGCTGGGCAGCTCCGGTATTCCCTGGTAGCAGACAGCCTAAATAGTAAGGGGAAATGGGACATATCCACGTTCTGTATCGTAGAAGACTTTCTCCAGTGAGTGGTACTTTCTTGCAGGACTGAAGATATTCATAGGCGTGTAACTCCTGCATACTAACAAGCCTGATTTAGCAGCTTCTATGTCTGTCTTTCTTTCCATGTGCCCGTGTCTGTTCATAAAGGCAGAGTATTCCATAGGGGAAGTGGGTGACCCTGTTTATTTGCTTGGCTGCTAATTGGGTTTTAAAAAGTTGGGCTTTTCTGACCAGGGTTTAAGCACCTGTGAAGGAGCAGACTCTGGTAGTTCCAGGAATGATTCTGCATGCACCAAGCAGAATTGCAGCTGTGTTGGATTTACCTTGTGGAGACCACACCACAGGATTTGTGAGCAAGATGTTAAGCACATGATGTTATAAACACTTCGCCTGTGCTGCTCCCCTGGGTGCTTTTCTAAGAATTTGCAGTACACTCTGCATTTTGCAGAATGTTTATTGGCTCTCCAGGTGGAATTGTTAACCTTCCACAATTTATAAACTGTGAGGGATCATCTTTGTGCAGAGGTGGGATTAAACCACTGCTGACCCTTAGGTCATTCTTGGCTTAGTTGATTACCAAGCTGTGGTGAAAAGTCATCTTAACAGAGATGTCTTGTTTCTTCTTTGGGCTAGTTCAGATGGATCTTTTCTTCCTGTTAGGTGTTCCAGACTGCCTTTATTTTCCCAAATTAGTGACAGGTTTTTGCTTTATGTCACTGGGGTTGCGAATGAGTCCTGTAGAGGTGGTGGAGCAACTGTAGCTTTGATCAGCAAGGAGAGGGTTTTGCTTCAGTGTGCTGGTTCAGGAGGACCCAGATGTTATTGAGTAATTGTTGTGATGCAGTTGAAAGTAAAACCACTGAAAATAAGGTGGTATATTAGAATAAAGCTGCTGAGAGAGAATAATGAAACTGGAGATCATCAAAATTGAGTTTGTTAGTTTAACTCGATCAGTGTTAACCCTGCTGATTGCAGAGTCAAAGGTTTTTTCAAAAGTGCTTTAAATATAGTTGTGTGGTTTTATTTTGGTGTGGATTCTTTATTTTTCCTTCTTCTACAGGTTCTGAATGAGAAAAAACTCCAAGAAGTTGACAGTTTATGGAAAGAATTTGAAACTCCTGAAAAAGCAAACAAAATGTAAGCAGCTTTGTATGGAGATAGTAGCCTGTCTTTTGGAAGGACATGCCCGCCTGTAGGCTTATGCACATTTGAGAGTCAGAAAGAAGTATTAATTTTTTTTTTTTGGTATTGTAAAACCTGTAAGTTGTGAACAATGATAATGTGAAGTTAAATATTCGGAGAAGCTTTAATTCGAATATGAAAGTGAATGAAATAGCTTTTATTCTTGCAGTGTAACTAAGCTGCAGAAGTCATTACCGTGTGCCACTGAAGCAAAGAAATTATCTATTTTAAAGACACTTGGATGCTTTGACAAGAACATCCAAGCTTGTAATGCTGAAAGTGGCTGAAATGATAGGGTTTTGTGCTCACGGGAAATTCTTAAAAAAAAGTTTAATCCAGCTGAAACTGTGGATCACTGTGAATTGAATTTATGTTGTTGCCTGTACAATTGGTGAGTGCGAGCACTGCTGCATAGCTGCGCAGGGATTGCAGTGTTCACTGACCAAGCTGACTTTTCCAGCAAATTGTCCTAAAGCTGAGGATTGCTTCCAAGTCTGTCTAGGGTGTTTTTATTGGAAAAATAAACACGCATTTGGTTGTAACGGATAGCTCTGAACGAACAAGCTATGCCTTGTGATATGAGTTTATCCTGCTCTATAACAGTGTTTAGAGGAGAGGATGGAATATGCCACATCTGCCTGTTTGTAGTGTTGTTAATCTTGTTTTGGAAACATCATCTTGGCCACTTGCTAGACAGGATGTGGCTCTTAATGGATATCTACTCTGATCAAAGTAATTAATCTCTTTCATGCCTCTCTAAAAAGGCATCACTGTAACCCTGGAGCTTCTGTTGGGTAGTACAAATGCTTAACTCAAGCATTCAGCTTTATCTGTGACCTTGCTTCCTTGCAGATACTTGACTCACAAAGAGCAGCAGTTAATCAGATATGGATTAGTCAAGTGTCTGTCCCTGACAAGGAATTTACTGGATTGAGATAGCTTCTTAAATGTAACTAGATAGCAACACCACAAATAACGTGAGGAGAAGAGCAAAGTTGGGCTGGAGAGTTTGACACTGTGGTTAAACGCTGTCCATATGATTTCTGGCTCTGATCTGTCAATAGGGCATGGTAGAATTTTCTGGGTTTTGTTTTAAGCTTGGCTGTAACTTGTATTCTAGCATCTAATTACAAGGGAGAACTGAGAGATTCACAGGCAATGAATCAGCTCAGTTTTAAAGTTTTCGAAGATGTATTTGGTTGAAAAGCATATTAAATCTGGGCTGTGCAGGCTCCACATTCCAGAGAGGCAGAAGGTTCCGTTTTGAAGATGAGTGGGAAGGTGCTATAATCAGTCAGTCAGCACTGACACCTAGTTAATCAGGGTGCAGTGTTGAAACTTTAATGGATGATGTCTGTCTTTAAATATGAACTAGAAAACAGAAAGAAGGCTTAGGATTTTGGGTTATGTTGGTCCTAGAAATACTAAATCAAAAGTCCTCTTTTTTTTAAATCAAGTTTATAGGACCCAGTTGAAAACACATCAGGCTCAAAATTAATCTACAGCTTTAGTGCTCTTCCTTCTTTTTGAGGATCTGGATATTGATCTCTGCTCTTGCAGTCTTAGAGGGAAGAGGGGAACTATAATAGCAAAGGCAGTAGAAATGTAAAATGGTTCTAGCATCTGGTTTATGTACATTTATTTACACACTTGAATTTTCTTCTGTAGAGTAAAGCTGAAACACTTTGAAAAATTTCAGGACACAACAGAAGCACTTGCTGGTAAGTGAATTAACAGAGTCCCTGCTCTGTTTCATTGCTTAGTTTTTAAATTACAAATTTTTCAAAGTCAGCTGCTTTAGTTGTTTTACGAGGTCATGCGCCCAGTCTATAGTGCAGTAAAGACATAATGAAGTCTAGATTTTTGCTACCGTGCTTATTTTCCAAGCAACTCACTAATGAGCATCATGTAGAAGGTTTTTTTCTGATATGTATAGCCTGTTGTCAATGATGGATTCTCGTTGAAGCTGAATGTAGCTGATTTAAGTCAAAATCGTCACTACCACTGAGACAACAGACAGCACTTAAATGCTTGATGCTGTGTACTAGTTTGAACATAAGTAATAAAAGTTCTAGCTAATCATTCAGAAATGTCACTATTACTGCTGGGTTGTGTGACATCCCTAGGTGGATGTTCCATGTCATGCTTACAAGTGAAGAATGGATCTTCATATTCTAGTGTGGTAAGGATAGCTTATGAAGGAAGCTAAGGAAATAAGGGAAGAATGGAGATACTACCATCATATATGAGATGCAAGTGAAACAACTGAGATTGAAGTTGCTGATGATGATTTAAAAAAAATCTCAAAGAACAATGAAAAAGATACTAAAAAGAATTGTACTACTTTGCTTCAGGTTTACTTATCTGTGAAGTGAGGGAGATTATTCAAACAACCTAGGTCACATTTATTTTGAAGGGAAAACAGTGTATGTGGCTGTTTTGAGTTAGGAGCTATGGGCCAGCTTGGAAGGGGGAAACATCTCCATTGTAGAAAGGGTGAGAGGAAACTCAGCACAACACTTAAGACACTTCATTAAGGTTTTGGAAATCGAAAGTCACTGGTTTCTGCTCTGTTTACTGTGATGAAGATGTTGCATCAGTCACAGAAGTTCAGTGGAGCACAGAACTGACCTGTGAAAAGAGTGCCTGCTTAAAATACATTGTGTGGGATTGTAAAGCTTTTGCAGATCTATTAATACTTGAGAATGAATAACATCTTTTTCAAATTCTTCAGGCTCCATGCTATATTAAAAGGGTCTGTGTCTGACTACTCTAGTCAGTGTGTTTGGCAGCTTTCTTTGTTGGGCTTTAGATAGTATAATACATTATCATCATCATAAGATGCAAGTAAGCCATTACTCAATTTATTGTGTCATGGTTGCTGGCTAAGGAGCCTGGAAAATAGTTGGTTAATTAAATGATACGTAAAGTGTTCCCATATAACATTGCATTTGGAAGTCCTAAACATATATCTAAAGCATATGGCATACTGTTTGTAGAGATCTTTAAACAAAATTGACTGAAATAGAACTGAAACCACATGGAGAAAAGAGAGGCATCTGGAACAAGGGATTTTGATTTAGGCCTCTGTAGGATTGAGTATGTAATTTTCTTCTATTTTGATTTTAGCCACTGCATGGCAAAGTGGTATTGCAGCTCAAACTAGAGCTACTGTGGGCAGTTAAAGTAAGACTAGCAAGTTAAGAGAACTATTTTTACAGGTTTTAGAAGGGGAAACAAGCTATATCTTTGGTCTTTTTGTTATATACAGCATCCACAGCTCTTGTAGAAGGCAAGCTCAGCAAGAACTTGAAGAGGATTCTCAAGAAGATAGTGGCAAAAGATGCCCACGAACAGTTGGCTGTAGCCGATGCCAAACTTGGAGGTGTCATAAAGGTGATAACCGATTTTGCCATTCTTCCTTTTGTCTCATGTTTCTGAAATGTTAGAGTCGGGTTCCAGAGATTATACATTTGGCAGTTGAATATGCTGCCAATGTTGTCAATAAGCATGGAAGAAGTCTAATCCTTGTGATCAAATGTGTACTGCATGTGTGCTGGGAAGATGATGTCTTCAATACACAAGTGATTAGTGTGGTTGAAGTGCACTGAGGTGTTGAGGGTCACTTGATTTCTCTCTTAAATATTGGTTAAAATCCAGCAGATTAAAACAATTAATGTCTCTAATGATCCAGTCCAAAAAAAAGACGTGAGGGAGGAACCAAATAAAAAGCCAGACACGTTTGTTCCTCACTAGCAGCACTAGTGGGTAATGGTATTGTCCTGTTGGAAGTACACACCATTCTACCTCCCTCAGTCCACAAGCAGTTTTGCGCATCCTCCAGTCCTTGCCTACCAGAGGAAGGAAGAAGTACAGTAGAGGTGGACTGCTTTCTCATGTCTCCTAGGTGTCAAATACCTGGTTCTCATCTCCTGTCTGATTGCTACCTGTTCCAGTGATTTTTATTCTGACCATACTTCATTCTGTCTGAGGAGTCTGGTGTAGGCTGCAAAATGAGAAGGATTTAGTGTTAAAGTGAGTAATACCAAGGGTTCTGGAACTAATTATTCAGTTTTGTTCTCAGAAAAAAAAACAAAGCCTCCAACCCTCCACTTCTGAATTTTCTTTTTGGTCAAACTGTTTCTAGTAATCTGCAAAATCTTGACTCCTCAGTTCCAGTGTCTACATAGCAGATAGAGCTTTAATTATACATATCCTGTTCAAACTGGATTTGGTTTTGTGGGGGGAATTGGGGATGTCACTACCTTGAGCATCAAAGATGACTGAAACTGTGATCACAGGGTTGCAGTAGGAATGCCAGGTATAGTGATGTAAGACTACTGGAAGAAGGGCTTTAGAGGGTTGTCATTGTCATGCCTGACTTGGACCACTGATTTCCATCTTCCAGGACAAGCTGAATTTGAGTTGTATACACAGCCCAATGGTTACAGAGCTGATGAGAGGAATTCGCTCACAGATTGAAGGGCTTATTACAGGCCTCCCTTCTCGAGAGATGGCAGCTATGTGTTTGGGTCTGGCACACAGGTGAGTTCCTAGAGCAGCACTGTTTCATCTCATGTCTGCCCCACTGCAGTATCTTTGGCTGTGCTGTGTCACTGCATGACATGGCTTCTTACTCGCTCTGTAAGTCAGAACACGTTTGTATCTGAAATCTTGTGTTATAAAGGAAGGGCTTTCCAGTTTGTGCCCACCCTTTAGGGAAAGACTTCATCTTCACCTGAAGTTGATAACTTTCCTTTGCACATTATGTATTTCAAGATTTGGTTTGAAATGTCTCTGTAGCAGTCAGATGGGTTGTTTAATGCTCCAGTGCCACTGACAGTCTAGGTGAAGTCTGATTTACTGATTTACGCCAGAAAAAATACACATATATGGGAATATGAAAGGCAGATTTATCAGCCCCCCCCCCGCTATCACTGCCTTTTAGGTTTAGTGGAGTAGTAGTTAAATACAAAATTGTTGGATCAGCCTGAGGTCAAGCATTCATTCAATGACTTCTGATCCATATTCTGACATGAGCTTGTCCTGTAGCCATTGGCAATTGGAGAACTGCTTTGCTCTAGCTAATTCTTTAGAAACAGATACGTTTGCTGTTAAGAGTGTATATAAAATGGGCATTAATACCAAAAAGGGACTTTAAAAATGCAAGTCCTCGTTGATATGAAGTGTCTTTTACTGTAGGATACTGATTTAAACATACATTAAATCCAGATGGTAATGGGCTTTCTCAGACAGTGAGAATCGGTTCCAGGAATTTATTCTGTTGCTTCGTGTTAGTGTTGCTGATAGGTACTGTTTTGTGGAGTGACTCCAGCTGCTGCAGAAGTGGAAGTACTGTTGATAAATATTTTTTGTGGGAAACGATGCAGAAAGAACAACCGATTTCCTGCCATAGCACTTGTGTTCAGTCTGCTGCACGTGGTACACGGAACTGCGCATGGTGCAGATAGCCTTGACTTTCCTTTTCACTCTGGTCGTGGGGTACAGGCATGCACGTGTGTTGGAGCGATTGTGAAATTTTTGTCAGTGTGAACTTCTGGCCACAGCTGACAGCATAAAACTGAGCTGCTATGGACAACCATAGTCATATAAATTAGAAGCAGGCAAGACGGGTTCTGCTGCTGGCTGTCAGGTTGGAGATAAAACTGTATTTCTCTCTCCTCAGCCTTTCCCGATACAAGCTGAAATTCAGCCCAGACAAAGTAGATACCATGATCATCCAGGCAATTTGTAAGTATACTTAGAGCTTAAATTATTAATGGATTCAGCTTAGGATAGCTGACTTCTTTGCATTGATTACAGAAAAGTAATGCTCTCTATTTCCTCCTAGCGGCTTTCAGTGAATTGGGTATTGCTGTTCAAGTAGGCATAAGGTGTGTTTTCTTAATATAGTTTTCCACAAGTGGGAACATTTGTAGGGTGGTACAGTAAACTGGCATCCACTGTTCCTTAGCAGAGATCAGTTGAAATACGGGCAGTGTTAGTAAAGTCCTCTGAGGACTTCCCAGTATGCCTCCCTTCTCAGAAGTGTTGGGAGAATGTTCTGACTCTTCGTTTTGGTGGTATCTTGCAGAGAGGGTAGTGGAGAAGTAAATTTAAGTTAGGCATGTAAAGCCCACTACAGTTTGTAATGCTGCATTCGATCTCCTTGCTTTGTTAACGGAAAATAGACCGCAGTTGTAAATGCAGCCAGGAAAGCCCGTTCCTTATTTTTCCTTGATAACATCCACATCATAATTGGCATGCTTGCTGTGAAGCAGCGGTGAGGAATCATATTTGGAATATTAACTCCCAGTCTGTTGTCAATGATGAAACATAGTTAAAGCTGAGATTTATGATTTAACTCAGTTCCTTCGTCACTACCACTGAGACAACAGATGGGAATGTTGGTGTTGCATTGGAGGGAAATATTTTAGCCTCAGGGCTCTGTAGCAATATGTGGTGTGGGTGTTACACTTCTATGTTTTAAATCCAGTTATTGGTCATATCTGGTAAATGGTGAGCCTGTTGAATTTGTCTTGGGCATATTTATATTATAAAGGCAACTAAAGGGCTTAATACAATCAAGTGATTGAATACAAGATCAGTTTCACACCATTGAAACTTTTTCTCCTAAAGTTTATTAGATGTCTTAAATTTTACATCAGTCTTATGTGTAGCACTTTAGCTGACTGAAAGGAAGCATGAGTGGCTGCTGCTTCTGTTCCAGGGGAATGTGCTTTACTGCTGTGAAAGGAGTCTGTCCAGTACAATCCCAGTGGTAGAGCTTTCAGGCCACGCTCATGGGAATGCTATTTTTTCTGTAATATTGTTCCTGGCATTATGCAGCTCTCTGAAGAGTAAAGACTTCTAGTGTATAGCAGCTTACATCTCTTTGCAGTGTTTGAGATAAAGTTTATCTCCCTTTACAGTCTTCAAAATTGTTGATTTCAGAATTTTCCATTTTTAGATGACCATTTGAGAAAAAAATGACCATTCTTTTTCTCTTAGCACTTCTTGATGACTTGGACAAAGAACTGAATAACTACGTCATGCGCTGTAGGGAATGGTATGGTTGGCACTTCCCTGAACTGGGCAAAATCATCACGGATAACCTAGTGTATTGTAAATGTGTACGGAAAGTTGGTAAGTGAAAAGGAGACATGAGCCTGGAGAATGTTGCGTGTTAGTATACAATTGGCACTGATTTGTAGACCAACCTCTCCCTCATCCAGCTGGTCATGACCCTGTATGCAATTCTGCCTTCAGCAGCAGTGTATATGGGGCCAGTAGAAGAGTAGTGTATGCTTGTCTTTGTATGATGATGCAGTTAACCATTTTGAAGCTTAAGAGAAAGCTAATGCTGTATCACCAGTCAGTTCTTGATGGACCACCGTCATATCTTCCTTAGGACCACAACTAGTTAGCCAATCTGTTTGGAAATAAGCTACCAAAAACTGATATAAAGAGAATTGCTGCCTGGTTTTGGGTGTTCTTGAAGACGACAACTGCTATAATTATTCAAAAGACAGAAAATGTCCGCTATAATAGACACCTACCTCACCTCTTAGGCATGTGTTTTTATTGATCTTTTTCTTTCTTTTTTCAAATAACAAAGTTTGCAGTCCAGAGAGATTTGTGGTTTTAAGGGAGCTTTTTTCTCAATTGTAGGAAGAATTACATAGGTTTGGTTAGTGGCAAATGGCTGTTCACTTCCTAGAATTCTTTCTTTGTAATCTCATGACTGAAAATTTTGCAGCAAGCAACTACAGAATAAGTGCTTTTCTTTCTAGCTTCGAATTTAATATTTCCAATCATTGTCAGCTAATATAAACTTAAAGTCAGAACATTGATATATATATTTTGGGAGTCTGGAATAGGATTATAGCAGATTTGCCTCACCATTGTTATTTTGGCCTTTTATCTTCATCTGTTTCTGTGCTTTTTTTTTTTTACTAGTCCATCTTGCCCCCAGCACAAACATGCTTTCCTCTCTCCCCCACAGGAGACAGAAGCAATTTTGCCTCCTCTGATGTTTCTGACATCCTACCAGAGGAGATCGAAGAGGAAGTGAAGGCTGCCGCTGAGATTTCCATGGGGACAGAAGTATCAGAAGAAGATATAAACAACATAATCCATCTCTGTGATCAAGTATGTATATGTGGATGAATAGCAATAGGAACTCCAGTTTAATTGGATGTATCAGAGCCTCTTACACCAAGGAGAGGTTTTGCCAGGGTGTTGCTAACACACTTGTGATGGCAGTGATGATTCCTGTGTTGTTGCTCTCCTGATGTACAGACATGAGGGTGCACAGTCACTACCTCATCTGAGCCATCTCAGACCGTTGATGTCTGGACAAAGTCTTTAGAAAGTGGCAGTCCAACTTTTTGTTGGAATTTTGTCAGTGTTGTACTTTATGGTATAGCCTATTTTGATCTGTCACTTTCAAAGCTAGGTGATATACCCTGAGTTAAAAGTGGAGCACTGACGCCCCGGAAGAGTTAGGAGCCCTATCTTGCTTTCATCTAGATTGTGTATGAACTCCTTCCGACTTTGCTGTTGCCAGTCAGATCTCTTTGTGACTTTAGCAGGGAGTGGCAGGGTTAGGAGTAGTGAGTTCCTGTTCTTGGTCTAGACTGGGCTTCTTTTATGTTGCATTCTAATTGTGTGTATTTATATGGAACAAGTAAGGAGCATTTATCCCATTTCAAGAGAATGATGGCGAAGATTTATATGAAAACTCAATGTTCCAGGGTTTTGTCCTTAAGAAATGTCTTTACAAAGTATTTTTTTTCTGCTTCACCATCTTTGGCATGTTTGCTGAGAACCTAAGTTGCATAAGGAAGTAAGCAGTACAGGTCCAATATACTCTTTGGATGGAGGTTTGCTCTGGGAATATGCTTTACATAAAGCTTTCTATATCTCTAGCTCTTCACTGCATTTTGTCAGTCTCCTTCGTTGGAATTCTCAGTGCTCCCTCATTTCAGTATATTTAGCTCATAATGTTTGTCTGCCAGCTTAATACCAATCCTATAACCAAACTCTGTCTGTGCCAGGTGATTGAAATTTCTGAGTATCGGACACAGTTGTATGATTACCTGAAAAACAGAATGATGGCCATTGCCCCTAATCTCACTGTCATGGTGGGCGAACTGGTTGGAGCAAGACTCATTGCTCATGCAGGTGGGTTACACTAATCAGTGTAAATAATGTGTAGATTACTTCATCAGAGGTTTTCTCTGAGGAGCTGGTCAGCTTAAAAGCGTTATGCAGGGCCCTGATGAAAATCTCATAGTAAAGGGGTTGGGGGAAGGTAGCTCTTGAGGAATCTAATAATACCAGCATGAGCTTGGTAGTAGTCTGTGGTGATGAAGTTTTTAGTTGGCCTGAGTTCTTTTTGGAACATGAGGGCAACTCAAGTCACTACCTCTTCTGAGACACTGACTGAGCGTCCTGCTGATAGTCCAGTCACTGCTGAGGTAAAACGCTGACAAACTGGCATTAGGCTTTTCTAGTCAGACTGGCTCAAGGTAAAAAGCCTTATTTCAGTTACCTGTGATGTAGTTCTGTGATGACGTGTTCTTGCTGCCAGACTTTGTCAGGAATAGGCATTACTACAGCGGAATACGAGTCAATCTTCTTTTTTGTTGGTGAAATGAAACCAAGACAGTTAGTTGAAGCATGAAAGACTGAAATGGCTTACCTGTCCTTCAGGATATGAACATGAAGCAGCACTCGTAGAAGTAGATGGCTCTGAGTTTCCTGCTTGTGAATAGTGTAGGAATCTAGCTGCCTGCTTTTCTAGCTGCTCGTCTGACAAATTACTGTTGCTGTGTCATCTCCTTCTAGGTTCCCTCTTGAATTTGGCAAAACATCCAGCTTCAACAGTTCAGTTGCTGGGTGCTGAGAAGGCTCTCTTCAGGGCACTGAAGACAAAACGGGACACACCTAAATTTGGCCTTATCTATCATGCTTCCCTTGTTGGACAAACCAATACCAAAAACAAAGGAAAGGTAAGTTGTAAGAAGTGTTTACCAGCTTGGCTTTTTTCAGAGAATTAATATCTGTCAATGAGATGGCTTGAGCTTCATAGTGAGGCTCTTTCCATAGCATGCTGTACCGTATTGCTTCATGGTTACATGGAAAATGCCACTGTCCCACAGATCTTTGGATGTCATTCATTCCTGTTTGGAAAAGTGAATGGGGTTGTCTATTCAACTCATCTGAGTAATAACAAATGTATTCTTAGAATCATAGAATGGTTTGGATTGGAAGAGACCTCAAAGGTCATCTAGTTCCAAACCCCCTGCCGTGGGCAGGGACACCTCCCACCAGACCAGGCTGCTCAAGGCCCCACCCAGCCTGGCCTTGAATTACCTCCAGGGATGGGGCATCCACAGCTTCCCAAGGGGCAAGCTGTTGCAGTGCCTTACCACCCTCTTTGTGAGGAATTTCTTCCTAATACTAATCTAAATCTTCCCCCTTCTAATTTAAAGCCATTCCCTCTCATTCTATCACTAATTGCCCTTGCAAAAAGTCCCTCCCAGGTTTTCTTGGGTTTTCTTACGCCCCCTTCAGGTACTGGAAGACTGCTGTAAGGTCTCCCTTGAGCCTTCTCCAGGCTGAACAAGCCCTGTCTCTCAACCTCTCCTCATAGGAGAGGTGCTCCTGCCCTCCGATCTTCATGACCCTCCTGTGGACCCATTCCAACAGTTCCATATTCTTCTTATGTTAGGGATTCCAGAACTGGACAGAATGCTCCAGGGGGTCTCATAATAGTGGAGTAGAGGGGAAGAATCACCTCCCTGGACCTACTGGCTGCGCTTCTTTTGATGCAGCCCAGGACACAGTGGGCCTTCTGAGCTGTGAGCACACATTGCTGGCTCACATTGAGCTTCTCATCAGTCCTTCTGCACAGGGCTGCTCTCAATCGCTTTGTCCCTCAGCCTGTACTGAAACTGTGAATTGCCCCAACCCAGTTGTAGAACCTTGCATTTGGCCTTGTTGAACCTCATGACATTCACACAGGTCCAGCTTGCCCAGGTCCCTCTGGATGACATCCTGTTCTTCTGGCATGACAACTGTGCCACTCAGCTTGTTGTCGTCTGCAGACTTTCTGAGGGTGCACTCAATCTCTCTCTCTGTATCACTGATGAAAATAAATAGCACTGGTCCCAGTACAGACCCCTGAGGGACACCACTTGTCACAGATCTCCATCTGGACATCAAGCTACTCGCTGGATGCAACCATCCATGTATCCACTGAACAGTCCACTCATCAAATCCATATCTCTGCAATTTAGAGAGAAGTATGTTGTGGGGGACTGTCAAAGGCTTTACAGAAGTTCAAGATAGATGCCATCCATTGCGTTTCCCACGTCGACTTATGTGGTCACCCCCATAATAGAAAGCCACTAGGTTGGTCAGGCGAGACTTGCCCTTGGTGAAGCCATTCTGGCTGTCTCAAATGACTTCCCTGTCCTCCATGTGTTTTAGCATAGCTTCTAAAAGGATCTGTTCCATGATCTTCCCAGGCACAGAGTGAGGCTGAGAGGTTGGTAATTCCCAGGTTTTCTATCTATCCTTTTTAAAAATGAGCGCAATGTTGCACTTCTTCCAGACACCAGGGACTTTCCCTGACTGCCACGACTTTTCAGATATCATAGAGAGCGGCTTGGCAACCACATCAGCCAATTCCCTAGGACTCTGGGCTGCATCTCAGCAGGTTCCGTAGGCTTGTATATGTTCAGCTTTCTGGGGTGGTCAAAAACTTGATCTTCCCCTACAGTGGAAGCAGCTTTACCCCCCTGGTCCCCATCTTGTTGTCCAAGGATGAGAGTGGTTTCCAGTGAAGACTGAGGCAAGACTGAGTACCTCAGCCTTCTTGTCTGTTGACACGAGGTCACCATTTTCATTCATCTGTGGGGGTTTGCTTTCTTTAACCTTCCTTTTCTGGTTGAGGTACCTGTAGAAGCTCTTCTTGTTATTCTTTGCTGCTCTTGCCAATTTCAACTCCAGCTGCACCTTGGCTTCCATGACCTCATCCCTACACAACCGGGCAGCATACCTATACTCTTCCCAGTTTACCTGTCCCTGCTTGCACTGCCTGTGCAGTTCCCTCTTGGTCTTTAGTTTGACCAGCAGGTCTTGACTCAGCTTTTCCCTTCCCTGCCTGATTTCCTGCATCTGGGGACTTGAGTGCTCTTGCACTCTGTGGGAAGCATCTTTAAATATCTGCCAGCTCTGTTCTGCTCCCTTATCCCTGAGGACTCTTTGCCATAGGGTTCTAGTGATTAACTCCCTGAAGAGCTGAAAGTTTGCTTTGCTAAAATTTAGGGTCCTGCTTGTACTTAATGCCTGTCCCATATCCCTCAGGACCTTGAATGCTGGCTTTCTCACGGGGTATTTTGCTGCTTTATTCTACGCGATAGTAAACTGAACTGTCACAGGCCTTAGTCTTGCTTGAAAATCAGACTCTTGTTATTGTACTAAAGCTAGTAAGTACCTTCTGGCTTGCTTTGGAAGTGCTTGGGTTTTTATAAAGCAAGTGGAGGAATGTGTGTTTGAATTGTGGAGAGAGCTATCCAGCCAGAAATAACGTCAGACTAACCTGATCAAAAGGTTGGGTAGAGTGGGATATGTGTAACTAACTTGCTGTCTCATATATTTTCCTCTATTTGTCAAGAAGATAACATTACATTAACAGTATTTCAATGTTGAAAGAATGATATACTAATTGTTTTTTGGACCAAGCACTGCTAGTAAACGGTTACTTTGTTCTTCTGTTGGTGGGGTTGGTTTCCAGATCAGAGTGAATCATTGCCTTATGTTAAGTCTTAGCATTTAATACTTTGTTTGGCTTTTCCAGATATCTCGAATGCTGGCAGCTAAGACCGCTTTGACTGTTCGTTATGATGCCCTTGGAGAGGATACCAGTGCGGAAATGGGAGCTGAGAACAGACTGAAGGTAGAGACAAGACTGCGGCTTTTGGAAGAGAGAGGGGTAAGTCTAGCACAGGGCTGCATGAAGCTGATGTTCTTGTTCATGGTATGATTTTCCAGTGCCCTGCCTTCTGAGTCTTTCCTCTTCACTCAGTTGTGTGATACAGTTTCACTCTTATTGTGTAGTTTCTCTCAGCCTTG
This sequence comes from Dromococcyx pavoninus, assembly GCA_033558185.1. Lineage (NCBI taxonomy): Eukaryota > Metazoa > Chordata > Aves > Cuculiformes > Neomorphidae > Dromococcyx > Dromococcyx pavoninus. The sequence continues at coordinate 15,254 of JAUMJL010001660.1, forward strand.
GCTTGAAGAGTGGGGTTTGTAAGATGGCTGCATATATTGGTTTGTATGTCCATTTGTCTTATCTAAATATCTGTCTTCATTTACATGAAAAATCTTAATTCTGTCAGGATGAATGAGATCCCACATTTACATTCTGCTGCAGGTATGCTTATTACTTCGCAGCTTCTTTTTCTTCAACTTAGAAGAAAGCACATATGGGTTTTCTTCCCCCCTCACATTTTCCACCATGCTTCCCCAGAATTTGAAAGCTGGTGATGATGAATCTTCACCCGCTTTCTCAGCAGCTAAAACAAGATGTTAGTCTGCAAATTGCTGCTGCATTGCCCTCCCATCATCTAATGCAGGGGTGTCACACTCATGGCTCCTGCTGCTCTCCTGCTCCCGCAGCGTAAGGCGCCTCACGCTGCACACGTGACCAGCGCTGGCAGGAGCACAGGGGCAAGGAGCTCAGTGCTGCCACCAGGGAGAAACAAGGTGCTGGGCGGGGTAAAACAAGGTGGAGGGCTGGATTTGGCCTGCAGGCTGTGAGTTTGCCACCCCTGGTCTACTGCATATCCTGCCTCTCTGTACCTGCTGTTCATTCTGTTGTCATCAGCGCAGCATGCTGGGAGAACATAGGGCTCATTTTCCCCTTTAAGGCGTCATGCCTGCTGTATGTTATCTTATAAATGATGCCTAGGTTCAGGCTTCCAAGCTTGATCATCTGATACTAATGTCATAGTACGGGTGTTGCTAGAACAAAAAAGAAAAATCCAGAAAAATTTGCATGTTCCTCCTTGAGCATGATTTAGGTGATGATACTTCCCATCAAAACAAAGGCAAGGAGACATGTTAATACCAAAACACAAACTGACAAGTACAGATTTAATTCAAACCCAATTTGAGGCCTCTGTGGTTTTAAAGTTGGCTTTATGCCAGATGTAGGGTAGTACCTGCCCTGACGCGCAGTTATCCTTGCAAAAAGATGTGTGCACAAATTTGAGCTGGTCTTGAGAACTTAGAGGTATGTTGCTTTACATCATGGCTGTGGGATGTTTGATCCAGTACTAGATGCCCTTTAATTGAATTACGCTCTTGAAGAGTAGTATTAGAAAGACACGTGCATTTTTCACCCCAGTTACCTCCCTGTCACTATTCTCCCTTGTGTAAGACTCATACAGGTACGTAGGAGCCTGCCCATTAATATATGTCTGTCTGTCCGTTTTTAATTTCTTCCAAGAGCGGTGTAGAACTTGTGTTGGGAATGTTTTTCATTATGAATGATTTGCTTTTAATTTTTAAATTTTTCTTATAGATAAGAAGAATAAGTGGCACGGGAAAAGCCTTAGCCAGGACAGACAAGTATCAGAACAAAAGGTGAATAGTTTTTCCTTTCAGTTTGGCTGAGTACAAATGTTTTTATTTCTGAGAAGCTTTTTGGTTCTGGGCTGAATTGACTTAAGATCCAGAAAACATTTTCTGTGCTCTTGAACACTGATGACAAGTCCCATCGCTAATGGGAATTTCCATTTTCCTGTGTTTTACAGCTGTGGTAAAATCAGTAAAATGAAGAAACAGCCCTGGTTTTCTAATAGTAAATTACTGACATCATCAGATAACAAGTACATTTAGATGCTAACAATGTCAGCCCCAAAAGCTGGGTAGTGGGGGAATTAATATGTAGCTCCTTTAATTAATGCAAGTGTGAATAAATTAAATTTGAGAAAATCAGTTTGAATTAATTCCTTTGACCTGGAAGTTTTTCTAGAGACATGCTTAGACAGGGAAGTGATTTGAGACAGCCAGAATGGCTTCACCAAGGGCTTAGATTAAAAAAAGAGCTGTACTTATTTTCAGCAAAGCTTCATCTCCTAGTTTAGGTCTTGTATGTAATAAGTAACATACATCTTAAGCCATAGATAGGGTCTGTACTCTAGACACTGTTAGAGCGGTTTCTGCTGTCAGTGTACAGCAGCACTGTATATTGCAACTGCGACAACTGAACGCCTAAGGATCTGAACAGGTTATTATTAGTCTGAGCTGTGACATCTGGGTTTTTCACTTAATTTGGTTGCAGGCATATTGCTTTGCTTGGTCTGCTTACTTTGCTGAACCTTTGGTGTAGAGAGGACAAGTGCTCAGCAAAAACAATGCTGGGTGCAAATTCTGTGAGGAAAAAAATAGTGCTGTTGCCCCCATTTCCAGTACCGAAATGTCTTTCTCAAGCCTAGCTGTTAACTTCTGTTTCTGTGTGCTAGGTGTTTTGAAGTGTAGTGATGGCTGTGATTTATGGAGCTGCTTTTGAAAAGTATCAGTAAATGAAGCATCAGGGCGTATAAGGTAGCAGTGGCTCAGGGAGGAGGATGGTGTGGAGGCAACATGCATGCTGGGCTTTGACCTCTTGAAATGAGGAGTCAAGAATTCATGCCAGGACTTGTTTCTGCTGTTAGACATGCTTTGCAAACATGTCTAGGCTTGGAGAAAGACTGAAGGTAGTTCCTGGCTGATCTTAGTCTCGCTGCCTAAAAAGGAAATTAACTCAGTCCCTGACAAATTGTCCTTGTAGACCAAAACCAGCAGTAGTGCTGCTTTGTGGAGGTAGTTTGACGGGCTAAACCAGTGTTTTAAGGAGATTGGCAAGAGTCTCTTAGTCATGCATGGAACCATGGATCCTCGGTGAATTAGCTGCATCAAGGTAGTGTTGCAGAAGTTAATTGTGAGGTAGTTTTTAGAGATGAGGTCCAAGTGAAGCAATTCAAGTGTGCTTTCTCAGAGATGTGGAAGTGTGCATTACTTATCTCTGGTGTGTTTATCTGCTGATTTTTTTTTTTAATTAGAAACAAGGAAGGTAGTGAGCTCCTCTCTGGGTTTAACTGAAGCAGAGTCCACTGTTTGCAAAAGGCTGCGTAATCAATTTATGTAAATCAATATGCAGTGTTAATACCCATAAGAATGATTTCTGATCCTTAGAGGATGAATAGCTGGTATTCTCTGCTAGCATTACCACATGCTTCCCATTCTAATCACCAGCCTCAGTTGCTTTTGTAGCTTGTGCACGATAGCTGCTTCACATTCCTACTTTAGAGAAATTTGGATACTCAGTATATGCCTGGGGGGGGTAGTTGAGGCTTACTGGTTTAAAACTTTTCATTTTTCTTGTTTTTTCTGAATAAGAAGAATGTGGCTTCATTGTTATTAGGTGATTCAGTTGCCCTAAAAAAGGTCCAACTAGCAAGCACTGGGTTTTGGGGTGGGTGGTTCTCTGCACTCTGTAGAGAAGTTTGGGACTGAACGAAGTAGCATGCAATATTTGAGAAGAGACAGTTTCAGGCATAGATGAAGTATTTGAATGTCCCGTAAAGTCAGTGACACAAGTGATACACAGATGAGCAATAGCATTACCTTGCCTTGTGAAGTGTACCCTGTGAATGTAGTGGTGGAGAGGCAGTGCAGAAAAAGCAGAAGTAAAGCTGCTTCTAATCCTGTGTATAGATTGGGATATGATTATATGGACTTAAAAATTGTGGGGAGCTATGTGCATGTGATCATACAGCTATGCTAGAAGGCAGCAGAGATCAACGTAATGGGTAATTTAAGTGCTCTGTAGAGCCTTGAACTGATCCAAACCAGAACAAAACTTTTACTTAACTGATATCTTCTGTTCAGATCAGACAGTTGTACTTCATGAGGTATCTCCTATAGTCATGATTACTGAAACTGTTTGTGTATTGGAGACGGCACCTCACCTGTAGGTGCTTTATCAGCTGAACAAGATTGAATTGTGAATATTCTTGGGAGGTCGTGTTGAAAAGTTTATGTTCAATTGAAGGATCTTACTTGGGGGTGAGCTCTTTTTGTTACTTAAACTGATTTGTTTTCTTCATTACAGCGAGATAAAAGTATTTGACCCATCTGGTGACTCTACACTTCCTGCCGTTTCAAAGAAACGCAAAATTCAGGAGGTGGAAGAGCAAGACAAAGAGGTTGCTGTGAAAGCAAAGAAGTTCAAAGTAGAGACAAAAGGTTAGTTTGCTGCTGACATGTTGCTGTGTGCATCATGCAGTGGGGCTTAGCATTCACAACTGCCACAATACCTGGGTCCCAGTTCCTTGGGTATGACAGTGCATTTAAAGAAATTAGTAATCCTTTATGGACTGACACCAAACTACAGTCAATTTACTTAAAATATCTGCTTTTAAACTGTTTTAAGCGTATACGAACATTTAAAACCAAAGTTCTGCTCATAGTCTTGCACATCTCTTGCTCAGGAGTTTTATATTTAGTGGGCCTCAATATCTTCAAGATAAAAACCGCTCTTTCTAAAACCAGAACTTGCCCAATTTTCTTTAAAGAATAATGTTTTATTCTGTATAGAAAAGTTTTATGGCATGTTTCAACATATGAACATTGAATGTCAGAATTTGAGGTGAAATTACACTTGGAAATTTCAGTCTGAATTTACATAATACGTGAACAGTCATTATTCTCTGGAGAGCTAAAACTGAACCATGGCCACAAGGTATTTCTTTCAAGTTGCTGATAAGGTACTGTGTGAAGAACGATTTTTGGACTGTGACTTCAAAATAATCTGGTTTTATATTATGGTTCATTTTAAGAAACATTGTGTCTATTCCACTCTCCAGTGGTCCACTTCGGCACCTCTAAATGACTTGCCTAATACTTGCTGTGATAGTGGAGTACCCAGTGTGTGACTTGGGAGGGGAATAAGAGGAAAAGGGAGATGACTTTAAGTCACTTCTGTGAGACCCAGAGACAGATCTGGGCATGAACTACCCCCAAGTTTTGACAACTGTCCATGCCTCTGCAGCAGGTGAGGGCTGTCAGAGCCTTCCCTGTCTGCCGTTCTCCATGCTGCTGTGTTCTAGCGTGTCAGAGTGTAGTTATGCTGGTTCTGTACCTCTTCATGCTCAGCTGGTGCATGGGTGTGTTTTTCCAGACACGATTTGGTTCGTGGTGTCTCTGTACAAGGATGGAGCGACTTGCAGGAACCTAAACTTAGCTGAGAATTAAAGTTACATTGCAGGGAGAATCCCTTTGCTGTAAAGCTGACATGTGTGCCCAGCTTGTTTTCTTGTACTTACCATAATGAAAAAAGGACACATGAGTACTTGAGAGGCTTGAACTTTCCCTGTTTTCTTTTTAGAGAATGTGGGTGTTCTCACAGCTACTGCTTTTGATAATCTTTTGAACTAACTTCCCTTATAATAGTCTCAGAATTGTTCCCTTGGGCTTCCCTTGCATTAATCAAAGCAAGCGTTGACATCTCACAGGCATGAACTCCTCACAGGTGAAATACTACGTTCATTTCCATCCTGGTCTCTTACACTGTGAGGAGGATATTTATGTTCATAGATACATTATTCAATGGTTTGTGCTTTTATACACAAAACTGCTTGTGTATAAACCTGTTTGCTTCATTTGCTTTATTGAGCATCGATACCTCCTGGTTTAGGGGTCAGGTGGAGCTTAGCAGATATCCTTGAGCTATCAAAAATTATTTGAGCAGTAGATGATAAGCAGAATGCTTATGGACTACTGAAAGCTGTGTTCATTGCTTGTTTTTTTTTTAACCTTCCAAAATCTGGAGTACAGAATTGAGATATGTTGGTTTTCTTCCTGAGAAGCTAAGAGCATCCTTCAGATATGTGTTTTGTAGCTCCTGCTTTTTCCCAATTCTTCACATCAGCTGGGTCATTTTATTTGATTATTTGGGCATTGCAACTAGTTATGTCAGTTGCTTCAGGCTATGAAGTGTTTTTGGAGAGCTTATTTATCTCTTATCACCTGTATGCAGAGCTAAGCCCTTCAAGCTGTCCTTTGTATCCTTTAAGATAGTGCTGCCCCTATTCTGCACATCTTGTGTTTGACCATCCAGCAAAGCACATGGCTTTCCCTGGCACAGGCAGGCAGACCTTGACCTTGCTCTTTTCCAGTATCATTGGTGTGACTGCACAGCATGCAAGAGAGTGGGGTGGAGGTGGTCCAAGAAGCCTAAGTAGTTCAACAAGTTCTATAATATACAGAAGAGTGCAGAACAGGTCCCAGCATTAAGATTTATGTCACTTGTCCACTTGAATATGTGCGAGCCTTTAATTTCTGTGGTTCTTGGCTCTCTTCTTTCTGATGCAGTGTTCTGTTAAGTTTTTCCCTGGTCACACATCCAGACAGTATTGTGAAAGAAATCTCTGCCCCCTCCTTCCCGACGCTGTTTGTGCAGCTGCCTGATAAGTGGGAGTAGTGGTGGAAAAAATAGTCCAGGAAAAAAAAATTGAGTTCTTCAGCCAGATTAATTTTGTTCCAGTTTGTATTGCAAGAGGCAGGTAAGGGACAGGAGTAAGCTGTGAAGCTGCCACTGAAAAGTGATTTGCCAAACTATTGCTTTAATATTTGTTGTAAAGGGGAACAATGTTTTGAACTGTACTAGCCTGAAATGTAAATGTTATTGCAAGATGAGATGCCTGGTGTTCTTTCTCTCTGTTTGACGTGCGTGTGTGGCAGTACTTTGATAGGAACTGGCAGGGGATTTGGGGGTGAGGCATGACTTTAAGCTACTTTCACCTTTTATACTTATAAAGAGACCAGGTAGAAGGATAGTGCCTGAAATGAGTTGTAATGCGATTAAGGCATTGCCTGTTAAAACCTGTTTTAATGATGGAGTAAGGGAAATAGGACAGCTCTTTTTGTTACTACAGTCTTTGAAGTTGAATGCGATTAGACAGAATGCATACCACCAGCAGAGCTAGCCAGTGCCCCCAGTGAAGCTCTCATCAGGATATCGTAAGGTCTCTCTTGAAAAGGTCTCTCTTGAAAAGAGAAATATCATCTTAACTTAATGCAATGAACCCTGCAACACACCAAACCTTAAATCACAGCAGCATCATGGCATGTGGCATCTTTATTGACAGTCAATGTGACTTGATTCTGTACACGTGGAGAAGGAAGGGTTACATCAGGCTGGTGTGCAAAAGCTTAGAGAACACTGGTAGAAGATGGGTAATCAGAACTGCTGGTGGTGATCTCCAGCACTGCACAGGGCTGGCAACCAAACTGCTCTTCTGGGTGCTGCTTTCTGTGCCTGACAGCAAGATTTGCTGGCTTTCTTGTCAGCTGCTGTGGATTACAAGGAAACCCCACTGGTTGCACCCAGAGGGAAAAGACCAGCAGCCCTGGAGCCTTTAGCCTCATTCTGCCTAGGTAAAAAATATGTGAAGTCTTGTGGTGAATTTTGCTAGAAAGCAGCAACCGAAATCTTCAGGAAGGCATCTGCTGCTAACTGTGAGAAGCAGCAGTGCCTCTGAGTGCACAGCACATCATCTGCAGTTGTAAATTGTGGCAGGTTCCACTGCCTGGTGTTTCAGACTTGATGACGTATAGGGTAATAACGAGGAGTTATTTTTCCAAAGTTACCACCCAACACTTTGCTTGAAAATGCATAGCTTACCAATCCAGCTGAGTGAAAGTGTCACATAGCAAAATGTGATGCATATGCTTCAGTTGTACTGTATGGCTTTGATGTAGTTTGTGCTTATTTTTCAGCTACTTTTTATTTCACTGTGCATACGTAGGGAGGTGAGGATACTTACTTTTACACGTGTTTTGGATGCCTTATGCTTGCATACTGCTCACTGTGAATGATGCGTATGGCAGAATCCACTTAAAATTACATTTACCAGTTCCTTTATCTGGAATCGTTGAGTGTTTTGCTTCTGGCATTTTTTAATGTCAGAAAACTGCATGTGTTAGCTGACTGTATTCTCCTGTAGACAAGTCTAGAAATTTTTTACCCAGAAGCCAATTTTTTTGTGCAAAGCTTATGTTAGAGGCAGAGATTGAAGTGTATTTTTGACTCATAATCCTGCTGCCTTGAGGAACTAAACTTGTGACAGAGGGCAGTCAAGATGTTAGGAGACTGTGTGGTTTTGGTTTTTATAATTGCTCTGGGTTTTTTTATGTTCTTCTTGTAAGTGGTAAGTGAGTGTGCTTCAAAATGACATTGATTTGTTGTTTTGGGGGAGTATGTGAGAAAATTACTTCTTGAGTCAAATCTACAGTAGCAACTGTACACACACCACAGACTCAGCTGCTTTCAGCATCTCAGTTTTGTAGCTACTGAAGGACAGTTGTTGCTGCATCATGAACTTACTCATTACTACTACATACTGAGAAACTTGGTATCTGTCACTGACTCAGTTATGCAACTTGAGTTTGCTCCAGTAACAACCTGGATACTGCTTGGTAATGATTTCTGCTTGATTTTTTTACCTAGAGATTCCAAGACCTGTGGTTTGTATTCTAGAAAATGAGTTGTAAATCATGGTGCCTTTACCACTATGGTTAAATAGACCTGCTGTCGACAAATAGCCCTGTAAATCTTCCCTTGGGTTAACATTCCCCTCAGCTTATATAAATAATTGAATTCCTTTGTTCCATGACAGAAGAGAGGTTTTTTTTTTTGTTTAAGCTTGTTTTAAACTTTTGGGAGCAGCAGGTAGGACTGGCGTATGTACCAGGAGGTGTGAATAGTGCTGTCTGAATGTTGCCACTTGTGTCTTCCGTATTTTGATTATAGGAGGGAGCAGTCATCCTGATAAGGGCAAAGTAGAGGGAAAATAGGTGTAGAGAGATGTAAAAGAAGGGGCAATGTGGTATTCCATATTTTGCATTCTTAATATCATCACTGTATCCTTTTGCATCTCATAAGAAAGCTTTTCCTTTTGCCTTATATACTCTTAATAACTGACAAGCTGCCTTTATTTTTCTTTCTTCTGTGGTACAGAAGCGACAACTGTGGAAGATAATGAACCTGTCAAAAAGAAGAAAAAGAAAAAGGATAAGGAAAAGCAAGCTGAAGAAGAGGAGGTACTGACTGAGGAGCCCCTCACCAGCCCCGCAGTTGAGGTGAGGCAGAATTGCACAGCTACCTGATCCTTTATGGCAGTGGATTCTCTTTCTTCAAAATGTATGGAATGAAGGGGAGGGAAATATTCTTACCTGTGTAACCCATGATATGCAGGTTTTACTCTAGTAGCTTTATTTCATGATTATTCATCCCTGTAATGTCCAATAATTACAAAATAAGGTCTGGGAAATTAGTGACTGTAATGCCTCCGTGTACCAGGAGTGTTTCCCCTCCTTTCCTCTGTCCACTCCCAGCTTTAGTCTTTTCTCTTTCCGCATCTTTTCTAGTGAGGATGGCAGCCCTTGGTGCCAATCCACAGGCACCTGTCTAGTGTTTAGGGCTTGTAGGGAGTGAACACTGTACCTGCTGAATTGACGGAGCATCATTTGATATTTCCAAGCAACAGTGGAGTGGACAAGACCAAACCAAACTGGTTGCTCAGTTTTGAAATAGAGTTTTTGACATGAGAGATTTCATTTTCTTCCCTCAGTCTGACTGCAGTGCTGAGCTGCCAGCAGTGTGGCAGACAGCACAGCTTCTCTTGTCCTCTGGCCCCACTGTGCTGTAAGCATTGAGTGCATTTAGCAGTGGAGGAAAGGGACATCTCTTGGGTTGTGCTTTGAGTGTGGCAGCTGCTGTGATGCTTGGAGTGTGAGGTTGGTTGCCTAGCTACATGTGTTGCTTTGCTTCCCCATTATGGTTTGTTCATAGAAATGTTTGTTCGTTTGCAGAATACAGAGAAAAAGAAGAAGAAAAAGAAGAAAGTGAAAGATGATGATGAAGACTGAGGAGCAGGGGAAAACAGCCCTTGGACAGCTGCCTCAGAGTAGCATTTCTTGACATGAATTCTGTAGCCTTTTGCTGAAAACTGACCCCTGTTTTGCAAGAGGCCTAGAAGATGGATTTGCTAGCCATCTTCTGCCCTGGAATAGGAAATGCCAGTGTCTCTCCTACTTAGGAGGATTGCTGGTTTTTTGCAGCTTCTTTTGTTGAAAAGCTCACAGTGGAGCCCCTTTTCATATTCAGTCTCCACTTATAAGGAATAAAAACATTTTTATGGAGACTTGATGCCTCTGCCTTTTAACTTGCTTGCTGATTTTCTCACCTTTACCAAGACTGTTTCTAAGATTCGTTGTTTTAAATGAATGATCAGCAAGAAAACTTTCTGAATGTGTTCTGTTGCAGTTTTATTCTGTAAAGAAGTCCAAGGTTGTAATATTTTGAAGTTATCCATAAGTGACATAAATATCTCTGCATAATATCAAAGATGTGTTCATCAGCTGAGGTGTGTTATTGAGTCTGTGCTCTAGTTCTGAGAAAGCCTTTTTAATCATCTCTCAAACGTTTTGGTTTTGCTGCACTGACTGACAAGATGTAGATGCATCTTTTTAACTAACATGAGTTAGCTTCCAAATTGCTTCTGTGGTGATTGTGGCAGCTTTCTTCACTTGATTTAAAAAAAAAAAAAGGCTCAGGGCAAAATTACTTCTTCAGCTCTCGGATAATGAAGCTGAAGAGACAGGTGTTCTTTATTAGCAGCAGAAAGCAGCCATTTGCCAATTCTGCCTTTCTGTGCAGGGGATACAGGTGCACTGAAGTAGCAGCATACAATCCAGACACTAGAGCTCTTCAAGTGAATGAAACAATTTTTATTTGACTATGCTTATCACTTGGTTTATTAATAAATATGAAAAAGTATTTTTTCTAAGTGTAGTGGTAGACAATTAGTTAAACAAAACAGCAGTGGTTTTAGCTGAATAACATATCTGTTACTCTACAGCCAGTGTAGCTGGTGCTTTTCTGTGGAATACAGGTTATTGACCACTACTGCCAGTGGCGTACATACCTGTTAGTGTAAGTGGATATACTGAATCCCTAAACAAATTGCTAATGGATTTATTAATGCAGTATCAAGAATATGAACTGCATTTTTTTCCCCCCCTCACGAGGGCTGCAGTGAGTTTAATTGCTGTAATTGCAAGGCTGGTCAAGGAGTATCCTGAAACAGCATATTGGGACTGTGCTACTCTGTTGCAGCCTTCTCCAGTCCAAGGTATTATGTATGAATACTTCTGTTGCACTGTCTGCAGTCACTGGTGTTTTAACATGCAAAGCTCTGGATTGTTTAGGAATGCTTAGACCTTTCCAGTTCATTTGCTTTTTGCGAGACAAATAAGATGAATTTAAGCTGAAATGCTTGAACGGGCAACAAAGGTATAAAAAATTGTTCATAATGAGATGGAAGACTTGACTATTACTGCCTTTAGTTTTGTATTATAAGTGCATTTTCAAACAGAAATCCTTACAGACGTGAGAGTTCAGTTTCCTCTGAACTATTAATGCAGTTGCCTCCTCAAAAGTATCAGATAAATTATGTATGTTCTGCTCAGAAACTGTCCTATATAATTTACCCTAATCAGAAAATTTATGTGAGCATCAGTTGCTTAGTAAGTATAATCAGCAGGATCAACATGGAGAGAAGTTATTTTTGCATGGCTCCGTTTTTCCTCCTATTTGCACATTCTTTTGATAACAAGGGAATGGGATTCACCTCTCTATTTACATAACACATTTTAGTGGCTTATGATTGCAAGCCAGTGTCCAGCGCGGGGCAGTGTCCAAGTTCAAACGCAGCCCATTGGCACTTAGTCAGGAAGCAGCATTGTCCCACTCCAGTGTTGTGAGTGTTAGTTTCAGTACCAAGTTAATTAGAGCTTCTACTTTATTCTCTTTCAAAATTTCTGAAATGCTGCAAGTTTTTTTGTTTTGCTGAGTGAAACTCCTTTGAAGAAAAAAAAAAAAGCACTGAGAGCTCAGTGTGTGTGACCCAGAAATACTGGGTGGAGAAAAGGAAGCAAGTTTTGAGCTTTTCAGTCCTGGATGATCCATGCACTTACCCACCACCACCTCCTTTAAGCAAGTAAGGAAATAAGTACTCTGGGTTCTGGTTTATGTTGTTAAACTCCTCACCTTCAAAACAATGACCAGTATATCCCAAAGGGCTGCTGCTGAAACATTGGTAAGTATTTGAGTGCTAAATATCATCAGTGAAAATAAGCAGTGGTGATAGGCTGCAGCCCTGCTCTGACCTGCAGCAGCCCCTTGACCCAGTGCTTATGGCAGGGATGTGCATTTCTTTCCAGGCATCTCCTGCTGCGTGTGGGCATCCTGCTTACTCCAGCCATCCATAGTTTGTTCCTCTCACCCACAGACACACACCCTCTGCTGTGCCTATATGCAGCAGCACTTGTTGGGCATCAGAAACCAAGTGGAAGGACATTGTTTTTCCCCACTGCAGGGAATGGGATGGGCAGACACCCTGCACCATTCCGGGTACAGACCCTTCTTCTCTGGAGACAAGGAGCTCCCCAGAGCCATCCTGGGATTTCATGTGCCCTGCAGTGAGAAGTGTCTGCTGATACCAAGGGGTATTGTGGGAGGTAACTGCTCAGGAGCTGCGAAGCCTGCCTCCTGGGGAAGGCAAAATTGCTGCTGTTCTTCAGGTAAATCCTCCAGCTCACTCATCCCTCCAGAGCCATTTCAGCACATGGAAAAACTCACAAGTCTGCTTCCTGCTGTCTGTGCTGCATCCTGGTGCCTGTGTGCCCCTGCAGTGAGGCTTCACTTTCTTGGGGAAAAAAAAACTTTTATTATAAAGGATAGGAAGCTCAGCACTAAATTTCCATCTTCCTCAGGGAGGAGCAAAGCAGCACGTTTGGAGTAGCTTAACATTTTGAATAGAAGTCTTGCTTTCTTAATTGCCAGTCTTGGATCCTGTGCCTCTCCAGCTGCACAGTACTGCCAAACGTACCATCCACGCTCTTTTCCATGCCAAGCCCTAGCTCCAAGCTTTCATTTTCTATTCACATCCTTTGCACTCTGCCTTGTTTCTTAAGCAAAAGATTATTCCTCTCACAGCAGCAAGCACTTCTGTGTTCAATGACTCCATGTTTGCAGTAGTGTTAATCTACAACAGAAAGATTTTCTGATGTTCAGCTTCTCTTCCCAGTTACTGGCTAACGGAAACAGCAATGGCGTCTCTACAGATCTCAAGCAAAATACGGTGAGGGGACTGATGGTGATGTGCTGGTGTGAAATTTGTAAGCTACCCTGGAAAGAAAGAACAGGGTAGGACCGAAGTGCTGGGATGGAAAAGTGAGAGCTGGGCTGCTGGCAGGGAAGCCAAGAAAGGCTCCCGATCCAAGGGAAATGAGGTAGACAAACTGCTGTCCTTTGGATCACAGCCCATTGGGTTTGCCACCTTTAATCCCTGATCTTCATATTCCACCTTTTAAAAACTGAGATAATGCCTCCCAAATCCCATAAGTGTACAGGGCTTTCATTATCACATTATTTATGAAGCACTGTAAGAGCTCTAAATAGGATGTGATGTGAAACTGTTGTGAAGAAGAGGAAGGAAACCTGTTTGACAGTACAATGGCTGCAAGTGGGGTTGTCTAAGCCCACGATGAAATTTTTCTTGATAAAGCTGCAGCCAGTCTCAGGGCAGACACGCTAAATTCTTTCTTCTTGAAGAAGGAATTAAGACCAGCTGGGCCAAAACACGGAATGCTTCCTTTTGCACAATGGTGAAAAAGGGGTTCATATTTGTAGCAATGTAGAAGCACATTTAAAAATTATCGTTAAGAAACTGGTGTGGCACTGAAGGGGTGGGGGACAGCACTGAAGCTTTAGCTCAGGCTTTATTTGCTGCAGGATGAGCAAGGCCATGCAAAATGGAAGCTACCGTGGAGGAGGGATGGGCTGTTATTTATACAGCTGTGGAAGTAACACTGGAGATAAAGAAATGCATTATAATTGCCGGTTACTCAATCAGTGGGTTGCGACATGCTGAAGTATTAATGGGCAGTGCTGGGGCAAGGCAGTGTGCTTCTTCCCTGTGGCCAGCCTGCCCACACCTGCCTGGGAATGGCAGGATACAATAAACCCTGTACTTTTCCTTTAGTACCCTTCTCCACATTTCTCCTTGGTTGACAGCAGGCAGGTACCGGAAAGGAGGTGCCAAGCAGGGTGAAGAACATCAAGAGTTCTCTGTGCCTGGAGGCAGCCATGCCATATGCAGCACAAGGGGGCTGCTTTGAAACACCAAGGTGTCCGGTGCTTTCCTATGTGGTTCCTGTGCAGGAGCTCCTCAAATCCAGCTGAGGTTTCTGTAGGACTGACACGGGCCCTAAACCACATGTGGCCTCCTCAGGAGGCAGTTTCAGCTGCAGAGAACAGTGTAGTGAGCTCTCGTTTCTTGTTGCTGCACGACAACACATCCATGCAAATGGTTATATCCGTCCAATCAGTGATAGTCATCCATTTTAACCCCAAGGTGTATAGTACCTTTAGGCCATGGCAGTTAAAGAAAATAACCAAAGATGCATAAACCATGCCACCACATCCTGGCTGTGTGAATCTGTCGCAGGTAGAATGTAAAAATAGAGATCCTGGAGCTTGGATTTCTTAAAAACATCTTCATCAACAACAAACAAAAAAAATAGGCCTTTGTCTAGATGCTTGTTTCCTGATGATGAATGCCAGGAGTCATTGCTCCTGTACCTTTCTGGAGACTTTCTGGCTAGGCAATGTTCTCTTTCCAGAGGAAATCTTTTTAACTTTCAGCAGTTCAAGACTCTAATTGGGTGAAATAATAGCTTGGCACTCCCCCAAGCAATACGATTGTTATCTTTTTTGTTGTCTGCAAAAGTCTGGCTTGTTCCAATCCTATGAGTCACGGAGGGAATGTGGTTGTCGGACTGCCCTGGTATCCAGGGATGGGCTTCTGGTGAGATGGGCATGGGGTCCTTGGTCAGAGGTGACTGTGGGGGTCTGAGACATCCTCTAAAAAACTGAGGTAGTGCTGCCTGTCCCTTCTGCCTTCGCCAGGGCTTGATGCTGTCTTGTTGCTGGTGTGCACATTTCTAGGCATTTTCATCCTCATTAACTTATTCAAAGGGGTTTTTTTGTTGGCTACTGCTCTGGTTTCTCCAGGTGACTCATCTTACAATAATTACATATTCATGCTTTGTCTTTGCCAAAAGTTAACTATTCATCAGCTTCAACTAGCATGTTTTGATGTTTTCCGTGGAGACTTAGATTTTATAGGTTTATGTAGCCCAGAAGCCTAATAGAGTAAACACTGGAGCTTTGAACCTCTCAGGATTTTGTTTCTGTAGGGTGGATTAAACAAACTGAGGTATTCAGCACAATTTTCTCCTCCTTGTCCTGGAAAAGACGACCTCAAGCCTCAGGGCAGAAAGCAGCAGCCATGGCTTTGGCTGTAAGTACTCTGCCTTCCGCAGGGAGCTCTGGCACAGCAGGGGACCCTCTGGCTGAGCCCTGCTCCTCCCGCTGTCGAGGTCGGGTGCGTGCCAGGGACCACGGCTCAGCAACGTGAGGATGAGGCTCTGGTTCCACTTGCGAGAGGCATCAAGCAAACAAAGCACAGCAGGAAGCTGCGTGGATGATCTCGTCTCAGGTCTCGTCTAGCTCAATTGAGTTTATCACCAGCCAGTTGAATACAGACATGACTGTGCCAGTCCCAACCTCACAGCTCCTCCCTGTGCTCTTAGTGGGACTCCTGCGGGGCTGCAGGTGCTGGTTTATCCTCCAGATGATGGAGAACCAGAAGGATGCATTGTGCATTGCTGTTTCCCACCTCCATGTGGAAAATCCAACTGGCCAAATTCCCTGTCCAGCAGGAAACTCCAGTCTCCCTTTGTGGTGGCCTTGGAGCAATGGGGAAAGGACCAGAAGCAGGCAGACATACGCAAACGAGGAAATGATTCTGCATAAAACATCTTCAGGACAGAGGGATGCACAAGGCTGGGCTGCACGGGACTAGCTTAACCCAAACTGAAACCAGGATTTCCCCATAATCCTTACCTTGCTTGAAGCAGGGCATCTAAGCAGCACAAACTCCATTGAGAAGGAGGTGGTGGGCCTCTGAGAAGGTCCTTGTTCTCCCTCTGCATCCTTGAATGCAGGGCTTGACCAGATGAAATAGGAGGCTAAATCTGGAAAAACAACCAAGCAGCCAAAACAAGCTAATGGGATACGAGTACAGATGTGTCTGTGTTGCGCTCAGTTTCTGAGCAGAAGAGCCTGTGTAGCTGCTGGGCTGGCCATGTCGTTCTTCACCTACTGCCTGTTTTGCAGATGCAGCATTTAATCATCCTCCTCCAAATTGTGCCTCCAGATGCTTTTCCTCCTGCTGCCACCAGGTCAGCAACTCCTACCTGCCTGGGAAGCACCAGCCCCTACAATTTGTTTCCTGGATAGGTTTTGTCACTACAAGCACTGCAGCTCCCAATCCAGGTGGCTTTGCAGCCAATGTCCTAGCTGCTTGCTTGGGACATTTTGCAGGGAAGGCGGGCTGTCCCACCTCATGCCAAGGTCCCTCACAGAGAGGTGCAGAATGGTGTGAGTGGGAAGAGTGGGCTTCCTAAGCAGGACATGATGCTGTTTGACTTGTGCTGTTGACTTGTTCTGTTTTACTGTGCCCTTTCCTGACAAGGAGCTCTTGGTCTCTTGTGCCAGTGCTGCTGCTCTTGGAGCATTTTTTTTCCCTTCTCCTTTTACCATCTTTACAGTTTGTTTTCCTTCCTGCATCTGCAAGGCTGCCTCCAACAAAGCCCTGGAAGACAATCTTATCTTGCAGCACAACCAGTCCAGCTCTTTTCACTATGCTATCTCATCTGCTCAAACGCTTGGCTGGATCAAGGCCCCTGTCGGGGAGCGCGGCTGCTCCTCATGCACCCTTCCTGCTGACGCCGCCGCTGGCTTTGCCCTCTGGCAGGGGCACAAGCAGAGCCTCACCCCGGCAGGGAGGACAGGAAAGGGGCAGCTGCAGGAGTTCAGCTGTAAAAGGCACTCTGATATGTTCATGCTATGCTTGCCATTTCTGGAGAAGAATGCTATTATTTAAATGAGTAGGAGACAGCAGTGATTCTATTCCCCCCCTTGGCTTATTCACTTGATTTGAAAGGCCATTTTTGTTTTCTTTTTTATTTCCTTGAGTTTGTGGTTTTAGTATGTAGCGATCAAAATAGTTCTGCTCCGGAGCATCTGTGGGAAAGGGCCTTACACCTATTTCAGGAGAAGAGGTTTTAAAACCCCACAGGGGAAGACAGATAGAGGACTTTCATTGCTTACTCCTTGAAGCAGATGTTCCTGATAACTAATGCACCTGAAACTATTAGAGAAACTGCAGATACAAATAGCACCAAAATTTATTAAAGACAAAGAACCATTCCTTTTGCCTGGCCACACCCTGCAAACCAGGAAATATTTGATCTTACGCAAAAAGTGGAAAGTGGTGTGAATCCCGACCAGGGCAGTCTCCACCTCTCTCACAATATTTGCTTCATTTTCATTGCTGGGGCAGGATGGTGAATTTAGTGGAGCAGTGAGGGAAAGTCTTCATTCTCCAAAGGCCTGTAAAAGTTTCCAATCTCTTGAAAAGTCTGCAGGAAATGCAGAGTTACCGAATGCAGCATTTCAGACGGATCCAACTCTCATTACATATAGGACCTCACCAAGAAGGTGGCAATAGGCAAGTGTTCAAGATGACTTGTTTGGTTAGAGCCAAGGTTAAAGCCTTGCTCAGTAACCAGCCATCTGTTTTATCTGCTTGTTTGCCTTTTGTTTCCAAAGTCCAAATGATGTGCATCGTTTTACAATTAAAGGGGCCGAGGAACTGCTATAGAAGACCCACTCCTGTCAAATGCTACTTAAAGCACAGCGCAGAACCACAGACATTCTTTTTTACTTGATATTTTTCTGATGCACTAGGTTTGGGGTTATTTTTACTTTTGCTGCTGCTGCCAGCCCTTCCTCACTGACATTTCCTGGAGCCTCTGTGAATTTCCAACAGGCAGCCAGAGCAGGGGTATCCCCTTGCTGGGGAAAGCTGCGCTGTTCACAAGAGTGCACGAGCCTTCACTGGAAGCCAAAGCCAATGGATGCAGGATGCCGGAGGAGGTGGATCCTCTAGTGCCTCATGGTGTTGCGGTGAGTCACAAGCACAGGTGCCACAGACACTGAAGCCTGTGACAATATAACAGCACAATCCAAACCTACCTGTGCAATCTGAAAGTACCATCTAGGACACAATCTAAAAGTAGCTCTAGGCATTAAGGAAAAATCAAATGTTATGTCCTACACCATATGATCATGAGAGCAGCTTTACAAGTATCAGCTTCTGAGGTTTGGGTGGTTCCAGGTACATACATTTTTAGTGGTTTTTTTCCCTTGTTTTAGCATAAAGCTAGAAAATTATGCTGACAAAAACTGAAACATTAGTTAATCACATGAGTCTATGGACAGTCAAAATATCAGCTAGCATGAAGCTCGCAATAAATCACTGGAGCTTGCAGCTCTGATACTGACAGTTGAACAACTCCTATTTGTTGAGATCAAAATTACAAAAAAGGCCTCATTTTTAACCTAAAAAAAAAAGTCTGAATGTAGAATAACAGAATCTGTGTTTATTATGTTTCTCTGATTTCTCAATCAAATTTGCTCAATGTGCAACTAAAACATCTGGGTTTCCTTTGGCTGTCAACTGCTGATTTCCATCCTCTCATGAAACCCTGACCTTTAGAAATCACTGCAGTGAGCTGTTTTGCCTGCCTGTAGTTGTGTTTCATGCCTGCAAGATGCAGGGTTTGCTTCATTTTTTTACACATCTGTTGTTTCCAGTCTCTGTCATGGTAGCTCAGCAGCAGAAAGTATAGGAACCGCTGCCTTGCTGGGGCAAGACCCTTGAAACAGCAATTTTCCCCCCCCACCTTTCCCTAAATTAATGAAGTAGGTGAAGAGTGGTGCCTCTGCTTCTTTACAGAGGGTGGATGAGATCTACCAGTCAGCTTTTAAATGCAGAGCCACTCTGAGCCATCAAAGCTGGTGTGGTTTTCCCCCCAAGAACAGCATTTAAGGCTGAGGTGCCAGTGTGAGAGGATGGCTTGGAAGAAGGGAGGAGGGAGGATGCAAGTGTGGACCTGAATACAGCCTTTCCCCTTGCCAGCAGTCCCAGGAGTTTCTGCAGCTGCAGAGAAGGCAGAGGCCCACGCTGACTGCTATGGGAGCCCGCACCAGCCACTCCTGCTCCGCATTGGGGAAGAGTTTGAGTCAACTTCATATATGCTTTTGGCCAGGCTGGTTCTGCAAAGCCAAAAAGAGCATCTTGACTCTAAAAATGGGCACTCGGGTGTTGAATTTGATGCAGCTCCATCATTGCATCATGTTGGAGCTTTAG
The DNA here is from genome assembly GCA_033558185.1 of Dromococcyx pavoninus. Taxonomy (NCBI): domain Eukaryota; kingdom Metazoa; phylum Chordata; class Aves; order Cuculiformes; family Neomorphidae; genus Dromococcyx; species Dromococcyx pavoninus. Next base: position 34,417 of record JAUMJL010001660.1, read on the forward strand.
AATTCCCCTTCAGCTGGGCTGAGTGAATAATCACAAGATGATGCCTACCAGAGAGACAAGTGTGTTTGGTGATGTCTTCTTCTGACAACTATTTCTCCAAGATGGACAAAGAGGTCCAGACGCTCTCTAAGGTATTTTTGCTGTGCAGTTGACACAGAGAAGACAGCTTTGCTTTTCTTTCAAAGGCCACAAGTATAAAGTGATGATATACTCTGTGCAAAGGAGGATTTTCCCCCTGGAACATGCTTGTGAAAGCAAATAAATAAAAAATCCAGTATTCCTGCTGGGTGTAATTCCCTTACTGTGAACCACGCTGCCCTGACATGGGAGGGTGACCATGGTGAGGCAAATACCGGTGTGCCCGCAGGACCTGCGCTACTGTCTCTATGAAGAGATCCAAGGAAGAAGGTGCTAGAGACTCTTGCCCACCCAGTTTGTCCTCGTGTTGAGTGGATTTGCTTCCCACACATCAGTGAACTGAAAGAGACAGTCTGGCTCTGCACCTACCCACCATGCAGACTGCACATCTTCATCTTTCCCATTTACGTGGGGATTAGTCACATTGGGGTTTGGATGTTGTAACTTTGGTGTAATCCTGCCACATCTTTGGTAACTCAGACAAGACAGAGAAGAGTTTAATGTCTGATGTGAAAAACAGAAACGTCTACAAAGGTATTGAAGTCCTTCAGAATGAATTCATGTGTCATAACAAAGCAAGAGTAGAAGTGGTACAGAGGGGATTTTCTTTTTTGATTTGTCATTGCCGACCACCTTCAACTGCAAATATCTTGATAAATATTTAATATTAATTATGCAATCCATTTTGAATGCAAAATCACCAGGGACACACAGGTCTAATACAACACACGCCACACATCCCCCCCCAGTTTCTAAAAGAAAGTTAAACTACTCCTGATTCTGTTGAATATACTTCTTTTAACCTTTCTGGACTTCCACAATCTCTTTGCACTAGTTGAGATGCTGTAGAGACCCTGGATTTGCTTTGGCTGGTGATCCAACAGAGCCAGGATGTCACACTGGTAGCAACCCACTGAAGTGCCAAGGGATGAGCTGCCAGAGGGAGCATGCAGGGGACAAACATCACATGAAAGGAGCTGCCAGCACTGGGGCCATCCCAACTCCCACGGAGTCATCTTATACGAAAAGCAAGGAAGAGGTGAGGAGCAGGGGGCTGGCCATAAGCAGACTCGAGGGTACAATGCATGGCTCAGACCCATCCCCATCAGTCAAGGTGTAATCTTTGTCCTTAAGCAACTCTGGCCTCTTTTGAGTCAATCACCAACATCACAGTTGAAACAGAACATCACCTTTCTCACGCTGTACAAGCTACCAAAAATACAGCATGCTTACCCTGGTTTGTTTTCTTTGCATCACACCGTGCTTTCAGTAAGTTTCTGTTAAAGCACATCAAACACGTTTTTGGGGGGATTTCCCTTCAGCCTTCACAGCATCCTTCGTTTCTCCCAGGCTGCAGTCACCCTGCTGCTTTTGCACGATGGGGAAAAAGTGTTTTTGCCTAAATATTTACCAAACAACCTATGCTAAAACAGGCCCTCTTGAGCTTTTGCAGAGGCTGGATTGCTGAACTGAGTGGGGGGAAAAACCTGAGGGGCAAAGGCCTATGCAAGCGCTGAGCCAGTGTGGGGGCTGCTGAAGGTGCTGCTGGGCAGAGGGGGAGGAGGATGAGAGTCCTGCCAGGCTGAGAGATGCTTTTGAACACTGCGCCTTCATCTGATATGATTTCATAAAGCTAACATTTAGGGGTCAGATGATGTGATATGCTGCCTTTAGACGCCGCATACACAAGCCCAGCCCACTGTTGAGACAAAAGTGGCTTTAAGCCCCATCTATCTCATCCATCTGTTTGCCGTTTGCCAGCTGGCATGAAAGATTCTTTTATCTGAAACTATTTCCAGCTATTTCTCCTTTCAGAAACTCCAAAGTGTTTGTATAACTTCAAAGAGTTATTTCCAGCATTTTTGGCTTTGGAGAATTCTAGCTTCAGATATTACAACAGGTATTTCAACATGTACTCTTGCTTTTCGAAGAGCTAGTACAGCAGGTCATCTTTCACTGGAAAGATACATTTCCTGCTAAAAATAATAATAGAATCATAGAATGGTTCAGGTTGGAAAGGACTTTAAAGACCATCCAGTTCCAACTACCCTGCCATGGGCAGAGACACCTTCCATTAGATCAGGTTGCTCAAAGCCTCATTCAAACTAGCCATGAACACTTCCAGGGGTGAGGCATCCACAACTTCTTTGGGCAACCTGTGCCAGTGTCTCACCACCCTCACACTAAATTTTTTTTCCTTACATCTAATCTAAACCTCCTCTCTTTCAGTTTAAAGGTATTACCTCTTGCCTTATCACTACATGCCCTTGTAAAAAGTCCCTCTCCAGTTTTCTTCTAGGTCCCCTCAAGGTACTGAAAAACCAGTTTCCCCAGAGCCTTCCCTTCTCTAGGCTGAACAATCTCAAGTGTCTTAGCCTGCCCTTGCATGGGAGGTGCTCTGGCCCTCTGATCATCTTCATGACCTTCCTCTGGAACCGCTCCAACGCATTCATGTCTTTTCTGTGCTGAGGGTTCCAGAGTTGGATGCAGTTCTCCAGGTGGGGTCTCATCAGAGAGGAGAAGTGGGGCAAAATCACCTCCCTTGACCTGCTGGCCACATTTCTTTTGATGCAGCCCAAAATACAATTGGCTTTCTGGGCTACGACAACACACTGCTGGCTCATGTCCAGCTTTTCATTCACCAGCACCCCTAAGTCCTTCTTGGCGGGGCTGCTCTCAATTCCTTCATCCCCAGCCTGTATTGATACCAGGGATTGCCCTGACACAAGTGCAGGACCTTGCACTTGGCCTTGTTGAACCTCATGAGGTTCACACAGGCCCACTTCTTGAGCCTTTTCAGGTTCCTCTGAATCGTATCCCTTCCCTCACGCATGTTGATCAAATCACATAGCTCGGTGTTGCCAGCAAACTTGCTGCAGGTGCAGTCGATCCCACTGTCCATGTCCCTGACAAAGATTTTAACCAACACCGGTCCCAGTACCAACCCTTGAGGAACACCACTTGTCACTGGTCTCCACTTGAACTTCAAGCCATTGACCACAGATCTTTGATTGTGACTATCTAGCCAATTCCTTAGCCACTAAATGGCCCATCCATCAAATCCATGCCTCTCCAACAAGAGAAGCATGTGGTGCAGGACAGTGTCAAATGCTTTGCACAAGCCCAGGTAGATGGCATCATTTGCTTTTCCCTTATGTACCAACTCTGTAACCCTGTTGTAGAAAGCCACCAAATTTTTCAGGCAAAATTTGCCCCTCATGAAGCCGCATTGGCTGCCACCAATCACCTCCTTATTTTCAACGTGCTTTAGCATAGTTTCCAGGGGGATCTGCTCCACAAGCTTGCCAGGCACAGAGATGAGACTGACTGACTGCAGTTCCCTGGGTCTTCTTTATTTCCCTTTTTAAGAATGGGGGTTACAGTTCCCCTTTTCCACACATTGGTGACTTTGCTGGACTGCCATGACTTCTCAGATACAATGAATAGCGGTTTAGCAATTTCATCTGCCAGTTCTCTCAGAACCTATGGACGCATCTTTCTTGGGACCCTCTCCCCTCCACAGCTTTATCCCATGGCACTACTAAGTAGATAGCCAAAGAGGCCAAAGTCTGCTCTCCTGAAGTCGAGGATAGTGGGTTTGCTGTGCACCGTCCTTGATGCCCTAAGGATCTTAAACTCCACCATTTCCAGGTCACTGCAGCCACTGCTTCCTTGAACTTCACTTTACCCTCCAGCCCTTCCTTTTTGGTGAAATGAGGGTCCAGCATAGCACCTCTCCTCATCAGATCTTCTATCACTTGCAGAAGGAAGTTATCATCAATGCACTCTGGGAACCTCCTGGATTGCTTGTGCCCTGCTGTGTTGTCCCTCCAACAGATATCAGGGTGGTTGAAATCTCCCATGAGGACCAGGGCTTGTAAACCTGAGGCAACTCCTTTCTATCTACAGAGGGCCTCATTTGCTCAGTCCTTCCTGGATCCCCACTATAACCCGAACCTGCCCTCCCTTTAATCCTGACAGATAAGCTCTCAGTCAGCTCCTCATCCATCCCCAGGCAGAGCTCCATGCATTCCAGCTGGTCATTGACATACAGGGCATCTCACAGTATCACACAGTATCACAGTATCACAAGGTTGGAAAGGACCTCTGAGATCATCAAGTCCAACCTATAACCCAACACTAACACCAACCATCATCTAAACCATGGCACTCAGTGCCACATCCAATCTCCCCTTAAACACCTCCAGGGTCGGCGACTCCACCACCTCCCTGGGCAACGCATTCCAATGGCCAATCACCCTTTCAGTAAAGAACTTCTTCCTCACATCAAGCCTAAACTTTCCCTGAAGTAGCTTGAGTCCATGCCCTCTAGTTCTGTCACTGGTCACCTGAGAGAAGAGACCAACCCCTGACCGACTACAACCTCCTTTCAGGTAGCTGTAGAAAGCAATGAGGTCTCCCCTGAGCCTCCTCTTCTTTAGACTAAACAGCCCCAACTCGCTCAGTCGCTCCTCATAGGGCTTATGCTCCAGCCCCTTTACCATCTTCGTTGCCCTCCTCTGAACACATTCCAGTATCCTGACATCTTTCCCAAACTGGGGGGCCCAGAACTGTACACAGTATTCCAGATGAGGTCTGACTAGTGCCGAGTACAGGGGGACGATAACTTCTCTGGTCCTGCTCACCACACTATTCCTGATGCAGGCCAGAATGCCATTGGCCTTCTTGGCCACCTGGGCACACTGCTGGCTCATGTTGAGCTTCCTGTCAACCAGCACTCCCAGGTCCCTTTCTGCCTCACTACTCTCCAGCCACTCTGTCCCCAGTCTGTAGCTCTGCATGGGATTGTTGTGTCCAAAATGAAGTACCCGACATTTGGACTTATTAAACATCATCCCATTGGAATCGGCCCATCTCTCCAATCTGTCCAGGTCCCTCTGCAGGGCCATCCTACCCTCTAACAGATCAACCCTTCTTCCCAGTTTGGTATCATCAGCAAACTTGCTGATGATGGACTCAATCCCCTCATCCAGATCATCTATAAAGATATTAAACAGGACCGGACCCAACACCGATCCCTGGGGGACACCACTGGTGACCGGCCGCCAACTGGATGAGACACCGTTCACCACCACTCTCTGGGCTCGGCCATCCAGCCAATTCCTAACCCAGCACAGAGTGCTCGCATCTAAGCCACGGGCTGACAGCTTCCCTAGGAGTCTACTGTGGGGGACAGTGTCAAAGGCCTTGCTAAAGTCCAGGTATACCACATCCACAGCCTTCCTCTCATCCACCAGGCGAGTCACATGGTCATAAAAGGAGATCAGGTTGGTCAGGCAGGACCTGCCCCTCCTAAACCCATGCTGGCTGGGCCTGATCTCCTGACCGTTCTGCAGGTGCCGCATGATTTCACCCAGGATTATCTGCTCCATGATTTTACCTGGGACCGAGGTCAGGCTGACAGGTCTGTAATTACCTGGATCATCCTTACGGCCCTTCTTGTGGATGGGCGTCACATTGGCCAACTTCCAGTCTTCTGGGACCTCTCCAGTGAGCCAGGACTGCTGAAAGATGATGGAGAGCGGCTTAGCAAGCTCATCCGCCAGCTCTCTCAACACCCTAGGATGGATCCCATCTGGCCCCATAGACTTATGAGGGTCCAAGTGGCTCAGCAGGTCTCTAACTTCCTCCTCATGGATTGCAGGAGGGCCAACCCTGCCCCCATCAACCACTTCAGAGGGCCAACTGTCAAGCACGCTGACATCCTTGCTGTTGAAAACTGAGGCAAAGAAGGCATTAAGTACCTCGGCCTTCTCTGCATCAGTGGTTACTATATTTCCCTCCACATCCAACAAGGAGTGGAGGTCGCTGCTGCCCTTCTTTCTACCATTGATATATTTATAAAAACTCTTCTTATTATCCTTAACAGAAGTGGCCAATTTGAGCTCGAACTGGGCTTTTGCTTCCCTGATTTTCCTCCTACACGACTTAACAACATCTTTGAGCATGACGTGGCTTACGTCCCCTTCTTTCCAACGACGATACATCCTCTTTTTGTTACTTAGTTCCTTCAGAAGCTCCCTACTCATCCAGGCCGGCCGTCTGCCCCTACGACTCTTCTTACAACACATGGGGACAGCCCGCTCCTGCGCCTTCAAGATTTCATTCTTGAAGTGTATCCAGCCTTCCTGGACCCCCTTGCCACTAAGAACTATTTCCCAGGGAACTTTCCTGACCAATTCCTTAAATAATTCAAAATCTGCCCGCCGAAAGTCCAGCATCGATGTTCTGTTCCTGGCTTTTCTTTTTACATTGTTTAGAGAGAACCTGATTATCTCATGATCACTACATCCCAGACAGCCTCTGACACCAACATCACCCACCAGCCCTTCTTTGTTTGTAAACAGCAGGTCAAGAAGAGCCTCACCCCTGGTGGGCTCACTCACCAGCTGCGACAGAAAGCAGTCCTCAATACACTCTAAGAACCTCCTGGACTGCCTCCTCTCGGCAGTGTTAAGTTCCCAGCAGATATCCGGGAGGTTAAAGTCACCTAAAAGAACAAGGGCAGCCGATCTAGAGGCAGTCTCCAGCTGCTTAAACAATAGAAGATCCACCTCCTCATCCTGGTCGGGCGGTCTGTAACATACTCCAATCAGGAGGTCAGACCTGACTGCCCCTCTGACCCTTACCCAGAGGCATTCAACCTGGTCATCACCGATCTCGACTTCGACAGCATCCAGGGTTTCCCTAGTGTAGAGGGCCACCCCTCCACCCCTCCTCTCACGCCTGTCTCTCCTGAAGAGCCTGTAGCCTTCCATGGCAGCACTCCAGTTATGAGAGTCATTCCACCACGTTTCCGTGATAGCAACTATGTCATAGCTCTCCCGCTGGACCAGGACTTCAAGCTCCTCCTGTTTGTTTCCCATACTGCGTGCGTTTGTGTACATGCACTTCAGCTGGGTTACTGATGACACCCTTTGAGATGGCTCATCCTCCACAGGAACATCTTCGGTGAGCCTAGTTACTCCCCCCTCCCCCCTCATGCCTAGTTTAAATCTCCTCGTCATCTCCCTTGCCTGTCTTTCCTAAACAGCCTGATTCCTTCCATCCCAATGCTCCAGTCATAGAATCCATCCCACCATGCCTCTGTGATGCAAATAAGATCATAGCCCTACAGGTGCGCATCCTTCCCTAAGTCCTCTTGCTTACACCCCATGCTACATATGTTTGCATGGAGGCATTGAAGCTGATCCCCTGATGAAGCTGACTTACTGGCTGGAGAGGCTGGAATTTCTTTTGTGCTCCTCCTGCTGACATCAATTCCTTCTCCTGGCTCTGGGCATCTATTGCTGGAACTGGCATGAAATTATTAGGAGGAAGACAGACTGAGCTTGCTCTGCTCTGGCAACTTTCATCTTCTCATGTTATTTTTGATTGCTCTTTAGGAATTGCAGGTTATCACTGTATTGCTTATGGCAAACCAAATCAAAAGCACAAACAGGAAAGGTTCATGTGCTCAATAGGTCTCAGGCCAGAATGGGGAGAAGTGCCAAGAAGTGTGCAGCATCTTGGTCCAGCTGTGGCCACATCTTGCTGGGGCTTGGGATCTGCAGATGCTCCATTTGAAAGTGCGCAGACGCCTCCAGGTACAAAGCCTAGAGCTGCTGCTGGGCTTAGTAACAGCTAGGGAATGGGATCAAGTTCTTGCTGTGGGAGGGAGGATCCTTATGCTGTTCTTGTGTGCCTACCACTAGACACTGGTTGTTTTTAATCCAGATCAGTTATTTTGAAAAGATATTTTTGTTTCTGTTCAGCCCAGACACACCAAAGAAAACTGCAACTTCGCAAAAAAAAGGAAAGGGGTCAGCAGTGATGACAACTGCATTTCTTTACAGCAATACCCAGCTACTATGCAGTCAGGTTTTTGACACATTTCAGTGGTAGGAACTGCGATATGTATCATCTCTTACTTATTTCAGGGAGCTTTGACTAACATGTGCCTCCATACCAAGCAGCCCAATGTTTCCACTTCCCTGAATAGCAGCCTCATAAGGGAGCAAATCCTAAAAATTGTCCTGGTCCTCATGGTTTCACTGCATGGACAGACGGTGTCATAAAGAGAGCTTCATCTACCTTCCAGAGAGGTGTCTGATGCAAAGTCGAGGATGTTGCCTGCTGTGTAGTAATCAGTTACCTTAAAAAGAAAATTTTTTTTGTTTTTTTGTTTTTCTTTTTTTTTTTTGATGTAGCAATTTGTAGCCAAATCCCAGGGTCTCGAGGGGGCATTCTGGCTGAAAAAGTGATTTCAGAATTTGGCCCAACATAACTTTAGGATAAAAGCTTTTATGTAATCGCTAATTCACAGTCGCAGTTACTTTGACTTCTCTCATTATCATTCTTATTTTTTTCATGCTGGGAGTTGGATTTTCCTGGCACTGCATCTGTTTTCAGCAATTTATACACCACAACTGCTGACAACTAGGAGTCGGATCCCATGTTCCTCGACCCTGGCTGTAGCTTGTTTTTTCTGGCACTGCTTTAAAGTCTCCCATCTGCACTTGCCTCCTGATGACCAGCTGCAGTCTTTCAGCTGCGTGAGAAATGCCTGATGTTATCCTGTTGTTCTTGCACTCCTCCAGACCCCATTTCTTGGGCTGGGCCATGAGCGCAGTCCTGCGCTGGCTGTGTGGCCCTTGCCTGTTCCTCGATAGAGCCTTATCGGGGCTGGCCATGGCAGCACTCCCATCCCTTTCCAGCCCTCCCCTGTGGTTACTGGAAGGCCCATTCGCTTTGTGCACTTTAGAGTGGCAGAAACAGTGCTCCACTGCTTCTCTCTTTTTCCAGTCCTCTCTGCTTTTCTGTAAGATACTTCTCTCTCCCTCTGACCTCCATGCCAGCTAGGAACTGTAGCAGAGTACATCTACACCCTTCAGCTGCTGAGAGCCAGAGGGAGAGTGCTCTCTCTCCCTGTCTCTGATGTCCATTGACTGCGATAATTTCGAAGCCTGGTTCTGGGACATGCAGAACTCCAAGGTTGTCCCATATCTTGCTTGCTCACAAGATGCTGCTGGTACTCTTAGCAGCATTTTGAATTACAGCTGGTTCATGCTCAGATTCCTTCTGACTTGGCTTACCAAAAGCATGGCTTTTTAAGGGATGTGTGCTGGTTGGTAACAAGCAGGTGTCCTTGTTCAGTTGAGAGGGTGGATATTTCTCTGAGCTTGCTCTATAGTTTAATCTGTGCAGGGTGAATTTGACAGATTAACAGTACGTTCATTCCTCCCTCACTGTTTGTCTGGGTTTGTTTATTTTTGTTATTCCTGTTATATTCAGTGTCATTTGTTGGTTTTGGTTTTGGTTTCCAGGCCTCTTTCCTTTCCTTACTTTTGCTCAGCTTAAAGGAATCCTTTTTTGAGCTTTCTTGCTTTTCAGGGGACAAAGCTACTATTACTGCTGAGTGTTTCATGCCTCTTTATCGTGCCTCACCAGACAGGGCATGCAGGAGCTTGCGTATGCGTGTTTCTTCCCTGTCCTCAATCAGATGTCAACTTAACTTTTGTCTTCCAACACATCCCAGCACATGTTGAAGCTTTACCTGGCACTCAGGGTTTTCACTACCTCCGTACCACAGCTGACATGATGTAGCAGTCTTCAGCCATGCCATTTTCAACTGTCATCAATCAGCCACCACCAGGAAAGTGACTTTACCTCAGGCTGGTAAAAATCTGCACCTGTAGCTGTGCTCCCATCGGCAGAAGCACTGGTGGTTGGGCATGTACTGCTCCCTCAGTCGGGAAAGCAGGAGCATCTCAGCTTGGCTACTTTATGTGGAAAGACATTTTTCTGCTGATCTCCTTTCCTGCCTGCCGGTGCCCTGCTGGTTTCCATGGTATTTGTGGTTGTGTAGGGGTGGAAATTTCAGTATCCTGGCAGCCTTCCAGGCTGCTTCTCTATAAAACCCTGTACAGTTTCAAACAGTTATATATTTTTCTTATTTTTCCTTCATCTAACAGAACTGCTGTGTACTTTTAAGCAGTTAAACTATTCCATCTTTTGCTTATCTCACAGGCACAGTGTGAGGTTGTGCCTGTTCTTGCTGGCAAGTTGCTTTTAGATTTTATGACAAAAGGTTTGCTATAAAGGCAAAGAATCATTTAGCCATGCAATTGCTCTGATTTCCAGGGGACAGTACAGAGCATCCTACTGAAACAATAACAGAAAGTCTCAACAACAACAAGCTCATTCTTGGAGCTGATATTAAATAGGATGGCATCCCCATTCACTTCCAGCCTGTCATGCAAGTGGTCTCTCCATATTTTCATCTGCCCTCTGAGAGCTGCAGCACCATCAGTGGATGTGTGTTCCCAGCCCTGCTATACATCTGTAATGGCAGTGCAGAAAACATCAGATAAATCTTTCTTGTTACAGATGAGGCCTAATTCCTGTCAATCCTCTGTTTTGTTTTGTTTAAAAAACAAAACCAAAACAAACTGGGTTTTAGCTCTAAGCAACAGTTGGAGTGAGCAGAGCACACATCTGGTCTCAGCTTCACACAGGCTTTCATAATAGTCTCCAGCCATAATAGTCTCATTGCTGCTCTTCAGGTTGAATGAACTCTGATCAAGCTTAGAACTCCACATGTCAGGGTGAAAAAACACCTCACGTCTGAGCTGCAGGAGGCCAGAGGAGGTGAAGAGAGGCGGCGCTATGTTTGGATATGCACAGAGTGGCCTCTGTTTCATTTAATTCAGGAATGGTGATGGAATGGTGATTAAATGGTGACCTTCTCAGCTAAAGACAGCAAGTCTGTGATCTGTGACTTTGGCTGTTTTGGGGTCTGCTTCATCCGAGGGTTGGATGCATTTAGCAATGCAGGCCAATACCAGATTGAAGGCCCCTGTTGTTGAGATGGGTTTAATGGCCTTGAGTTGAAGGAAGATGCTCTTTGGTGTGCTAAATGGAAAGAGGCTGAGAATTGCAACATGTATTAACTGTTTGTATCTGTAGAAACCACAGAAGGAGAGAATACAGTATTAACAGCTGCCCCTGGAATTATTTGTGCACGTTTGGCTCCAAAGCTTTCTGCCCAGCTGGCTGGAGGTCACTGCAAGTGCTGATAAGTATTTGCCAAATGCCAAGAAGACAGGACAAGGTCAGGAGCATTTCTGGTAGCAAGGCAGAGCGCATTTAGCAAACACTACTATCTCCCACATTGGGGTGAGAGATTTCATCAACAAAACATGCAGGGGAGGTCTGAATGCTATCGGAGGGCAGAAGAAATCTGTTTTACAGCTTTTGGCTAAGCTGAACAAAACATGAGACTTATCGCTTCCTTCAGAGCAGAGGACTATCTGTTGACCTGCCCGAGGGACCCGCTCCTCTGGGTGGGCACAGAGAAACTTTGAGCCTTTTCAGCTTGCATCTGAGTGTAGCAGTGTCAGTGCAGCCAGCAACAGCAGTCTTCTGTGTCTCCCCAGCTGTTGCAGACTCTCCCCTGTCCCATCACTGTGTCTATATCTGTTGCGACCTGGCCAAACAAGCAGAGCAGCTGTGGGATGGAGAGAAGCGATGCCAAGCTACAGCTTTGCAACACTTGCACGTACCTGCACTTGGTTTCCAAATTCAGAGACACTTGAAACAGGGCTTCATGATTGACAGCACTTTGCTCGGCTCTACCCTCGTCCTGCCTGGCTGGCAGGGAGCTCCGGCCCAGCACAGCACTATTTAGGCATGCAAACAAATGGCTGGGAGGGCTTGCAGGTGCTCGTGTCTTCTGCATGCCAGGGTGGACAAGTGGAGCATGTGTCCTGCATGACCACACCTCCCCCAGGGACCACGGACATGGATGTGACCCTGGCTGGGAAGCTAAGGGAGAACTGAGAGCAAATCTGGAAATGCCTCTGGAGGCCCGGTTCTCATTTGTGAGTCAACGCTTGCTAGAGCTCTGCAATTTCAGATAACAGAAGATAGCGTGGGGTGAAGTGAGCTACTGTGCCCTCGATGCTGGCTGCATGCCCAAGCAATTCCAGACTGGTGCCAGTGGCTGGAGTCGGTGGTCTGGCCTGTAACACTTCAACAAGGGGATTCCTGATGTATGTTTTGAGGAAGCAGTCAGTTTGGCTTATTTTTCCAAATTGATCCGTGAGAGGCAAGCAGGCTGTATAGAGAAACTGACTTATTTCTAGATCTGAAGGAACATTCTTCACAGATAAAAATAAGTTTCAAAGTTGTCAGGCAACAGATGTCATGTTACCAGCAGAAGCATAAACGATAGAAAACTCCTGTTTGTGTAGTAAAAGACAATAACTTTACTTTTATCTTTCTCCAGGTAATGTTCCTGAAGCTGGCTGCATGCAGGAGAGCAATGCTGAACAGGCACACACAGAGCAGCACTTTTCCCTGAAAGCCATGACTCTCAGAGACAGCAGTTCTTTGCCATGGTGCCTGTGGTGGTGGGAAGGCCCACAATAAAAAATGCTTCAGTTCTAACTCTCCATTTCCACTGGTTTTTGCCTTTGCAAGAGAAGACAACACCTGAAGAAGCTCTGCTGTTTGGTTCATATTTGATGTATTTTTTCTTGTTGCAAAGGGGAACTATTGTAATAAGCCTGAGCAAAAGCTGTTCCCTTGACACTGCTGCTGACTCCTTGAAAACAAACAAGGAGAGACAAAGGAGCCAGGTAACAGCAGAGAATGAGGGCTGTGCTGCAGCTGCTGAGGTACATGGAGAGAAGTGGATGTGAGCCCCATTATGCCAAACCCACCAGCCTCAGAGAAGAACCACAGCTGCAAAGGAGCTGCCAAAGAAAGGGTGAAAAAAGGTAGGGGACAAATGCAGCCCTCACTGTGCCGCCATCCCCACCAGCCACCCAGGATTGGCAGGCAGCAAGGAATATTTTGGAGCCATTCAAGGGGTATGATGTGTTCTCCAGGTAGTAGAGTAACACTGAGGCTTCACACCTCCAATGCCTGGTATCATTTGGGGGCAAACGGTGTCACCACTGCCACACTCAGGATGTCTGGGGAGCAGTTACATGCATGGCTGATTTGCCATTAAGATGTGTCATATAAAATAACAAGTGACTATTGCATTTTGTAGACACTGCGTCTCTCCTTTGGATGGCAAATCAAGTGTGGGTCCACCAATGCTTTATCAGAGGGTTTCATATTGTTCTCAAAGGTCATTTTTGTTAGCTTTGTGCTAGAAGTTTTGTGCTGATTAGACAAATATTTGTAGGTCTAATAATCTGCAAGGAATTAAAGGACAAAAAGAAAAAGGTGGCTTTTGAAAACCAACTTGGCTTGTGATGCCAAATAGCTCATGTAGTGAGTGATTTAAAAATACCCAAACAACAATATCAAAAAACTCCACCCCAAAACCAGAAGGAAAAAGGAAGGTAATAGTAGGAGGAGAGCATGTTGGAAATGCTATGAGTTCTGCTCACCTGTTGTGAGTGTGAGAAGGCTCAGGCAGCCATCAGGAATGAAACCTCACAGGTCTGTGGTGATGACATACTCTTCTGTGATAGACCAGAAGATGATTCTGCCACCACTCATTACATCTCTATTTCTGACTAAGTCCATTGTTGGATTTAATGAATAAGTGATATTTTGAACTGATAAACACCCTGAGGAAAATTTTCCATTTTATGTTGTAATGAACAAGCCAAGAGATTCGGGCAAGCTGCAAAGGGCCACTAATGTATGATTTCAGGCTTAATTCAAAGTGGGAGGTGCTTCTCAGAACTAGTTTGAGTTTCTCTCACCTCCACCCCCAAAACGGAGATAAAGTTTCCACAGGCTAAGCAGTGTTACCTCTAAAACGAGACAGCAACTACTATGAATGCTGTTGGTAGTTCATTATCACAGAGAAATACCTTGTATAATGAAATGTAAAAATGTTTAATAACAATTTCACTGCTAATCCTTTTAGATACAAAATATTCCCTTTATGTGTTTATCCCACAATGTGCACCCTCCTCTTCCTTCTCCTTGAGTTCCAAAGGTTTACCTGTCCCACACCCACCTCCTTCCTTTTCCAGGCTTGACCCTTGCATCTTTGATCATGCAATTACAGGCTTTCCAAAACCAGGGAATGTGAGACTAGCATAAAAGAAGTTTAATATCAAAATAAATTTTCACAGGGACTGACATAAAAACAGTGCAAGTAATGTTTACGTTAAAGTACTTAAAAGTTTTCTTTCAAAAGCTAAACAAAGCTGCCACAAAATTTCTGTTCTGATACAGAGTGAGGATGTCAAAGACTGTTGTGACTTCATTGCACAGTATAGTTCATGTTGCAGTAGGTTACACAGCAACACGGTGCAGGTAGAAAAGCCAAGGTCTGAAAACACTTCAAAGTTCATACTTGCAAAAGTTTAATTTTTTTCAAAGGTTTGAAAGTTGTTGCTCTTTTCTGTGCTTCAGACACACACACACAAAAAATGAAGTCATAGCAGCCTTCAGATAGACTTTTATGAGTCTAAAGGCCAAAAGTAGTGTCTGGCACAGATTATTTAACTGGACTAAAGGGGAAACAAATTCTCTCTGAGGCAGGGATTTCAATTTACCATCTTCTTGAGGCTATTGGTAGAACTGCGTTGCGTGAGAGGCTGCTGTGTGAGATGCCACAAGAGGTTTTGCCAGTTTTGCATCCTGGCAGGGCAGACTGATTGTCGTGGACAGTGGTTTTCCTGCCTGTCAGAAAGAACAGAAAGGAATTAACTTTCCCCCACAAAGGACTTTTCTAGGGCTTCAGCCACAGCTTCATGTCTGTGCTCTTTTGTTTTGTGGAATCTGTTTTCTCAAGACAAAGCCTAGCCCTGGAAAAGGAGCAGAAACTGACAATAATTCAGACAAGGTTAAAGGGATGCTTGTAGGTTGCGGGAAGGCTCTGAAGGGCAGGATGCCTTTCCCTCTTCCCAAAGAAACATGCCCATGCTGAGGAAAGGTACTTCTGGATCCAGGTTGATTATAAAGTCCCTGGAGGATTCACCATTTTTCTTTCTGCATATCATGTGCTGATTTCCCTGAAACTATGGTCTTCCCCCAGCCACCCTTGCTATCCTGACCTCCAGCTCCAAGGGGAGTTATGGGAGTGCATTAACACCTCTGTGTAACACCTTGGATTAGATATGAATAGAAAAAAAGCCATATAAAATAAATAACTGAATATTTCTGAGGGTAACAGGGTCTGTGTGTGATTACTGGTTTGGCTGCATCGGCTGAAGCTTTAGCTGCTAACTCAGCAGACTGTAAGTAGACAGTATTGTCTTTTCGGTTCATTCTTGCTGCAGTTCAGGATGTTAATAATAATCTAGAGAGCTATATAAGGTTTGGATCCTATCAGAAACCAACTCTTTCTCCACATATTTTTACAGGAGGTGAGATTAGGGAGATGATCTTGCTGACAGATCTCTAATTTAGCAAGGAGTGGCAGGCTTTCATGGTGGAGACCTGTACCGAATCCATTCTATTAAGCTATTACTTAGGATCCAGAATGGGGCTGTTTATTTGCAGGAAAGTCTGTGAACATCTTGATTGCTGTTTTAACATAAGTTTATGCATCAGAGTCAATGCTATAAGGAGGCTTTGTTTTTAAATCAGGAACTCAGCATCTCCTGAAAGCTGACCATTGGGTCATGTTGTTATCCTTTTCCCCCAACACTCATGACAGCACTGAGACAACACTCTGGCAAAGCTGATGGGCAGCCAAATATAATTTATGGCTTGTTTTAATCTAATTTGCTGCCTTCATGAAAGGTCTTGTCAAAAAGAACAGTCTCCTGAGTCCTAGCAATGATAACAGTTATGTTGCATCAGGGCTGAAAAACTCTTGGAGCAGGGTCAACCTACACTGAGAAATCATTTAGAAGTGCCTGAAAACTACACTCTCTAAAAATAAACAGGGATCAAGCTATTGTTTGGTAGTTCATTTTGGTTTTCTTCATGCTTTGTTATTTTTACTTTCCACTGATTTTTCATGCTTCCAAGAGAGTATTCCTTAGTTTTCCGTATTCCAGATAATTAAAAATAAGCACGTGCTTTGTAAAGGAGATGCTGCTAACAAGGACATGTTTAATTTCACTTACGGACAGTGCTGAATTTGCAAGTGATATCAACACATTTCTGTCTGTATCGGTGTGACTGACAGCAGGAAACATCCAAGATGCAGATCAGCCTCATTTCTCATCTCAGTGCCTCGTGTAAGCACAGGGGCAGCCCCTGTGTGCTGCATGTGGCTGCATCGTTCTAAGCTCCCTTGCCCGAGAGCAAGACACATGTGCCCTGCCATTGACTTGAGGCACATCAGACTGACATCTCAGGGAGCTTGCAGTCACCATACCCTGGCTCCTCTGCCACTGTCCTCCCTGCCCCCTTGCCTCGTGACTGCTCTCCAGGCGCAGCCTTGCCCCTGAGTGCAAGAATGGCAAACACAGTTGCAAAAGAACATCTACTTTGTAAGGTCTTTTCTTCTAAGTTTTAAGTGTTTTATCTCTGTTAAGTTCAACATTGTTGTTTCATTGGGAGAAGTCCTTCCTGGTGGAAATGCAGTGCTTCAGTCGGAATATTTACTTTCAAATCTTATCTCCCACTATCCTTACCTGAACACGCACTGTGGATTTACTGTGCTGCAGCTCTGCAAGTTTTCATTATCCTGACTCTTACTTGGCCTTGCTGAATGTTAGGCTAGTGAAATCCTAGCTTACAGATATAACAACATCACAGAAGGAATTATAAATATGTTCTTGTCCAAGCACATAACAATGAGTGAGACTGAGGGTGACAGTTTAGATCTCTGGTTTCCTCCCACCACCGTGGGAAAGGGAAGCTGCTTCTGTGCTTAGATAGCAGCAATTACTTCCTACATCTGTGTGGTGAAGCTGGAGTCAGCCCCTCCTCAGTTCTGCCAGCTCCAAAGAAACAAGGGTGCTCTGCACCCTGGCATTACTGTGCGGCCAGGCAATCTTCACAGCTGCACCAAGCTGGGAGGGATCTGGCTCTTGAGGAGAAGGTCTTTTGCAAAATCCAAAACAGAGTACGGCAGGAGAAAGTCTTGCAAACTGCTGTGATTGCAAGTCTAGGAGATTAGTCCAAAGACCTGATATAAGCTCAGGCGAAGCAGAACAACAGCCCCATGGCCTTCACAAGGGTGTTTTTCTTGATCAGGATATGAGGTTTTGTGAAACTCAGAGGAAACAATTCTATTAAAAATGGCATGTCCTCTTCCTTCTTTCTAGGAAAACACAGAACAAAAAAATACAATCCATTTGTGGAGAGAAAACAAGAAAAGTAAATATTTTAAGGCAGAATATCTGTTTTGTATAGTTTCTTGTATAGAAGAACTCTCAATATTAATTAACGAGCCACAACTAGAATCATTAAAAGAAGTGAGACTTCTACCATTTACTTCAGGCTGAGCAGGTTTTGATATGCATCATAAACAATTACAGTAATTTTCTTTTAAAATCTGAACAGTGAAAGTGCTGTGCAACCCACGCAGTTAGGTCCTTGTTTCCTGTGAACAAAGTAGATCTTGTTTCTTTTATTGGTAGGTACAGCTGGGCAGAAGGTACGTTGCATAGTTCAGTGCCTTTGCTGAACCAGAAAAGAGCACTGGATTTTGGGCCCACCAAAAATACTCAGTGTTGGGGTTTTTTCCTCCTTTGGAAGTAAAACTGTTCTGTTTATTGTAGGCTGTTGTTTGTTGTGTGGGTTTTCTTCTCTTAAAGGTTATTCTTCACAGTTCACATTCCACAAATAACAGGAAGGATACTAGGATGCACATGTGGTTGCATCTCTGGAAAGTGGTAATACAAATTACAATCTAGGATTCTATATTTTGTTGTCTCTTACCAATATCCGTTAGATCTGCATAGATGGGAAGTACAGATATTGTAAAAAAATTCTAAAACATTTTTATAGGTGTCACCCACACAAACTCAGCTTGACCCCAAGAATGACAAACAATGTGTCTGGCTGAAGCGTCACAACGATAAAAATGGAGCTTGCAGAAACATCTTATTATCATCAAAATTGTAACTCTGATTTCCAACCACACCATTTTATGTAGTAGCATTTAATATTTTCAGATGTGCAAGTGTGGTTTTTAATTTGTATTCCTTGTACCCCATTCTTGAAACTGGTGTAGGAAAGCATTTCCCAGAATCGACTCTTTGGAGAAGCCTCTGGGTATGCAGGCGTCTTTTGTGTGTAGGATGTTTTAAAGAACCTTTTTTCTACGCTACACCCAGTAAAACTCGTTTGAAAGAGCCTTGCTTGGCCAGAACATCAGACACAACGTTCCAGTCACAGTTCTCCCCTCAGCTGCTGGCCTCCATTACCTCTCCGGTCCTATGCAATCTACCAAAGGTTAAAGCACACAAACAGCTCAGCAAGTTGACTTTATCTTTGTTTTGAAATCATAAGATCTCTTTAAGAGGCAGATAATGATTTTGCTTGGGAGAGTCAGGTGGCTGAAGCCATGTGAGCTGGGTGGATTTGCCTGGGAAGCTCCTGTGGGTGGCTCTCCAAGGGAGAGGTGAGCAGGTACCATTGCCAGTGCTTGTAGCGGAGCTTAGCAGGGACTGTGACAACAGGGGACTGAAGTGGAGGGCAAGGCAGAATTTTGGGGTTTTGTGAAAGGAAGGCCATGGAGTTCAAAGCTGATACAACCTCAGGGTCTGCACAACATACATTTGTTATTGTTAACGTGGCTTTATGGTTCTTCAGCTCACAAGTCCCTGATGAGGAACTCTCAGATGCTTTTTCCTAAGCCTGCCCAGAGCAAGGGGGGCTCTTCCCGCGGCCTTCCCAGGCAGGTGTGTCGGGAGCGTTAGGTGAGGCCTGGGCCTACCTCACACAGCTGCCTCTTGCCTCCAGCGCCCCTGCTCATCATACAATCATAGAATCACAGAATGGTTTGGGTTGGAAGGGACTTCAAAGCCCATCCAATCCCAACCCCCTGCCATGGGCAGGGACACCTCCCACTGGACCAGGTTGCTCAAAGCCTCATCCAATCTGGTCTTGAACACTTTCAGGGAGGGAGCATCCACAGCTTCCCTGGGCAACCTGAGCCAGCGCCTCACCACCCTCACAGGAAAACGTTTCCTCCTGATGTCTCATCTAAATCTCCCCTCTTTCAGCTGAAAACCGTTCCCCCTCCTTCTATCCCTGCACTCCCTGATAAAGAGCCCCTCCCCAGGCTTCCCGTATCCCCTTGTAAGTACTGGAAGGCTGCTCTAAGGTGTTCCCGCCACTCGTCACACTGTCCTTGGCCTCACTCCCGGCACTGCCGATACCGCCGCTGCCACCGCGCCCCCCCCAATATGGCGGGCCGCGCACCCCGCCCCCTCCCTGCGAGGTCTCCTCTCTCCCTACCTGGAGGCCACCTCTATGGTGAGGGGCGCGGTGGAGGGGCGGGGCCTGGCTGGGGGCGTGGCGCGAGCTGGCCGGCGGTTGGAGGGACTCCCCTTTGTGTCTGGAGCCGCTGGGGCGGGCGAGAGGGGCTGTGAACTGCGCCGGGGCGACCTCTGGCCCTTGGCTCCTGCCCGCAGCCAGCGCGGGGCTGCCCCTCGCCCGGGGTGGGGGAGGCGCGAGCAGCGCGGAGGGTCGACCAGCGGCGGGCGGAGGCCGGGCCGGGGGCTCGAGGCGGGAGGCGGAGGAGGAGGAGGAGGGGCGGGGGCAGCGCCACGCTCTCGCCCGCGGAGTCGGGTGCCGCCGCCCCGCGCTCCGGCCCCACCTCGGCCGGGGGTGCGCGGAGGAGACCGCCCGGCGGCGGCGGCCGATGGGCGGGGGCGCCGCCGTAACCCTCGCCGTGAGAGCGGAGCGCGCGGGCAGCGGTGGCACGGCCGGCCCGGGAGCGTGAGGCGGCCGGGAAAGGGCAGCGACCCCGAGCGGGATGGGGCGCGGCGCGGCCGGGCGCCCGTAGAGCTTGGCGTCGGAGCGAGCTGCGTCTGGATGCGCTCCGTGCCCCGGCGCGCCGGAGCCGCGCGGAGAGCGAGCTGCGTTCGCACCGCGGCGGGGGGCGATGCCCCGGGGCGGTGGGGCGGAGGCGCGGAGTGGAGCCGGCGCCCGGGGCGCGAAGGCGGACGGGTGTGACGGAGTGAGAGCGGAGACGGCTCCGCGCATCTGCCGCTCGCCCTTCCAGACGGGACTGTGAGCCGAGAGAACTGTGGAAGCTGCGCGAAAGAAGGAGGAATTTGGGGGATTTTGGTGTTGTGGTTTTTTTTTCTCCTCCATTTATTTGCCCCCCGCGGCTCGGCCCGCGTTCGCCCAGGGATGCCCGCCTCGCTGCGGCGGCCGGCGCTGCTGCTGCTGCTCCTTCTCGCCTCCCCGCTCGGCACTGCGGCTGGTGAGTAGCCCGCGGGGGGGGGGCGAGCTGGCCTTTCTGGCACGGGGGGAGGGCGTGGGGGCCGCCGGCGTCCTTGCCTCCCTCCTTAAGAAGCGGCGTGCATCGATTCCAGCGGCCGAGCCCGATAAAAGTTTTGCAATCCCGATGCGCTAAAGCGTCTGGGAGAAAAAAATCTTGCTTTGTTGTGTAAATGAACTCGCCCTGCATTCGAGATGTGTGCTCTGCCCAGATCTGCCTCCCTTCTCTAATAACTCATTTCAGTTTCAGAAAAAATATATCTCCTTTTTTGTTTTGCATGCCTCACCCTTGGTAAGGTTGTACAGGAATTCTTAATATATATTTTAATTGTCAGCGGAACTGCTTGGTTGTGGGATCTTGGGGCACAGCCATTTTTAATTTTATCAGCATCGGTGCTTTTAGGGCCCTTCAGCATGGGCTGCAGCTTTAGAACACACTGCTGGATGTGTGTATGTATATTTTTTCTTTTTTTTTCCTTGGCGGACATACCTGAAGCAAAAATTCTTTTATTTCCCTTGTCAGTCATTATAGAACAGTAACACTGAATTTTGAAAGAGTTGAAGAGTACTCGTCTTTTTTTTTGTTTAACGAGGAGTTGGAAGTGTATATGCTAAGATCATCCTTCTTCACATTTTTGGACACTGTAGACCTATTTTTAATGTTGTTGGGAAGCCCAGTGTCAGACAGGTAGGATGTTTGGCGATGATATTGGGAGAGATGTCTGGCATCCTGTGATTTCTGTTATGGTGGCACATGAGCAGGTCGGAGCCTTGTGAGTCTTACCCAGCCAGCTTTGTTAGGCACTGATGGCAGTTCTTGCTGTATGCATTTTCCAGCAGTTTTGGGAGACTTAAGACTTTGGTCTCTTTTTACTAATTAGGATCCGATTTGCAGTGCATGCTTCTTTGGTGTTATTTTGTAATCTGGTGTGTATAATTCTTAAATGACACCTTGTGAGAAGATTGCTGTATCTTGCTGAGATCAGCCAACAAGCTGGTTGTAGTTCCCATGTTACATTTCAGTGAGGTTTTAAAATTAAATTATTTGTCCAATTTGAAGATACTTTGTGTCATTATTAGGAAAATTCTGTAAATGTCATGTTTAGACAGCTTCTTCACTGTTCTGACTGGATAGTCCCTGATTTTCTTGCTTTTGCTTTTTAAGAGGACTCTTTCAGGAAGGTGTTTAAACGAAGATGTTGCTTATATCGTCCTGACCTTAGAGTGCCATTATTTTAGATGGATGTCTGCAGCATCTCACTGTGGTAGTTTCTGAGGTGTAGGGTTTTTTTTCCTGGAATAAGGGACTTCTGAAGGTCGGAGGTCTTGGTATGAAAGTACGTAAATCAAGAATGCCCAGCACCTTAACTTTTCTTTTAAATACAGTTTTTGAAAAGTATAGACATTTTTACCCCTTTGTGAACACTTCAGGGAGCTGGTAGTTTCTCTGCTCTGATGTGGGAGAAGGGTTACTGAAGGAGTGAGTAGGGATTTATTTAAACCAGCCAAGGGCTGGGCAGGTGTGGTACGAGCCCATTTGCATGGTTTTGCCAATTCACCTCAATCCTGACTGAGCAACAGCATTCCCGGTGTTTCAGTTCTGGTTTTGCCTTGTTGAAAGGGTATTAACAATGCAAGCTTGTTTGGTTGTTTTGGGAACAGGAACCTATTTTCCCATTGTGATTTATTTCTTAATTGTGAAATTTTAACAATCTACATTTTCATTTCATAATCCTCTGTAAAAGTAATTACATGACTGATCGGAGCTTTAGTTAAAGTAACTAACGGTCGATTTTAAGTTTGCACTGCATTTCCAGAAAAAAATGTCTGTACATGGGGAAGCTACACTAATGTGTAATTCTGCCCTTTTATGTTCATGAAAGAGCCAACACTCTTTCTTCTCTTCCCCTCCCCCAGAGTATGAACAGTGTGCTCCCATCACACTGAAAGTGCTGCCTTTGTAGCTCTGAAACCCCCTATTAATTCTTACTTTTGATTACTGAATGGATAGTGTATCTCAGCAGTGTGTAAATTGATTGTTTGTAAATGAAAACCCATGACATCAGAAGGAAAGCATTTTCATAACAGGTTTGTAAATTTCTGTCTGGAGGAGAATATCTGAGCCTCCTTGGGGAGCGCTTCACAAAGAGCTGGGCTTGGTGTGGACTGGAAAGGAAGCATGTAAAGATGCATAAAGAAGACAATGAAAGAAATTTTTACATCAGGGCCGTAGATGATGGTTTCACTCATAATCTGGAGTATGAATGAAGAAAGAAGGTAGTTCTGTCCTTCTTTTGTGATTGAGGATATAATGAAGAGCTAGCTCCAGATTCAGAATTATTTGCTTATTATCAGGTGGAAGATATTACTGGCTTTCTCCACAAAATGCAGATCCTAACAGGTATCTGATAACTCTGTATTTAAATCATATATTACCCCTTTTAAAGGGAAGTGCTAGAGTAAGGACATTTTACCTATACTAGTCTTTGGTCAAAATTTGAGGAGTTCAAAAAGTTATATTGAAAAAAATGGTTTGTGTCACCTTGTTCTTTATTTTGCAGATGACTTGAAATACCTCTTTATAAATCTTTTGTTTACAACTATGGGACATATTTATATATCCTAATGTTTTAGAGGATTTAGATGTGCTAATGGTGAGGATTGTGTCTGAAGGGGTGTTTGTTTAACATGCGAGCTGTTCCGCAATATTGCCAAAGAATTTTGTTTGGGTGTTCATATGGGCCTGACATTAAAGATGTAATCTTTCCTCATTTCACTTGCTTACTTACTGTGATATGCAATACTAAACCACTTTTCCTTCTTTATACATATCCAGGGTAGACAGCATTCCATTGTCTAATGTGTAAATTATTTGTGGAAAGTATAAAGTATAAAATTAAAGCAATCAGAGTTTCCTTTTATCTTTGGGTCTGTATCTGTTATTGTGAGTCTGTATCTATGTGGTTCAACAAGGCTGCAGAATTTTCAGGGAGAATGAAATTGGATAGAGATTGAAGTATCTTTTTTAATGATCATTTTAATTATTAACTAAAATGAGTGAATTGAAGCATCTTCATCCAATTGTGTCTTGCCAGTGAAAGTTACTTGTTTCAAGATAATTTGTTTGAAATATGAATTGTGTGACATGAAGAGAAGGCTCCTTTGGCTATTCAACTCAGTTGAATTAGTAACTGACTGTGTGTGTATTGCATAGTAACTAGTTTTTTAACCTGTCTGCATCCCAGTTTCTCCTCCTCCTAGAACTATACCTATTGTTTGTGGCTCATTCAGATGTAATATAAAACTTAAATTTATTTTTCTCTTTGAAAGCTGTCTCAACAATATTAGACTAGCAGATGGAAAAAGACTCTTTGCTTGCGGGGCACGGCGGGTGTGCTTGATGGATCACCACGTACACAAGTGCAGCCTGTACACTAGACTAGGGCTTCATCAACCGTCTAGTTGTGTAAAGAGATAGTGTAGCTGTGAAAGCACAGGATTCTGCACAGAGCCATCTATGCCACTGAGAAGAGCCCTTTTCCATGAGGTAGATCAGCCTGTATGAACTGCTGTGGTGTTTTTTGCTGAGCTGCTTCCAGTTTCCGAGCAAACCTCAGTAGTCTGGAGTGCGTCATGTAGCATAGGCATATTCTGTGAGGAGATGGAGGCTGCACTCATGGCCAAGGAGCACAGATTTAAAGCCCTGAGACATTACAGAGATACCCCACTTGGTATGAATAGGCTTACCTTCAAGGGAATCGGGTAAAAGGTTGGCTGAATTGTCTGGCTGTCCTTCTCTGGTGAAGGCAGGCAAGCCTCAATTCACCCCAGACAAAGAGGGAAGCCTAACCGTGTTTCTTTTAATTATTCTTATGGTGACCTTTGTATAAAGTGGTTGTTTTGATTACAACTCTCTAGCACATTTTATGAACTTCTCTAAAAAATAATTTATTGACATTTACAGTCTTGCCACCCCCTCTTTTTGTTTCCATTAAGTATTTCTCAGTCTGTATAGTCAGTGGCATTGTTTCCTTGGCAGATACAACTTTCTTCTCTGTTACTCACCTGAAGCAGGAGAAAGTTGGTACATTAGGGTCTTCAGAAATGTTTTATTCTTGGCAATAAAGTGCATGATTTGTTGTCATTGGAGGTATAATGTGTTTGGACTCAGTCTGGCTGTGCCATGAACATGTGCTGTCATTTTCTGAGCAGAATCTAACTTTCCAGAGCTGTGTGTAAGCAGTATGTAAAGTTTTATTTGGAACAAAATGTTTATGCCCTGAATAAAACAGGCTTGGTGATGCTTTATATTGTGAAGGACAGGAATCTGTGCATAGCTTACAGGCAGTTTTAAACATTAATTTTATTAAGCTTGTAGATTCAGTGCAACTGCTTACTGCTTGAATTTAAAAGTAACTGAAATAGAACTGTTCTCAAAAACACAAGTACTCAAGCTGATTTTTTGTGTTTTTTTCCTTTTGATTTATTTTGATATTTTTGTTTGTTGTTTTCTTTTTTTTTTTCCTCTGAACCATGGGTTCACAGCAGTCTAAGGCTGGAAGAGATTTCTAGTTTTGCTGCTGAAGAGGGATGTCACAGCCTGCGTAGGTAGTCTCTCCTGTTACAGGTTTTAATAATGCAGGTGTAGTAGATTTCTCCCCCCTCCATTCTAATGCAAGATTGTTTAAGATAGACCTTAATTGATATGTGGCAATCCGTCTGAACATATAATGTTGAATACGCACACAGACAATTGCCAGGCGTTTTGATAAGTCCACATGATGAAGCCTAGTCCTCGCATTTGTCTGTAGTAATTTGTGATGGGAAGCTTGAGTTGACTGTCAGTGTTTTAAAAGGAAATTTTTGCTATTTTAAAAAACTGCTTTTGAAAACTTATGCTCTTCCTAAAATTTTGATTTCTGATGGTGCCCTCTGTACTGGAAGGGTCTGTTAATGGCAGAGATAGGAGCTGGGCTGAGCAGCAGGAGTGTAATCGGATGGGAGAGGTCAATCTAGGTGTGTGACCAGGAGGAAGAAAGGCTAGCAGGACAGAAGAGATTTGAAAGGATAAAGGATGAAGGAGTCAATCTGTTTTGCAGTGGGATGAAAACCAAGGTGTATTGGAGAGTTTGGAGAGCCAGACAGAAATGGTGTCTTGATTGGTATCAGACCTGATTGGAAAGGAGTGCCTACAGTTGTGTGGTGGAATGAAGTTTTTGCGCTGGAGGAGAAACAGAAGGCGTACTCGTAGGTAGTAGCTTTGAAGATTTCAGTTCTCTTTTGTGAGAATGAGAGGCCTAGTTATTTAGATAATGCCTTTACCTTCCTCCCCTTCCCTCAGTCTCAGAGGTTTGGAAACCACAAGGTTTTTGGGTGGTAATGGCATTTTATTCAAAGAGTTGATTGCCTTCTTGGGTTGGCATTGAACCACAATTTTTTTTTTTAACTGTAAAGGTGTCTGCCTTCTGCATCTCTCAATACTTGTATTTTCTCTTTTGTTTCTTATTTCTGTGAGAGGAAGGGAAAGGAAAAAAGGTACTATGGATGCAGAACACTGTCAAGGCCGACCATCTTGCAGACCCTTCCATCTCCACCACTAACTTATGAATCTCCTGGCCCATTTCAACCATATGTGAACGATGCTAAAAGTTTTAAGAGATTAATTTGCTACAGTTTTTATGAAAACTAGGAACTGAATAGAGGAGACAATTCCAAGACAGGGGTTTCCCAAGGGGAAAAGGATGCAGAACTTAGCCCAGATAATTCTCTTTGCTTAAAACTGGCTATCAAGTCAGTGCAAGGATGCTGGCAAGCATGTTGGTGCATACACCATTCTGGATTAAGCACAATATATTTTGTCTTCCATTCACTTAACATGCTGTAGGAGATCTGAGGATCCCTTTTTGAGGTGAGGTGGGAGTTGGGTAAGAAGCATGGGAGAAAGAGCATGTTTATAGACTTAGTGTGCTGCTTGTGGGACAGTTTATGTTTCTGAGACAATGTTGTAGGTAACCTTTTGAACTAAACGTCCAAAACAGAGCCCGAATCATTTTACTGAATGACTACCATCCATTTATGACTCATGGTGTGTATGAGAAACTTGCATTTTATTGTGTGCATTGTTTTTCACACTTTCAAAACTGGATTTAATTAATTATCCTGTGTATGTACTTAGCTTTAGTTAATATATCCCAGACATTAAACTTCCTTATCATCTTTTCTGATGGTGCTGTAACTTATGGTTTTCCTGTGGTCCCTTTGAAAATTTGTTACATGTTATACTTGCTTCAACCTGTGAAGTGCATGAAAAATAGGTTTATTATTTGTGTTAAGCAGAAGTAATGGAAAGGCATGTGCTGTCACCTTCTGGGTTGGAGTAAACGGGAGACGACACTTCTGAGCTGCTGCACTGACTGTCATCAGCGAGTGGGCTGGGTAATGCTGGCAGCGGTGTACAGCAGCTCGTACTATTATGTTTAGCCAAAAGCTGATACTACATTCATGCTCCTTGTTCTGCTGTACATACTTTTTCTATTTTGAGTTGTAAGCAGGATGGGTGTAAGGAAATACGGGTAAGAGGCTTTTTTTTTTTTATTTGAGTGGGATAACTGAAAGTATAATCGTAGGCCACGTATGTTAATCGGGCTTCTTAATTTATAGATTAGAGAATGCAACACTTAATTAATAGCAAAGTATTGGGCGTTGGCAGTGTCATCTCCTAAACTCATCATTCTTGGCATGTAGTGCATTTCCTTCTGCATAAGTCACAAAGGTCAGGTTCACCCGGTGTGAGAAGCTTTAACGTAGTTCAGTGACAAGAACAATTAACTAAACATGCTTTACTGCTTTTGCTTTTGCCTTATCAGACTTACTCAATTTGGCTTCCTTTCTCTTAAAAATATTTTATTTTTTTAAACAGAGCGGCATGGTTACAGGTACTTGGAACAAAACACTTAGATCATCCATGTAAGAGAACCTTAATTAGGTTTTCCAAGAATTTAAGCTAATCTACAGTCCTTTGCTATTCTGAAATTTGTTAGGCTTGACAAACATGTATCAGAGAAGAATAATGGGTTGTGCTGGTGTTTAAGCTATTTTCTGTAGTAATGATTGTAGTAAATAAAAGGTCTTACAGGGGTATGTTTAGTTGTCTGCTGGTAAAAAATGTGCCTTTGTTATTGGTTTAGTGTTTCTGTTGTATGTAGTTTGTTGCTGAATCTACCTGAAAATTAAGCCCTCCTCCTGGTACTGTTCTTCAGAGAGAAGTCAGTAAAGGTGGTCTAGCTTGGGGTGCTTTGTGTCCCTGTACCTTCTAAGTTGCAAAAGTCTTGGTGCAGATGTACTGTACACTGTAGATGCGTGCTATATGCTGTGGACTTTGGCTGTTGTTTTATTTGTTTAAAACCTAAACTCTGGAAGTTATTTAACCTTCTTTAGCTGAAGGTTAGGGGTTTTTGTGATTACTAGTTCTTAAATATAGATTTTCATTATGTTTAAGTGTCTGAGATACGAATTGTATATAGAGTCAATATAGTAAGCTGAAGAAAACTGAGATTGCAGCAGGAAAATTGTAGCACCTATCTTTGTAGTTTGACTGGCACCGCCATATATGCGCAAAGCAGACACTTAGCCCCGGGACAGTCCTTCTGTGTTAAAGTAATTTAGGTTGCAATCACAGAAGGATAAAAGCAACCCTGTAATGAAGCTTGTCTGTATACCACCATGGCGTCTTATGTTTGCATGTTTTGAGTTCTTTTCCTTTATTTCTGGTTGTAAGGGCCTGGTCTGGGAGCTGTAGACGGAGCAGCTGCCTCGACCAAAATAGCCCCCTGGCTCAGGCTCTGCCAGCTGCAAGTGGAGGCTGAACTGGGTCAGGGCGCAGGCTCCTGGCTGGCAGAGCTTGTGCCAGTATTGGAGCAGAACGTGGTGGAGAAGGGGGAGAACTTGTTCCAGCACTCTGTGCTATTCATACTCTGCTCTGCAGGCTGGGATGAATGACTCCATGAATCTAAACAAGTGAAAAAAAGATCCGGAAACAGTTTATTTCTGCTTAACTGAGGGTAGATCATTTCTCATGCCCACTGCAGCAGTATTTGGATCTCTCTCTAAACTTTTTTACATAGGACATATGCAGATCCCCAATTCTAGTGTGTATTACATAGGTCCAGTGAAGATGGCTTGTAATACGTGTGTGTGTGTATGTGCATCTGTCTTTATGTGCTCAGTATGTTACCAAAATTTGAGCATATCAACCTACTTCACTGGTAAAACCTAATATTTTAATATTAGCAAATTAGATGTTTGCTTGGTGTTCTTAATTTCCATCTAAACATCTTATTTTGTATGAGTGGTCAACTTTACACGTATTAATTACATCCAGATTCTACCAGGACCTGTTAAATAATTTCTCTTTTAGTTATGCTATGATGAATCTGGCCTAATTAAATTTCAGTTAAATTTAGTCTGTCGTAGTTAATGCTGTTGCAGCAGAACAGAGTTATTTGGCCACAGTTGTTTAATGTTGGCTTAGATGAGAATTTAAAATCCAGTAAATATTTTTTCCTGAATTTTTTAGTACAAGCTTAGTAATACCTTAAATGGCAAATAGGGAGACTTTCTTTGCTTTGTTTTCTGTCAGAGAAGTAGTACTCTTAATGAAGCTGTCAGCGAATTTAGCTTCCCTTATTTTAAGAAGTAGGGGAATAGAATGTTCGTGTGCAAAAGAAATAAAACTAATTATTTTACTAATCTGTGTACAGACTATATCACGCTACTTCAAAACGAAGATGTGGCCTTTAGGCACAGGAATATACAGTCCAAATATGACACTTTGGACTATAGATTTAAATATAAAGTGGATTAAAAAATGGAGAGAAGGTGTGTAAAATAAGGAAGACTAGTGTTATAACAATAATGTAATCACTCAAACAGCTTCATGGTTTCACTTTGAGAATGCAAGAATACTTTCTTCTCCCTTTCCTGTGTGCAGGTGATAAAAAAACGCAGTGAGGCCTTAAGACACTTGAATAATAAGTAATGCGGTGTGAGACTGGCAAGCATATTGTTAGCAGAAGTCACTTCACCGAGGAAACCTAGAGGCGTTTAAGGGGGAGTGCAGTCAAGGATGTTGAATTGGGTCCTGCTGAGGAGTGGAAGATTTAAATGTGAGAACAACTATGCAGATGTCGTACTTTGAAGCAGTCATCAAAATTAAGTCCATCTTGAAGCAAGTGAAGGCCTCCAAAAGGAGGCAGGTATTGTCAGAGTGATATAACGGACAACAATTTGAATGTCTCAGCTGGTTTTGGGAAGGGTGGGAGAAGGGTTAGTAAGACGAGAGCTGAGCTGAGAACATAAGGCATGCAGAGCGATAAATAATGGGCTTTTAACAGGGTGTAAGCAAAACTGTGAATGGAATTTGTGATCCAGGGAAGAAGATAGGCGGAAAAATCAAAAAGCTTCACAGTTAAATAAGATTCTCATTAATAACCGAGGGACCATTTGGGAAGAATGGTGACTTGCTGTAGCACACTGGGCAATGTGTGTTACACTCTTGTTTGCTGTTACAGAAAGAAACCTGCACTTGCAGAATGAGAAAGCATCTGGAATTGCCAATAAATCCAGAATGAGTCTCCCAGAATTGTGCCTGAACTACACTGTGTGTAGCTGGTACACATAGCAGCAACAGATTTTTGTTTGAACTGCTGGGAGTATAAAGAAACAGAAGAAAACTAAAATTTTAACTTTAAAAAAATGTTTTTATGTGGCAAATAATGCAAAACTACTGAGCGTGTTTTTATACCAAGAACCTGAGTTGTACTAACTGAAATAAGAATTTGCATAGATTCTCAATCCTTTTAATGCCTTTACCTGCTTTGGTTAGGATTAATTACCTGCATTTGGTTAGGATTAATCTCCCATCAAATTGTTAAGTATTTGTGAAGATCAGTGCAGCATCTTAGGTAATGCTTAATTGACTGAATGGCTTTGAGGTTTTACAAACAGTACCTATGTTTTAATGTTGCTTTACTACTAACAAGGAGATATGGCTCCTCTTTGGTGGCACGTTTCATGTGTTTGTCGTACATATGGTATCTTCTTCTGCCAACTTCAAATCTTAAAGTGTAGTTAAATCTTTGTTTTTCAGACACCAAGATTCAATGTACGTTTAACACCACTGTTATATATAACTTTCAATCTTCCTGCAATATGTTCATGCATATAATGCAAAATAAAAACCAAACAAAAGATGTCAACAGCCTTTAGCCAGCCTTCTAATTGAAGTTAAATAATTCTAAATACTGAACTCCTTACTGTATTAGCTAACTCATCTTCTGTATCTGATTACTAAAGGGAAGATGAAAATTTATTTGAATGTTCTGTATTTAAATGGAAATCTAAATAAGTCACTCTTGTGTTTCTGAGCTGAAGTGATGCCAGTTATGAGCCTCTCAGTGTTGCTTTTTTCACATTTTTGTGTTGATGCTGTAAATTTAAAAGCAGAATCACTTTGGGACAATGAAGTTCAGTACAGTTGTGTTCTATTTTCAGATGCTTATTATACAGCCTTTTTAGTATTCCAGTGTTCTAAATACTTTATTCATTTACACAGAATTACAGTTAGTTCTTAGAACTTGACACAGATTTTGGAAATCAGGCATTTTAGTGAGACTGTCAGAACAAACACTGAGAAGTATGGCTGTTGCAATATCCTTGTTCCTCCAGATAAAACTAGACGTCCTTACTGGATGTTATTAAAAGACCAGGTATTTATGTCTTGATTCTTTTCCTAGATTTGCCCACCCTTCTCCACCCTTGATTTTATTATTTTTTTTAGGATAGTTTACCTTTATGTTACTGACATGTGCTTTCAACATGTAATTGCAACTAAATAGTTTCAAATAATCTGGGAATGCCACATAGAGACAGTTATTACTTTTAGCTGAAATATATAATAACAAATAAGGATGATGTATATGGTGGAATCTGATAGTAAATTCCTTTGTGGCAATTACATAAAGCAGTTAGTTTCAGCACTTAATTGATAACACCACAGCTTGCTTCACTTCCGTGAGGTGTGGGAATCCAAGGTGTAGAGGTAACTGCATTCCATCAAGTTTCAGTCTAGACAGGCACAAGAGCATCGTTCATCCTGTACCAAACAAGGAAGCCTAATCATCTTCTTAAAAGTGATCTTGCAGCTAAAGAATGTGCTGTGGTGGGCACACAGAAAGGCAAGTCAAGAGCTCAATGTGATCACCAGCAATACCCTTCCTAGAATTAAGGATCCTGACTTGCAAGGATGCTGTCTGAATCGCAGAATGTTGATTTCTTCTCATTTCATAGGAGTGGTGTTTTTTGAAAGAAATGGTTTAGTGAAATGCTGTACAGTTAATTATATTTGATTGAAGGAAAAGCTTGTTATCCAGTTTAGGTGGGAGGAAATCTTAAGTACGCTTTTATAGAAAAAAGTATTAGGAAACACTATTGGAGACTCATCTCTCTCCTTCAATTAAAGAGTCGTAGTGAGTTTCCAAAGAAAGGGCTTTTTGTTAATTTTTAATTTTTTTAAGGGGATATATCTCCATCCAAGGCATATCAAAATGTGAAGGTAAAATGTGATGTAGCACAAGCTGAGCCCAGTTTAATTAGTTTTGCAGGATTTGTTAGCTTGATTTCTATGTAGACACTACCAGAATTGGAGAGGACTGCTGAGGAGAAAAATGAGGAAAGTGTGGAAAGGTCATTCCTATTGAGGAAAGTGTGGAAAGGTCATTTCCTGGTGATGCAAGGACAGTGAGTAGCAGATGCCCCTGCCAGCATAGGAGGCACAAACAGTGAGATACACGTTGATGGCTTGAGAATAAATGTTAAGAACTCATGAACGAAGAGATTTTAAGGGACAGGATCGGTTCAGATGGAAACTAAATAGTTTGCCAATTGCTTTGCTTTAAATGTCCATGTGCATGCTCCTAAACTGCAGTGAATGTAAGATAGCTCTTGGAAAGAAGTTGTGAACATGAACCTGTGAAGTTGCTGCAGAATATTTGATGTACAGTAAATTCCCAGTGTAATTTCTTATATTTTATATTTTGTCTTATTTGGCTTTGTCGCCATCATTCCTTCTCACAGGAGATGATAATACCTCTGCAGTTTAAGATCCACGTGGAACGTTTAAAGGAGGGAAGCTGCAAATGTTATATTTAGCAGAGGATGAGCATAATTCTCCAGTTTTGTTTTCACTAGCAAAACCAGAATTACCTAAGAGCAGAGCATTAAAAACAAACATGAAATTGATCATATAAAGGAAAAACCCCACATTATTATAACTATCTGACCTTAATTTAGCTGTTTTGTGTATAATTATGACACTTTTCATAAAGTATTTTTCCCTGCAGGTTCTCTGCCTCATTTGGTGGAAAAAGGGGTAATTTCAAGTTCTTGCAGAAAAGAGAATTTTGCAGTTGCAGACCTTCCTTCTCTCTTCCCCTTGGATACTATATTCCCCAGTTTGGAGGTCGTTTCTTGTGTGTACTTCTTTCTTGGTAGTCTCTCCTCTTTGTTTTCACTTATTCCCCTTGTTTCAGTTATTGTCAAAAGACATTTTTATTTAAACTTGAACATCACTGTTTTATGCATTTCTTCGCTTTAATGAAAAGAAACGAATTGTATCATGTTACTAAAAAGATCTTTGATAAGTGCTCAGATCAACTGCGATACATAAAGGAAGTGCAGAACACTGAAGTTTATTCTCCCCTAAAGGAATGCTTAGCTTCCTTGACTCTTCTGGTATGTTTTTAAAAGTGGGGCTCTTTTATTTTTCTACTTTTATTGTCTGCAGAACAGCAACTCTGAGAATCTCGATTGACAAATGACAGGTCTTCTGTGAATGTATAGTTTGTGGTGGGGGAAGTGCAGTGGGGTGAGGTTGGAGACAGTGTAGGGCAGTCATTGCCTACGTGAAATTGGCTCAGTGTAGCCCTTGAGAGGTGGCTTGTCTGCTAAACTGTAAAACATGCATGAGCTTGAGTGAGTAATTAAGGAAGCGATTTCAGAGATACACTTAGATAATGCTTTCGGAAAAATCATGTGAAGCTTTGGTTAGGATTTGGGCAGGGGGACGTTTAGGGTAAAATTATGTGAAGTGCTATTCTAGCCCTTGGGAAACATATAGATTTTATGTTATAGATTTCCTAACTGTTTCTTCTGTAGTGCATTTTATTCAAGTGTTCAGGGACTTTTGAAGGGCAAGCTGGTAATATATTTTTTTTTACTATGTGTAGAAAAAAAGCAAAATTATTCTTGGTGTTGTCAGCTGCTCTACGGGTGATGGGGAGGGTGTGACAGTTCATAAAGAAAACCATGTTCTCTTGGATATCTGTATCACAGTATCACAGTATCACAAGGTTGGAAAGGACCTCTGAGATCATCAAGTCCAACCTATAACCCAACACTAACACCAACCATCATCTAAACCATGGCACTCAGTGCCACATCCAATCTCCCCTTAAACACCTCCAGGGTCGGCGACTCCACCACTTCCCTGGACAACGCATTCCAATGGCCGATCACCCTTTCAGTGAAGAACTTCTTCCTCACATCAAGCCTAAACTTTCCCTGACGAAGCTTGAGTCCATGCCCTTTAGTTCTGTCACTGGTCACCTGAGAGGAGAGACCAACCCCTGCCTGACTACAACCTCCTTTTAGGTAGTTGTAGAGAGCAATGAGGTCTCCCCTGAGCCTCCTCTTCTTTAGACTGACAGCGGATACCTTTCTTTGTAGTTCTGCTAGAATTCTTTTCAATTCTCATCTTTGTGTTTAGAGTTGTATTGTGCACAACTGATGAGATCAGGCTTTGGTAGTTAGTTTAGAACTGCTGTGGCCTTTGCTTGCTCTGCCCTTCCTATCCTTCCGGTTTTTATTCACAAAATGTATACAAATGTGAATACAAAGACTGTCTTCATGTCAAATGTCTCCACTTGAGGGGGAAAAAAAGAGTTCCTCTCTCTTGTTCCATACTTGGCATATGATGGCATTTATCCAGTCCTGTTATTGAGTGCAGAAAACTTGGTGTAGCGTATGATAATAAATCTCTCATAGCTTTTAAGTAAACAGAATTAAACTAGAGTCAGTGTTAACTAGGTCTTTAGCAGTGATGCTTCTAGAGAGAAGCTCATAAGTTCTTTAATGATCCTCCAAATATTTGCTTTTGGCTATCAGGAGCTGACAAACCACACAGTTCTATCTGTCTCTACAGATTCCGAGTCAAATTGTCTCAAGCAGTGCTTCAGGAATAAAAGCAAAATGTGTTTGTGTGAGAGCTGCGCCCCCTTTATAACTGGCTGGTGGGAGCACCAGAACGTTACGGCTGGATCCCTGCCTGGCCCGGCTGGGTTGTGTTCAGGGCCTTACGTCATTTGGGCTCGCTGCTTCTGTGTGGGACAGAAATAGATGCATTTGAGGTAAAGTTGCCTGCTGCCCTCCTTGGCAGAAGTTGGTTTGGAAGCAGTACGTGGCTTTCGCTTTCAGCCTGTGATGGTATTGAAGACAGTGCATTGCTGCAAGCTGCAAGCTCAGGTAGTTTGTAAAAGCAGTGGAGGGAAAAGGAAACAGTACTTAGGGCTGCTGCACAGGGCGAAGAAAGGAAATGGGAGCCTCCCTCAAGAATGGCCGCTAAGCAAAATAGTTAAAAATAGCTGCTTTTGCCCTCTAAGCAATTGTCTAAGTTGCCATAAATGTTGTTGTTTCTTGGGAGCTGGAGACAAGTCTCATTCCTGGTATTTTCTGTTCTGAGATACCAGTTGTGTTTTGAGAACTTGTGCTGCGCACACCACTGACGATGGCACTTCTGATGTTTAAAAATAAGAAAAAAAAGCATTGAGGCCGAACTGTGAATGTAAGGAGGAAAAGCATCAGAGTGCTTATAAACTCTGTAGACAATGGATGGGAGGAGGCAACCATAGTGAGGTGAAGTATCTTCTTATTCCTTAGCATGCCACCACAAAGAGGAATAGATCTCTGGCTGGCAGACTCTTGGTTCATTGTTGTTCACCCTTGTGGTTTTCTTTCATTGTGATCCTAAATTGGTGGTGTTTTTAGATATCTTGTGACTGAAAGCTGGTTCTGAAAACATTGTACTTATTAAAACTACACTTCTGGAGAAATGCTGTGAAAAGTGGTGATTGTATTGCAAAACATGCAGCTATTAGAGATACCAATTTTTAAATGAAATTTGTTTTCAGAAGGTTTAGAAATTGCGTTATTTATTTCTTAATCACTGCTAACTCCTCTGTTTCAATTCTATACAAATAGTTCAAAAGAAAAAACATTTTCATTTGAAATATATTTTGGAGTGTCTGTGTTTTACCTTACTGCTGTTTGAATTTTGCTTAGTTAAACTCAATTATTTTAAAAAAATCATTCTAGACCTCTCAGTTTCTTCAGCTTGTTAACCCAAGCAGGCCACAGATTCCAAATATCCATTCATCCTCTTAATCTGATTGAGCTGCTCCTGTGAAATTCAATAAACGGCTAAGACAGCTGAACAAATGACTATGATTTTTTTGGTAGTGTGTGCAGTTGCCGAACTATGTGAATATATGTTAATGGTTCAGCAAAAATGTGGTCCTTATTTGGCAGGCACA
Organism: Dromococcyx pavoninus; assembly: GCA_033558185.1. Classification (NCBI taxonomy): domain Eukaryota; kingdom Metazoa; phylum Chordata; class Aves; order Cuculiformes; family Neomorphidae; genus Dromococcyx; species Dromococcyx pavoninus. Next base: position 70,530 of record JAUMJL010001660.1, read on the forward strand.
TGGGGGGGGGTGTTCCTTATTTTAGCTGAAAGTGTATTTATAATCTTAAGATGTGTCTATATCTAAATTACCAAATCCAAGCACTCTGATGTGCTTTCACTGCATTCCTTAGAAGCAGCAGTAAACTAGAGCATTCCCCATGTAATCTTTTTTTCCCCTTTTTGACAGTTAGTATCCTCAGTCTTTTTTACTGCAAGGAAGAAAACAAAATGCAGAGACGTAAGCGCAATGTCGAAATTTCATTACTCTTATTTCCTTTTTTCATCTGTGTGTATTTCCGTTGTGTTTTTTCACTTTTTTTCCTCTCATCTGTCAGATGTTCTCCAAGTGCCTGTCCTGCCTGTGTAGGAGAGAGAAGAGGTAATTTGAGCCTTAGCATTATCCAGTTACATTGCTGGAATGTTTTGGTGTCTAATACTAGTATATATAAAATTACTCTGAGCACTGTCTTCCCTGTAGATTTTAAGAAACTACTAGACACAAAGGACATCAAAACAAGTGTGTGAAACTCTAAGAGCATTTTCTGTTAACCTTTTTTGAACGTATTAATTTTTCATATCTGAAGTAGCGAGTTTAGTGTCAGGGAATTCAGTGGGCTACTATCTGAGCGTCAATAGAAGTGGACCATATGGATTTACTTGGATATTGCCAGTTTCTCAGTGCAGTTGGGTGGATATTAAGCTGTCTATAGTATGGTAAAACCTAAGGTAGTCGTGGCTATTTTTTTCTTGTAATCGGCTGATTTCCAGTCTCTTCGTATTTGTAACAGCTATTATTTTTGCTCATATCAGCTTTTTAAGTTTTCTTAAGGCTCATTGTGTGTGTGAGAGAGAGCGAGAGCAGGATGACTATGGTCTTAAAATTAGCAGCTTTGGAATTAGGAGACATTTTGAGTAGTTTTTGAACAGTTGGAACTTTTAGCACCCAAGTTCCAAAAAGGAGGATGTAGTAGTGTTTAAATTCCTGAATTATGGTACCCTAGTTGACAAACCTTACACTATTGTCATATTAAAACCATTATTAATGGACCATGGACACTGAACTATAGTTTCTTTACTATGGAGGAAGCTTGATAACTAGGTGCAGAGTTCAAACTGTATTAATGAAAAAGTACAGTAGAATTAAAAGTATCGAAAACTGTAGTGGCATAGGAATGAACAGTGGACAAAAGTAGAAGAATGTTTGCTGAAGTGTTGTTTCACACATGAATAGATACAAGATTGTAACAGAAAAGGTTATTTTGATAATTTACTGCTTGGAAGCACAAGAAATGCTAGTGAAGTGCAAGAATGGTGATAATGTAATTGGAGCTAAACTTTTTTCCTTCCTGATTTTCCTGGCTGAATGGCTGAAGCTCTAGGCACTAGACTGGTGTGAAGAATGAATCCTCCTCACGAGCTGTGTGATAAAGGCATGTGAAAAAAAATAATCAAACTTTAGTTTGTTTCTGGAAAAGATTGGACAGAGAGGAATTGTTTTCTGCTGTAAGTCTCTGTAGATTTCTTAGTAGTTGACTTTCATTGTTAGCCTGATACATGCATGCAGAATGTGCCTAATTAACTGTCTCTGCTGTAATATGAATGTGTTCCTTCTCTCATCACTGTTTCCCTCATATGTAGTTTTGCTTGGTACCATATACAGAACAATCTGCAAAGAACAAATATATTAATTAAGAATACATTGTATCTTTCCATTTTTTGTTTATTGATGTAGTTCTCTAAATACTACTGAATACAAATATAAGCTAACCACTGAAGTAGCTGATTTGTCTCTTCAAAGCAGATATTTGAAGCCTCTGCTCATTTAAGTATGAGAACTGCACGCTTTTCTCATGCAAATGATTAATCTTGCCAGGAATGGGCACTTTCTTTAGTGAAACTGTAAGCTTTTGTGTTCTTTAAAACAAATATTCCCTGGTACTGCTATCCTCACAAGTGCTAAAGAATAATATAATTGTTAATCTATGTTATTCTGAGTGACAGATAACAAGGAGGGAATATGTCCTGGTGAGATAAGGCTGTGTTGTCCACTTGTGTTTCTGATGAGGAATTGAGGAATAAAAGAGAGTGGCTTGCCTCAAATCATCTTTGGTTGGTTTTGGTGGAGTACTGGTTGAGTTCTGCACTTGCTGGTTTGTCCTGTAGCCACTGGATAATTCTTGTATTGTATGGGATGGGATTTTTAGAAGTGACTTTAGTTTCGATTTGAAAATTTTTGCTCATCTTGTGTGGTTCCATAAATCTGCATTGCTAGAAATTTTAGCTAGTCTGTATATGTTTGCAAAGACTTTCTCCCTAGCAGTGTTGCACCTTCATCTGTAATGCTGATTCTCCTTATACCACATTTCATATCTTCTAAGTATCTTTGGATGAATTAGCAGAGCATTTAATGGTACTCTTAAAATTTTGAGATTTGACTCCACCAGAAAAAAAAGACTACAAAGAATCCTAAGGAAGAAGAGAGAATTCTAAGACTGAAAAATAAATCTTACAAGATGTCTTGCATCCACATACTGTGGTGAGATCTGCCTGCAATAAGGATATAAAGATATTAAAGCAATTAATTTAAAAAACAAGGAAGAAAAAAAATGACAACAAATCCACATCTTCATATATTGAAAACAAGATGTCGTTAAAGAGAGAAAAATATCTTGCTCTATGCTTTGAACTGGGCACTTTATTTCCTACTGTTTCTTACTACAATAATATTTTTTTTCTAAGCACATCATTGTGACCAGAATCACGGAATAAATGCAAAGCACCAAGAAGGTGAGGGGGGGTGAAAAGGAAAAAGCTGTTTCTACAAAGCAGAGTTGCTCTTTTGTGGAGACTACAAGCACTTCCTCTCTCTTTTCTCTTTCAGTTGTATCTTCTCCCTGGCTTTTGATCCTTGCATTTGATTTTGACCTCCTTTGCTTTTGTCTCCTTCTCTGAGCAGTGGCACCACTGCTGCTCTCTCCACTGACCAGTGTTCTCTCTTCTCTTCGCTTGTTGCGTTTTAGCATTCTTAGTATTTGGTTTTCTTCCTATTACGTGTGCTCTCCTGGCAAGAGCAAGGGGATCTTAGGAGAGAGCCATGCTTTTATATGCAGCTTTACCAGCATAGGTTCTTGGCTGATGGAGGAGGAACTGAAAGTGGGTTCACCTTTATAAAGCAGCTGAGCACATTTTTACCTCTCTGTGGAAGCAGCATGCGCAAACAATCCACTGCTGCTGCTCTGTGAAAAAAATTGAGTTTCCAAACTAACAGCCTCTTCTGAAGTTTTTCAGAGGCCTTTAATTTTGGTCCGTTGTCAAGAAAATGAGCAATCCTCCTTCTATTCCCCTTCCACTTCCCCAAAAGAAAAAAAGAGCTAGCCACAAACCGACCAAAGGCCACACCCTTGGTATGAGGCAGCCCGTCTGCCACATCTTAAATCCAGCTTCTTCCAGTTTTAGAACCTGTCAACAGAGTACTTCCAAAAGGTGTTTTAATATGTATTTTGCAAACTATTTTTTCTAGCCTTACTCAGGCATGACAACATCATTTTAACAGAATCTTGTTTTCGCTTCTTGGTAGAAAAACACTTGCTGCATGAAATCTGTGACCACACTGACAGTTTGGCAAATGTCTTTTAAGCAACTTAAAATAAAGTTCTTCTAAGATGTGTCAGATCCTTAATTAGAGGCAGAGTTCCAGGCGTGGCTGTAATACATGTAATTATTCCCTCCCCTCTCAGTTTAATTTAAAAGTAAGTAAATACAAATAAATTCAACCCAACTGTCCCTCAATGCTGTCCTTAATTGACTAACATTGAAAATGTGGTTAACATTGCAATGAGTTTAGAAGAGGTCCTAAAACCTGAATTTCTGGTTATGTATATGAACATGCTGAGCTGCAATAATGTGAAGATAAACTGGAACAGGAATGCTTGTGGTGATGGGTAGTTTCACAAAACCAAATCATGATAAATAGCCAATGACAAATCAAACTGTGTGTTAATGCAAATATTTATAACCTATTTGATTTGAACTGCAGTCAGGTCTTCTCCTTTTTACAATTTTGATGAAAATTTCCTTCTGCTTGAATTTGTTTTGTAACATTTTAAATAAATTTTTAAAAATTGAATACAATATTCAGTAAAATAATTTCACGGAGTTTGCAGGGAGAAATTGGTAACGTCTGGCAAAAAGATTCTGAAGATAAGCAAGCAATCTCCGGAGAATTCATATCATGGCTGTTCTGCAGCTTGTCCCCTCCTGGTGCTTCTCAAAGAAGTTGCCAGCTGTGGAGGGTGGAATTCTAGCAACTGTTCCGTCTTGCTTTCTGCTTTGTAAGCAGGAGGGCTTATATTCGGATGAGTGTGTTTAATGGATCCATTCACAGGTTATACGTCTTCATGCAAAGCACAAACTTCTTAGAGCTGTGCATGCTCAGAGTTCCACAGTCATGCTTCTGAATAACAAACTACATCCCTATGGGGAGAGGTCTTCTGCAGTCCCCCCCCCCAGGGCCTGCCTCAGTGACACAGACAGTATGTTTGGCAGCTGGTTTTACATAGGAATGATTGCTCTAAAGGCCTTTACAGGAGGTGTAAAGTTTTCTTGTCATTGTTCCTCTTGTGATGATGATGGTACAGATTTTAGTGGCTTAGGCAGGTTGAAGGGGTGCAGTGAGTGGGCGTGGGTCCAAGGGAGCCAGCAAGAGGTATGATGTTTCTTAGACTTCAGACTGTTTTCTCTTGGCATGAGGCATGATGAATGTTAGAAGGAATATGACAGACTGGCTCAAGGACATGGGAATGGCAGATGAGTGTGGGATGCCCCCTCCTTGCCTTACCAGTGTATTCCATTTGGAGATTACAGTGGTTGTGTTGAAGTAGTTACCCTCTTGGAGGAGAGTTTCTTCCTCAACTTGATGAAACTTACTGGATGGTTCCCACTGCAAGCAGACTCCTCATCTAGGACTGCCAGACACTGCCTAAAGGACTCTGGCTGTTGGGGGGACATTCAGGTAAGTGGAAGTTTCAACACTTATGTTTTAAATTCCCCAATGCTGCAGTTCCAGTCGCTGCGTATGATGAAATCGTGTAACCAGTAAATGATTTACAGAGGCAGGGCTGGATTGGCAGAGGTGCCTTCATTGTGGAGGGAAAGCTCCCTAAAGCAATGACAGAATAGAGTGCAGAACTGGAGCAGAATTTAATGAAGTAAAGATTTTGTGGCAGCCAGCCAGAAGGCCAGATCAGGTTTTCTGAAGTACTGGCTGGGTTTGTCTTAATAATCTGATACTGCAGCCCTGGAAGCTTTTAAAGCTTTCTCGTTTTGTCTATAAGGTGACTAATAATTGATTGCTGTAGCAATAATAATTGCTAATAATTCTAGCAATAATAATTCTAATTATTGCTGCTGTAGTTATGCTTATTGAGAACTCGGAAGAGATTCACAGATCTTTTTCTAAAGGCTTATTAGCGAGACTGGGGAGGCAGTGTCACTTCAGTTCAAGTCAAGCTCGTTTAGAAACTGGGTATGTTGGCCACTCTTAGTGTGGCTGAAATACTGTATTTAAAACAACAGTAGTAAGAGAACTACAGTCCTCCCTCTCCACCTCCAAACCTGCTCCCACCTTCCATAAAAACCCAACTGAAACAGACTTGTTAGCATATACAAAAAATTCTATTGTGACTCTCCTGCATCGATTATGTGGGCAACCCAGGTCCCTTTTCAGTCCAATATCCTTGTCACAGGGCAGAGGTAGCTAGTTGTCTTGGGTGGATGTAAGGGAGAAACCCAGTGAAAGAGCTTTATTTTAAGGGAAATTTCAAAGAACTTAGCTTCCAATATCTCATGTGTCCTTGCTGCCTTCAAATATTGTTGCCCAAACTTCAGTTTATTCTTAAGTATTACCCTTACTCGCTTAGGTTTTGTCAGTATATCTTGAAAAACAGTCTGTGAAAGTTCAGTTGTGCAATTGAAGTTAGCATCAAGATTAAATATTTGACAGTATCTATTACCACAACTTACTTGCTTATTTTAACAGAGTTTGCAGTGTCATGGGTATGATACATTTTCGAAAGTTTTTTGAAGCTGAAAGAAATGAGTTTTCAAGGTAGTTTTCCCCCCCATAAAATAGATAACGGCAGTATGTAGAAAAACTCTTCTGGACCTCTCTAAATATTCTTCATAAACAGTAATGGATTTCTGACCTAGTTTTTCTAATCCTGAGCTATTTACTGTGATTTCTTTAAGACTTTTATTGAAAGCAAGCCATTATCCCACAGGAAACGGTAATATATAATACTTATAATATATAGTACTTATATACACCACTAACAGAAATAGTATTTTTTTGTTTGACTTTTCATGGCTTGTGTTATAGATAAGACTGGGTAGTCAGCTTTGGAACAATTCTGTGTTACTTGGGTAATACGTCCATGTTAGCATATCTTTGTCATTCTTAACAGCTGCAACTGAGCTGTGTTCATTGAATGTATACAAAAGTAGTGCATCATGGCTAGAAAATACTTCTAAATCCTTTCAGTTACAGTTGCCTAGTGAGGCAGAATCTCTGCACTTCAGTGGCTGAGAAATGTGATCTCTGTTTCTGTTGCTCTTGTAGCAACTAAAACCAACTTTAGGACTGGTATGTAAGCCAGGCAGCTACCTGGAAGCTAAGGTTAGTTTTCACTTGACTTTAATTTGATACAGAATGCTGCTTGTCAGGGTCAGTGCTAGCATTGATTTGCAAATGGTGTTACACCTTCATCATTCATCCCATTTTTGTTATAGTGAACAGTTTGTGTTGGTACAACAGGTTCATTGTTACCTTGAAAATCAAGTAGCCCATGAAATGGTCTGTTATTTTATTCCAAAAGATTCAATATACAATTCTACCTGCACTTGTTTAAGGTATATCAGTTTTATGAAGAAATAAATTTCTCTCTTCCATCACCCTCTGCCCTCCCTCACCATTTGTTTTCATTTCAGAGCAAATAGAAATAGTTTCTGTGTGGAGATGATATTTAATGTGGTTTAAAAGATGACATATAAATATGTGACCATGAATACAGAATTTGATTTTTGCACGTTTGCTTTTTAGGAAATACCTGCAACTAATGATAGCTGAGGTTTGGTCCGTAGGTGCACTTTGAGGTAGGGAAAGACAGATGAGTATTTACAGTTATTTTCTTACTTGTTCCCAGTTATTTGTCACATTTTGGCAAGGATCTTCAGGAACCAGGCAGGAGACTGCACTTCCTGAAGCTGATGATTTAGTCATCCTTCTACAGCAGCAATCCTCTAGGAGATCGATCTCTTCCAGCTTCTCTCTTGCTCCTAGCTATGTATTCCTTCCTCGCCCTTGTACTCATCTGGAACCCCTCATTAAGCAGCTTTAAGTCACTAACCTGGCAGAAATTTAAGTAGTATGGTTGTGAGGCTACTGACCTCATTTTCTGCCAGATGGGTGAGTTAGAACAGCTTGTGGAGGTTCCTGCTGTGGGTCACCTCCAACGCTCGTTAAATAGTGGGAGTGTGCTGTGCTTTTGTACCCTGCTTTGAAATTTTCAATGTTGCTGCCAATTATTCTAAGGAGGAAACTTAGCTCTGCCTCCTCACTGTATTTATTCAGGAACTTCAGGGCTGTTAGGTTTTGAAATAGTTTCTGTAAGTACTTTGATTTTGGAGTGACTTAGGTCTCTTAATATCACGCATCTAGACACTGTTACAATTTTAAAGAGCAGGTGACACTTCCCTCTGCTGCAGAATGCGCTGTGTGTCTTCTTTCATGTTCTTGGTCCAAAGTTTCATATCTGGCTATGTAAACTTACCCCTTAAAACATGCATCATACTGATCAACATAATTTATGTCTATAGAGCATGAGTCTTCTGGATACACAATGAATGGCTGTAACAACATAGACTGTTGTAACTGAACACTTCAAATGTGGAACTAATTGTAGAATTTGTAGAATAGTTTAGCATTAATGTGATGTGCAGAATGGCTGACAAGGTGTAAGCAGATGAAATGCTTAGGCAAGATGCAGGTGATTAGCTAGCTAAGTTCATAAGATACAGTTTTTAAAGATTTGCAGAAAAAAATGCATCAGCTGCTTTGTATTTCTCCTGTAACATCTAATATTCAAATCTGAACTTCCTTCATCTACAAATACATTCACATGCCTTCCAAACTGAAATATTTGCCTGCTTATTTTTTCATATTTTAGTAACCAGATTGAAAAGGTGTTCTGAGTGATGAGACACTTTTTTTATCTTTCATTATTGTCAGAGTTCGTTCTCATAAACTTAATTTAAGATGTTTGCATTGGACTACAGTACAAATAGTCTTGAATTTCATGGATGCTTCTGTATAAGGAAAGGCAAGTGTGATTATTTGCAACACTTGAAATTCCAGAGTCCACTGATGTTTGTCTAGGTCCTTAAGAGTGAAATTACTCAGAGCCCGCACAAAGAAGAAAGTAACATATTTACTGCTGAGAAATGGGTCGGAAATGTCTGTGTGAAGTAATTGCACCCAGGAAGCTGTATAGGAACAGGAAGCTTGAGAAGGCCAAAACCAGTGAGTTAGAAGATTTGGGGAAAGTCCAAGCACCTGTGACTAGCCAGCCTGTTACTGATTTTTGTTTTCAACTTGAGTGATGATTGCACAGCAGTCTGGATCTGAGTTTTGGTGTGGGTTTGTTGGTGATGTCCACCCACCCCATCCCTCCGCGGCCAAATCTATTTTTGTTTTCAAACATGTAATCACGGTAAATTTCTCTACTTCTTGCCTGACTTCTAGGGTTTTCTAGAAGCTTGTCAGAGATGAGTGTAAAATGGTTTTCAGGAAGGAAATCATATTGCTGGTAAATAATCCAATTAAATTTTAATGCAGAGAGTGTATGGATGGTCCAATTTCTCTGGGACAGCGTCTGTCATTCACAGTTCCTGAAATAATGAATGTTTTCTCTGTAGTTCATTTAAAGAGATCTTCAGAGAACCTCTTTGCAATATATGCAGATTGACTACCCATTCACTGAACTATCAAAAATATATTAAAGTACTTCAAAAAAATGGAGCCAAGTGAAGAGTCTGTGTGCTGAAGTGATATCAGGAACATAGCAGATTGGTCCTATTTCTTCTTTCTTTAAGAGCAAATACGGAATTTCTTAATCTGTTGGTAATGGATTACTGTGGAATAGCTGCTGTTGCCTTTCAGCTTCACGGAGGTGGAAGAATGAAGTGCTGCGGAATTCACTCTGTGAAGGTTTATTAGTTTACTCTTCTCCTTTCAATTCTATATGGTAATTACTTAGTACAGGACAATGTTACAGCTTAAACTTATGTAAAATTCCCGTAAAGCCACTGTGACAGTCAAGTCAACAATTTTAAGAATAATTTCCCCATGAAAAAGTTTCTGGTTTTAATTTTTGGAGGTGGATGGTATCACACAATGGGATACCGAAAGAACCAGCTGATAGTGACGATTCACTCTAACACTCCTCAAGTCAGCATTTAGTGAACACTATTTTGTAATTCAGTGATCTGACCATGGACTCCAGAGTATTGATTTCTTTGTATTTGTAGATCTCTTACATGTTTGGTTTGCATTTGAAGGAAGCAGTGAAGCCTAGGGTGCAGTTCTGTGCCAGCTGAAGTCGATCTAAACCTGGAGCTGCCAGGGACCACTTTTCTTGACTTCCACATCCTCCCCTATTGCCCTGCCAGTCAGTTGGCCTTGCCTTCTCTCCCCTGCAGTGCTTCAGTATGTAATGAGACCCTTCAGAGAGCTGACTTCTCAGAACTAACCTGCCCCTGCCCCCCCAGTTTGTTTTTCCCTCAGATCGTCCCTCTGAGTTGATTCACAGTGCAGTTTTGTGAATGTCAGCTCTGGCTCAAGAAAAACAGCTGTAAGGAGGGGAAGGGAAAAGGCAAAATGGTGCTAATCCTGCTTCAGTTTGGTTTAAGAGGCAGTGTAATGGCCCCGGGAGAGGAAGAATAACTATTCCTGGATTACTGAATAACAGGGTTGCTTCAAGTTATTGAGCAGCCGATTAGAAAAAACATCTTTGCCTGACCACAAGTGGTCCGTAGAGCACAGAGTCAGTCGTTCACAATTGATGTGTAAAAACCGTGCGAAACAATTCAGAACTACAGTACCTCAATTAAAAGCTTGGCTTGAGTGTTGATGTTTTGAGAATTTCTTGTCTAAAGCGAGAGAAATGTCTTTTCTTTCATCCTCTCTTCCCATTGGTAGTTTCCTTGATGTATAGAAGGGGGCTCGTTTAGGGCTTGAGGATATTTTGCTTTTTAGTGGGCTTTGGGGCAGACTTTTTTTTCAGCGAAAAAGAAACTGAATAGGTTTGGACTGTCTGTGTGTGATACACTGACTTTCCTTATCTTTTGAATTTCTGGGTGTTTTTTTAAAGTCTCTTTCTGTCACTGGGTAAACAGCAAGTAGTGGGAATGCATAAGTGTTGAGTTTTTTCTTTTTGATTTATTTTAAAGGACCCATTTCTACTTGAGAAGCAGCACTTTGTGGTGCTTCCCAGCCCTTAGCTTTTGTTTCATGCAGCCTCCCTAGAATCCTTAAATATGCTAATCCTTGGCAGCAGGAGGGTGAAGGCTTTTTAAACTTTTTGGTTCTATGAGTCTTTGGTTACTTAAGATAATAATAAAATGTAAATAATAAAGATATGTAAATGAAGTGCATAATTATTTGCTAAGAAGTATACTGCAGACATAGATTGCTTTTGAAAGGCTTCTATAATAAAGTGGGAGAGATAGTAAGAGACATTAAACAGCAAACTTGCAGAGCTCTGACAAATGTTTCTGGCTCTGGCACTGAACCGTATTTGATGCCTTTTAAAGTGATAGGTGATGGAGAAAGCTAATATTTTTGCTGTTCTAAAAGAACTACTTATTTAAATCAGTGGTCAGTGCAATTTTGTATAAACTTGTATTTAACCTATTTATAATTTAAAGATTTCTTACTGAAGAGTTGATAGTGGCTACTTTTTTTTCCCCTCTCCCATTTTTTTATTCTGGTCCTTTTCTGCGTTTTTTGGTCAAGTGTTAGCTGCCTTACGTACTCAAGCTGTTACTCTGTGGTTTTACATCACATTTGGATAAGCTATAATTGTTACATATAGAGGAATCTGCAAGTAGTATCTTAACTTGGTTAAAATCTCAAGTTCTTATTTGTATTTATGAAGAAAATAAGGGACTTTTACAAACTTACCTGTTGCTAGACAGCTCTATGATTTAAGAGATAGTAGTGTGAGATAGAAAAAAGTGAATTAAACCAGACTTGATCACCGTATTAATGATCAACTGCAATCTTGCTAAATGTCAGGTTCAAAATTGCTTTTGTATAAGGTAATGCTTTATAATGGACTTTTGTACAGTTTAATTTTTTTTGTGACCTGGTAAACAAGTGGTTTTGGTAGTCAATTTATGGGCATTCTTAACAAGGGCTTCTGTATACTAAGGCTGTACTTGTCTATTCCAACCCTACAGAAAGTTAAGTCTTTTCAATATTGAAGTAGGTCATTGCTAGCAAGATGTTGTGTGGTGAGACAAGGGAATTTTTTGATTGTATTATGACAGAGACAAGGAGGCCATCAGAAGCCATCCACTGCTATCTGCTGAAGATAAGGAAATTAACTATTAGACACCTGTGGAAGAAGACAAAATGATCACTGGCAGTAGGTAGAATTAGTTTAAATGGACTGTAGGGCGGGTACTGTTTTATTGTAAATCAGACTCAAGATACTATGTAATTAGCTGCAGGAACAGGAGGCGAGCAGTTAAATGACTTCAAGGAAATGTAATGAATGTGTATATGTATGTATTTAGTAAATAGAGTAAGAAGACCTACATACATTCTTCAGAGGCACTTAGGGAGGAGTAGCCCCAGTGCTTCTCTGGCTCCAAAATTAAAAGAATACCTGCTTAACAGTATTTCAAGCTGTTGGGCTATTTTCTTTGTTTCATTGATTTTAATGCAAGCAATTTCATGCCATTACCTTCCTGAAAAGAATATTGATTAATGACATGAAAGGCTATTGAAATGCATTTAAAATTTCAAATTGTTTGACATCCAGCTTTCCTTTTTAGTTGAGTAAAACCCATTGTTGCTTTTCTGTGAAAGTTGTGATTTGATACAGTTGGCTTCTTTTTGAATATGGTTGATAGGATGCCGAAAAGGAGAAATACTGAATACATATCTGTGGAAGAAAAATTTCTAGTGTTTTTTTGTTTGGTTGGTTGGTTTGGTTATTCCCCCTCCCCCCAAAATGCTCTAATCTCTGGCTTGGAGAGTCTTAAGGTACTGATGCTTAGAAACCAGAAAGTTATACAAAAATATTGTGTTTGTCTGTGTAAAATCTGAAACTGGGCAGATTGGAAATCATCCAAAGAACACATCCAATGTAAGTGTAGGGTTTCAAAAAAATATTCAGCTCTGTTACTGGCATCAGGTAACCAGCTGGAGGGAAACTAATGTAACAGCCTGAAACCTCTTCATACCCGGAGCAGTCAGCTAGCTGAAATGCCTTTTAACCAGCAGGATAATCCTTGTCCATTATATGCGTTGGGTCATTGGGAAAAACCTTTTATCTCATACTGAAAACAAAGCTCTTTGATCATTTTGCCCATACATTAAGAATGCCAGGAGGTCAGCGTTGTGGATTTCTTCCATCTACTTTATGATAAACATTATAAAACAGATTCGTACTACAAACAAGTGATGGTACAAATAAATAAGAAGTGCAGTTTTCAGATCACACAGTTGGCCCGTGGAGAAGGAAGACATGGAAGTTGAATGGCCTTAACCCGAAACCTCACCTGTACAGTGGTTTTCACTGTGTGGTCATGTAGGCACTAGGTGCCATCCTGCTGGCAGTGGGAGAGGTCCGGCTTCCTTGCAGCTACTTCCCTTTGCTGTTGCTGCTGATCCTGCTGCTTTTCTGCTTCATTAGTCTGATATGGGCATTGTTGATGCCATTTCACTCTCAGTCTGATTCAAAGGCTACTGTAGTCTATCTAAAGGAAAAGGTCTTTCACCTCCTTCTCTCTCAAAATGTAGCCTGCACAGTAAGTATTCAGTGGTGTGATTATGGACCAATGTTCAGCTGCGCTATTACAAAGGCAGATTAAAATGAAATCCAGACTAAAATTTTTGTCCAGTTTGGTGAGAAATTGATAAGATAAATGGAATAACCACTTTTTCATGATAGCTGGTTGCTAAATTACAGGTTGCTGGATATTGTTAAAAGCAGCAACCCTTTCTGTCTCTTCTGTGCAGTTAATTATGCAAAATGACTGTCTCTTCTCAAAGATCCTTGCATATAAATCCTTATTTTTGCATTTCTCAGATGTTAATTTGTATATACTTTAAAGTCATTTGGTACAAACCTTTTCTACAGTACTTATATGGTGGGTTGCCAATTCAGTTTAAAATTAGTGATATCTATTACACAAAATAGTTACTTAGGTGTGAATATGGGTTTACATTTCAGCTCATAGCAGTGTCGTGCACAAACTGAGATATCATTTGTGATTAATGTAGGAATGGATTGTCACAGCAATGGTAACCTGGACAACACTTCGCCATTTTTGAGTGGATGGACTTCTAATCTGCTGCCTGGCAGAGTCCTTTCTCTTGAACCCTTTGCCCTCTCTTCTTATACTTTTGTCCACAGTCCTTTGTTTGCTGTTCAGATTTCCCACACCCTGTTTGTGCTGTTACTACTATTTAAATGTTTTACCTTTGTAAAATTATCCAAATGCAGTCATTCATTGAACAATGTGCTATGAAGTGCCTTTCATAGGAACCGAAGTCTTCTTGTCAGGCATCAGCTAGAGAGACTTGCACCCCCTTATGTCTCTGCCCTCAGTGGGGAGATGTTGGGTGTTATCTATAACATTTATTATGACTCCACTTTGTGTTTGTTAAAGGTCATCCACATCTTTTATTATCTACAGTTTCTCGCTGTATTTATGTATAATAATAACGTGAAGCTGATTAAAAAGTTCCCCTGTTCACTCGTACATGATCAAGCAGTAACCTTCTCCATTACCTTTGGGAAAAGCTTGCTCCATTTTGACAAGGCTTGCCTGGGTGGAGAAACCAAGTGCCAGTCTTAACCTAGGATTTGCTTGGTATGTTTATTAGATACTTCAAACAAAATGTAGCCGTGTCTTTTAATGTAAGCTTTGAAGAGTAAGTGCCTTTGCTAGATACCGTATACTTACTGTGTGAGTATATAATTCATGTGTGTAAAACAAAAGTCTTGTGCTGAGAATGGATTTCAACCTGAGATGGTAAAGGGAGTTAATCAGCGATAAAGGGAGTAAATTTCCTACATATAAGTTTTGAGTTTGGGCAGTGCTCACATTGAGTCTGAGGAGTTGGGATTCTTGGTTGGCACATAATTTACTGAAGTTACACTTTTCAGGTGGAACTTGGCTGTCAGTGGGGTCTGAACGTATTGTTTCATGCAGGATGTCTCCTGTGCATGAGTGATCTTTTTGAATGGAAATGTTTTGGGTATTGTCAGCAAGGATTTGGGCTATACCCTTTGATGTGGTAGTACGTCAAACTCAGTTAAATTATGATTTTAATAGAGTTTGCAAATTTTTGTAAAGTGGTATTTTTTTCCCAAATAAACTCATGACCCAAACAGGAAAATCCCGTTCCATAACTAGATGAGAGAGAGCACTTTCTGTGCACAATTCATTATATTCTGGCTATTTTTTTTTCTTGCTTGAAACTGAATGTAGTGCAGCTTGGAAGCAGAGAAACTGCTGGCCGTTATATAGGTAGGTTGTAAATTTTTGTTTAAGAAAACACAACCAACAGCTTGTAGTCAAGTTAGAAAAGGAAATCCTCTAAAATATGGATATGAAGTATAAAAATTACTATAATTAAAAAAATTGGAAATATGAGTGGACATTACGTTGCTATATTACAATTGAGCAAATTGTATTGAGTAGGGTCACTGATATGTTATTGTGGTGTTTCTTTAGTTGAGGACTTCAATATTTGTTTAAAGTAAGAATCTCCTTCTGTCTTGTAGAACTTTATTCCTGTCACAGTGATTTGCCCTGTCAGTGATGCCTCGGAAAGAAATCAGAATTTGACTACTATTGATTTCATTTTATTTTTCGAATATTAAATAGGAAGCTGGATTTCTAGTAATTTCAATTAGAAGGGTTTCTTTTGCATCAAATGTTAGCTAACTTGAATGGTGCTGCATGTCAACTGTGTTAACTGTTCGGATGCATTAGCGCCTGCTTTTCTTGGAGAAGAGTCGCATGACATTGGATGAGCTCGGATGAAGTCTGGGTTGTACAATATTTTCTAATGTCTCTTTGTCTCTCTGTGTTGGAAGTGAAAGCTCTGCTGCAGACACAGCTTTGCCCTGATTCTTGTATGTTTGCTGAGGGCTGTCTGTGGCACGGGAGAGATGACCGCAGCTCCCGGAGCTGCCAGGGCCTTGTTGAGGGCCGTTTGGCGTGGGGCCAGGGCTCTGGGCTGGGGAGCCTAGGCTTATTTCTCCAGGAGAAGTGAACTGGTTCAGAAAGGGACAGGCTGGAAAGGAAGGACTACTTCACCCATTGGCTGCTGTGTTTTATTGTACTAAAAGGGTTAGCTAAGTTCTTGGAAATAACCTTGGACCGTAACTCCTCCTGGCTATTGTGCAAGTGGAATGTGATCTCTCCTGTCCTTTGCCTTTCCTTTGCTTTAGTGAGGCACGGGGACTGTAACATCATGTTCAAAGGTTTTCCCTGCTCTCACCAAAATGGACTTCTCTTGTACCACGTTCTAAATCAAATGAGAAATAGCATACCCTGAAGATGTAAACATTGCCATCTTAGAAAATTATATTTGAGTCTTCACAGTCCCCACTCTTTGCAAGCTGTAAGTTATTTCTTAAAAACAGATATTTCAATCCATTTGTTTTCTTAAAAAGTAAACAATTGAAATAATTTCTATAAGGCTAAAGACTACCTTTTCACTAATATTAACAGTATATTATTTATACTAGTTATGGGCAAAACTTAGGTAATTTGTAACTTTTCAGAAATACTCAGTAATTGAAGCAACTGTGTTTTAAGAGATCAAAAAAGAGCACTTCCTGAAATGAAGGTCTGCTAGACAGAAGGATTTTCAACTTGAATGCTGTTTTTTTCCTTTTTATTTAACCTCTGGTGCTCTGAATAAGCTTTAAGGGTTCTAAAACACAGTAGCTCTGAGCAGCACCAATATAAAAAGCTTTTCATTTAAATGCTACTCTGTTGAATGTTTTGAACAACTGAGATGCAAAACTGCCCCGAGATGTCTGTGCAAAGACAATCTGGAGTAATTTGGCATAGCTGAGCCATTGTGACGTTAATTGGTTGTACCAGTGGATCGGACAAGTGTGTTACTTGGATGTGTCTGAATCAGTCTCTTCTGTCTTTCTCTTGTATTTTTACCCAAAAATGCCAAGAAGGATTGCAGGGGGAGCATGAAAATGAGATACAAGCTGCTGCCAACCATGGCTGTCTGCTGTGAGAGGTACTGTTTGCTCCCGTTAGCTGACTCGATTAGCGAATTTGCAAAAACAACTCTCTTCCAGACTTTTCTTTAGAAATTAGTTTTCTCCTCAGTTTAATAGTTTATCTAGGAAAATTCTTAGCACATCTGGAGAAACCTCTTCTGCGTGAGGGAATAAATGGTGTCTTTTGTTGACGGTTGCACTGAGTATATGGTAAAACTTACACAGTGCTTTTTTCTGTTTTGAGAACAGAATTTGATAATGAATCAGAATATTCATAAAACTAACACATGGCCCCTCAGACTCCCTGGGTCTTACAAATTCAGTAAAACCCTGTTGTGGAGATGTGGTAGACAGACTGTCATACAATTTGCTTGTTGAGACCTGTAGTTATGTTTTTATAGAAGGGAATATGTCTTGAAGGTGGGTTTTTTCCTGTTTTTCAGATGCTGGGCTTGTTTAAGCTCATGGAAAGTGAAGAGCTATTGAATGAGATAAATTGTAGTGAAGGAGACTGTAAGCTAGTGAAACACTGCTGTTTGTACAGCTGCAGATCCGTTAATAGAGACATAAAGAAGCAGGCCAGAATGGGGATCTGAATAGTCAGTCCTGTATTGTCTGAGAACTGTACACATCCTCAGTTAGCTGAGTTGGCTGTGAAGGAGGGCAGAAGCCTGTCCCATTCTGTGATGATAATCATCATCTGGGAGCATGGCAACGCAAGCGCGTACAGTTACCTTTTAAAACAATGTTTGCTTCACAATGCAGATAAATTGTGTGTGTTATCTGAAAGGAAACATGCTTCTATTTTCTTTTTCAAAAGGATTTAGAATTACTGTAAGTATTACGCACGCTGATGTTGAGTCAGTGTAATGACACTGTCTTTTGCTAGTAAGTCTTAGGAATATGGGGAGAAACAAGAGTAGAGATGAATGAACGAGTACTCGGCTGACACATCAGCGTACAGATGACACTTGAGCTAAAGGGAGTTGATTACACTTTCTGGTAGAATAGGAGTTTAATTTTTAGGGGTGCTAGCCTCTGAGAGGGGAGCACATACTGATGGCTATCATTCTCTGTCAATGTCTTTCACAAGAAATGGTAGTTCTGCAAGTATTTAAAACAATATAGTCAAAATCTGAAAATTGAAAATACTACTGACCAAGCTGAAAACCTGAGATTTTCCCCTCCAGGTAAGTTGCTCTGAATATTTAGTGTGTTAATACTACAAATGATAAACAGTTACAAGTAATAGTATATAGGAAAAGTATTGCTGACCACTGCAGCTTGTTTGTTTAGCAATGCTAGAATGGGTGAAGTATGAAATAAAATTATGCAGAAGCTTTTGTTGACTTTTTTTTTCAAGATTGAAAATGGCATATACCTTTCACATTTATCTCAGAATTTGTGTTTGATAGTTTAGAAGGTTGTGGCTTTCCTTGGCATAATCTAAATCATGCTGCAGGCTCTCATAGCCATTTTTTGTGAATTCTACAGCCATAGGTTCTGCATGCCGTCTTTATTCCTGAAAGTAGCTAAGGTAGTTAGAAGGAAATAATTTTGCTTTTTTCACAAAATATTCATAAGTGAGAAGTGGTTTCCTTCAGCGTGTTTAGATAACAGACAAAAAAGGTTTAAAGATTCTGAATAATTAAGATCTGAATCATCTCTAGTTGAAGTTAGGCAGACAAGTATATGTGACATTTTTCTGTGTCTTGATGGCATGCCAGAAATATGTAATCAAATTTACATGTCTGGATTTGCATTTAGTAACTGACGATCTGTGTATATAATTTAGAAAATAATTTTCATTTGGGTATTTCAGTTAAGAATATATACAACAATTTGAGAAATGTTTCTGGCTGTTGGCACTGTTGATACTAGTCTCTCTTAATTGCTTGCAGGTTAGATATTGATACTGCTTGAACTTCTTCTCAGACCTGAAATTCACATCATAGGATTTCTGTCAGAAATTGCAGACAATCTGTCACTTGTGATCTTTAAAAATGAAAATGTATTATTCAAGAGCTACTTACTTCTTAGCGCAATGGCAACTTAAATCTTTTCATTGCACCTTCCCCCCAGCAACTGTCAGATTCCTCATTGCAGTAGATGGAGACCTTATAGGGACTCCACCTAATTGGCAGCTGAGGTTATTTTGAATGTCTGAACCTCCTCTGGCACAACTTATGGCCATTTCCCTTTGTCCTATCACCTGTCATTTGAGAGAAGAGATCAACACTCTTTCTGCTACAGCCTCCTTCCAGGCAGCCTTAGACAGTGATGAGGTCTCCCCTCAGCCTCCTCCAAGCTAAACAACCCCAGTTCCCTTAGCCGTTCCCTGTAGGATTTGTTCTCCAGACTTGTCGCCCTTCTCTGGATGCGCTCCAGCACTTCAATGTCCTTCTTATTTTGAGGGGCCCAGAACTGAACATAATGCTGGAGGTGTGGCCTCACCAGTGCTGAGTACAGGGGTACAATCACCTCCCTTGTCCTGCTGGCCACTCTGTTTTTGATACAGGCCAAGATGCCATTGGCCTTCTTGGCCACCTGGACACATTGCCGGCTCATACTCAGCTGGTTGTCAGCCAACACCCCCAGGTCCTTCTCTGCCAGGCAGCTCTCCAGCCAGTCTTCCCCAAGCCTATAATACTGCATGGGGTTGTTGTGCCCCAAGTACATGACTTGGCATTTGATCTTGTTAAACCTCATCCCGTTGGTCTCAGCCCATTGATCCAGCCTGTCCAGATCTCTTTGCGGTGCCTCCCTTCCTTCAAGCAGATCAGCACTGCCACCCAGCTTGCTGTCATCTGCAAACTTGCTAAAGGTGCACTCTATCCCTTCGTTCAGATCATTAATAAAGATATTAAACAGGACTGGACCCAGCACTGAACCCTGGGGAAAATCCCATGAAGGGAGGGATTCTGCCTCTGCTGAAATATGTAGCAAAACTGATGCTGACTTTAATGAGGTTAACCCTTGCGTTGTAAAGAGGACTTGAATAAATACCATGGGTAATTATTTTCTTGTGCTGGTGAAGTTTCACCCAGGCATTTGGGTGCAGAAGTAATAGTATTGATTGGTTGGTTTGTTTTCAGAACTGCGAAAATAGGTGTATTTGTCTGAGTCTGTGTGGTTTTTGCAAGAGCAAATTCTGTGGCAGATGTCTCTGCTAGTCTTTGGAGGCTTTGTAGGAGAGAGAGGCACCTTATAAAAAGCAAGCTAGACATGGCATTTTGTTCCATCTGGAAGCCGAGTGTGTTGCATCACAGACGCTTCAAGAGCTGCAGTTGCTATAGTGATGCATGCAGTGATGTTTTTCAGTATGTATTTTCTTTGAACACATATAATAAGTAAAGCTTAAGAAAATAAAAATTGACAGCCTCGAACTCATTTAGCTTTAAATAGTGGCTTGTGTGGAATCTTTTAGATCAGTTTATGCATATGAAGAAAACTGCATAAAATGAAAAGAATGTCCATTCTGTTCATCCTACTGCCAAGAGTAAGTTTTGTCTTTTTGTAGGCAAAATTCTTTGTTCTTTTAAGATACTGCTTGTGCCAGCATAAGATTAGCCTTAGAGTGTGCTTCAACAGAAGGTGATGGGGGGTTGCATGCATAGATCCCATAGGATTCAACTGTTTGTAATGCTTTATGAACAGACACTGCTATGAGGAGCTTATGTCTGATTTTAGATTACAACACAGCGAGACCTTGTGTGTTACATTTCTTCCATTTCCTCCCCTGGTCTTTGCAGCTAGTCTTAGTTGGGAAGCCAGCCTGGCTGTGCTGAAGAGGAGCAGGGACCTCCGCAGTGTTTCTGCACTGACGTCAGCTCTGACTCTAACACTGCTGGTTGGCACTTGTCTGGAATTCAACAACTGTAGTACAATTTAAGTAAAGTGAGAAATGTGGATTAAATCTGGTGACAAGACAAGGTTTGACAGAATTGGGAGCTGGATGCCAGAGCTGCTCTGAGAGCTGCTGTGCTGGCATTAAGTAGGAGGCACTTTTAAGAAATCTTTTTAAGAAATCTTTCTTCCCCCTGTTAAATCTGTGTCTAATGCGCACCTTTTCTTTCTATTGGAGCAATTCTGGTGTCTCTCATCTCCACCTAGCATGCTTTCATCAAACTTTTAAGAAATTTGTATCCATGAGGTCTTTAATTTTCTGTCAGATTTGGTTGAAAATACCAAGCGTGCAGTATTTTGTGGTGGGGATGAAGGAGGACAAAGCCTTATAAAACTCTTACTTTCTCATCATTTGGCGTCTCTGGGTTATAGAGTAGACCTGGTTAAGGAGGAGACTGTCGAATTTTTTGTGTGAGTAGGAACAAACCAATATGGGGGAAATCTCCACTGCCATCCATTTTTACTGCAGCATCTATTGGTGAATACATAAAGGTATGAGCTCTTACTGTACTGTTTGTGGGTCTGGCGAGCAGGCTCACCAGAACTCAGCAACAGGGTCTTCCACAGTGGGTGCTCATGCCAGTTGCATTACTGTAGCCCTGAGAGGTCTCTAGAATGTCCTCACCTTCTTTCCCCCTAATTCTGGAGTTAAACAAGTGTAATCCCATGTACAGGGACTTTGATAAGTGGTTTGTAGCAGTAGGCAACATGACAATAACTGGGACAGTTTTGATCTTTCTTGTTCTAATATTTTGATACATGCTTGGATGGAGGCATGGGTTAGTTCCTGTCCCAGTTTACTTATAGTCAGACTAAAGACACAGTATAATGACTTAGGGTAAAAAAATGCCGAAGTTTGGAGGTCAGGCCACAGGCTGAGGAGCTCCAAAGATGATCCCAATGCAGCCATGTTTTGTGTCAGCGTAATGCATGTGTTAGTGCAAGGGGGGTGTGGATACATTTTTAATGGTTAAAAAAGGGTAACTCGTTTCTTCATTGTGAACATACAGTTAATTTCAGCAGAAGTTTGGATGGAGAGAGTAAGAGTGACTTTGTGACTTGGCAGCTGCTCATAGGAACTGTGTTAAACGTATAGAGAGTGACTTAGAAAAGGTGTGTTGGTGCTTGTGGGAGAAACCAGCATCGCAGTCGGAGGGCAGGCAAGGAAATGAGAAGCAGTTCGGAAAAATCAGTGAGAAACTGAATGCCATAGGACTTTGAAAACAAAGATGGGAAGTGTAATGAGGTTAAGTGTGAAGGGAAGAAATAGCAAGACAGAGAACTTTACTGCTTGACAGGTGTGAAAGGGATGTTGTAGGAGACACATTTTGCAGTCATTTGCAGTTTCAGTAGCTTTTGAAGTCAAAATACTGCTTTTATAGGGGCGGTATTTTATGAGTGAGCTCTACTGCTAGTATTCAGAGATTGCTGAATTTCACTGTACTTACGTTGTGTTTTTCAGTTACAAGTTAGTAATTTTGCAAGGCCTGCGAACTATCATGTCGTGTTAATGTTCTTCCGTAATGTTGAAAATACTCTCTCAAACTTGATTGTCATATAGAAAATTGATTCTTTTTATGTAAGAATTAATATTTTTCCTTTCCTTATTTGGGTTTGTATTAAATCAAAAGAACTTAAGCTGCAGGGAATGATGGCTTTCTGCTGGAGGACTTCTCTAGTTTTACTCAGTCATTGGGTAGAGAAAGTTTGGTTGTGACTGAATTAAGTTCTTCGTTTTTGATCCGTGGAAGACTCCTTTTTCTCCGTAACTGGTGGTCACTGGTGGAAACAGTTGCATGTTTGCTGTGTTGGACTTCCTTGATTTTCCTTGACTATTACCATACAAAGATAACCTGGTCTGCGTTTTTGTTTTCTTGTTTTGTGTTCTGTTTTCCTCTTTACAGAGAAGAGATTTACGTATCTCCAACATTTTTGTTATTTTACTTCCAGTTTTGCATTTTTGCATCTATACCCATGTCTCACTTCCTTATAGTCCAGTGTTCTTAAGAGCACTTAGATCCTACTAAGTGGAGACAAGGGGTTAATGAAGCTGAGCAGGAGCTGCCTTTTTTTCTGCTCTGTGAAATCCAACAGGTTCTGTTGTTGGGAACTTTTTCACTTTAATTGCTGTTAGTTTTTCCTGTTCCCTGAAAATACAGTGACAGGGTAACATTAAAATCCACATCAAAGTATTTCCCATTTTCTCATCTTCGTTGTCCTCAGTGATGCACAACTATGATTTAGGAAAAAAAATGTTATGGAAAATACAGTTTTTAAAAATAAGCCAAGGAGGTGTGAATGAACTTGTGTGTAAGCCCTTATAGCAATCTTTACTTGGGTGGATTGATAGAGAGGCTTTCAAGATATGGAGCAAGCTTACAAACCTGAGAGGTTTACCTTTCAGTACTGCAGCATAGAGGCAGCAGGCAAGATCTGGAGAGGAACCACATTGTAAACAAAGAAGCTGAGGTAAGCTTCTTTTCTTTAAATACTCTTGTCTCATTCAGACAAAGCATTTGAAAATTGTGAATGGCTGTTGCTTTATTGCCTACAGAGTATGTTCAAAGACCTTAGAATCTCCAGAAGGTGAGGGAAAGAAGGCAAACTAGAGAGGAAGCTATTGGGAGAGGAATAATCTATATAATCTAAAAGCTTTCTTGGAAGCCATGCTTTGAGTAACTGGTGCATATATATACTTCTGTAGTTACCCCTAGGCAGTTGGCCCTCTCTTGGCTGGCTGTGAAATTCTGTCTTTGGCTTCCTCTTCTGAGATACAGAGGCTGTATCAATACCTAGAAGCTGCGATAACAGTGATCCTGCCTTTCTCCCTATACAGGAATCCTAGGATTCCACGACACTGTTAGTCAAGCAAACCATATGCAGCAAAAAATGCTACAACCATGTTTCTGATAATGAAACAGTTCTAAGCTGTCCGCTAAGATTGCTTCTTTTACCGGCTACCAGAGGGATGAACTCAACTTGGATACTAGTCTTGGGTTTGCTTTAGCATCATCTGAAAGGAGTGGTTTTACCAGATGAGTGAATCACTACTGTAATTTTCTTCTGCATCTGGATTTCCTTTAGAGTTGTATCAAGTTGGAGTGATGCAAACATTCTCCTGTTTACCCATAGTGCAATTCATAAAGATGTTGAAAGAACATAATGCTGACATGTTAGTAAGATGTTAGTAGAAAACTGAAAAAGTTTCCTGTTTTTTGGTAAGCAGTGTTGTAAATACTTCAGTATCTTGTTAAATGCTGGGTTCTGCTGCTTTCCTCTTTGGTAGTAGTTCAGTCTCCAGTCAGAACATTAATTCTTTCTCGTAGCCTTAAGGAGGAAAGTGTTTGGGCATAACAAACTATTTGAACATTCTTTAATAACAAAGCCACTTCTTTTATTGAGGGCTGTTGGAAGTTTATATTTTGCAATTTCTGCACATGAACTGAAAAGCTACTTGAAAACGTTTTGAAGATAAACCTTTTCCTACCAAATTGTTCGATTTCTCCTCTTTCTGTGACTTTAAATTAGCATCTAATAAAACATGAATTTTGGCATTTGGTATACTAGTAAGATTTGGTGGGGAGAAGATTGGCAAGTCAAACCTTCACTATGCAGCATCCTTAACTCTAAATGGCAGTATTCTGTGAGTCTCTTCACTTCATCAGTTTGTCAGGTTTTACTCTAAATGTAGTTTATAACTTAAAATGTTCTAAACCAGCATGCAGTTTTTATCCCATAAGTTCAATTTTTTTTATCTATAAGAAATAAAATATATTATCCTGCCATACCCTTCTGTCTGGCAACAATGGAGTATTCCTGAAAACACTTTCCAAGAAAGCTATCTGCCTACAGCCTATGGTAATCAGTTGTAATGGCACACTGGCAGCTGGTTTGCTAATCCTTTGATTGCAGTATTAGTTTGTCTCAGAGATTCTGAAAACCTGTCTGATCCTGTAAACGTATTTAGTGAATATTGTAGAATAAATTATATCTTGCCTGAAGACTCTAAAACACATATTCATAGTATCAGTTGTGTATTTTCACTGTGCTCTTGGGTTTTTCCCTTTTTTGATAGCGGTGTTTATGTTTAATATAAAACCCATGTCTGTTTTAAACCTGTTTAGTAAAAAGATTGCACTTAAATACATTTAATATCGGAAGGATTTGTATTTAAATCAACAGAAATTTTTCTTAGCTGACTTATCACCATGTCAGTAATTCAGGCTCAAATCAGGATCTCTTATTTAGAGAGATTGCAAATAGGATTTCTATTATACAAGTCTATTAAAGTCTTGAAAACCTACTTTGTTTGTATGTATGGCTTACTTAAAATATCCAGTATTCTGTACAGCACTGTATATTTTGATAAAGAAACATAACTTTAATAATGTGTATGTGCAAACATGAGTGTTTTTCATGCTATAATTTAATTTTCATAAATTAGAGCCAGTTTGCTAGAAAGTAAGTACATGAATTAATAAAACTGATCTGAATTTTATTTTAAAGCTGCTATTTAAATCTTTACTGCAAGTTATATTGCTTTCTGATGTCCCTAGCTCAAATTAAAGATAAAAACTTAGTTTATTCATTTCATAAATAATGACATTCTCGGTAGTGGCTGACATAGTGCTTTTTCTGATAACACCCAAACTAACTAATATTTGTTCTGTCTCTATAATAAATATACGCAGCACTTTGTGCTTTGAAAAATCCAGACTCTTCCAAGAAAGGTGAAAATGTAGTGGAAAAAAACTCATTACTGGTAAATTCTGCCATTGTGAAACCTCTGTATCTTTTTTTCATTATTAGATTAGATTTGTCTTTGTTCCTTCCTTATTAGTCCCAAATGCCAAGATACTGTTTGTGCTTATTTCCTGCCTGTAAATCATGTCTGATTCAGAAGTGTAAATTCTAAAGATCATGAACTAAAGTGTTTCTCATATCTGTATCTGTGGTAGGGAGCTACCATGTGCTTGGGGAGACCCCCTGCAGTCTGGATCTGTGCTCGCCCCGGGGTGCTGGGTTAGGCTCACTACTGACAGGAAGAACTGGTGTTTTCTGCTCACATTACCTGTTGTGTCTTGAGAGATGTCTTAACCTGTGCTCCCTGGGGTGTATATATAGGGTGAGAATTTAAGATAGCCTTTAAAGCATAGTTATCGTCCTCAGGTGTGTTATGCAAAATGTTAAGTTGATTACAGCCTTTCTTTCCTTGAGTGTCTGTATTTTGGTAGTGTTCTTTTCCATGTTTCCTGTCATTAGCATCAACAAAGATCATAAAAAAAACAATTTAAAAGACAGTTTAAAATTATTTTTTTTTATTTCCTGGTCCCACGAATTTGTTTCTTTAGTGTGAAGTACTGTGCTTCAGTACATGGAAGTCCTTGAAACAAAAGTGTGTTCAGTAATCTGGGCTTGTCTACACATACCAACCATACCCTTTTTAACTTAATAAACTTAGAAACCAGAAGTTAATGGAGAGCTTGTCTTGACTAGACACTGATTTTTGTGACTGTACAAAGTTTGCAGAAGTTGGCTTATATCACCTTCTTAGCCAATGAAGTTATTGGTTCAACAGAGACTGAAATGGGAGAGAATAAATGCACAAAGAAAATGTGTGTATTGGTTTTAAGTAGTTTGTGTTGTGTGCATAAATTTCTACCAAGGACTATCAAGAACTGTAAGAACAGTGACCTCTGTTCAAAGGGCTGATAACCTTCAAGGGTAGCTGAAGCAAACATCAATATTTTCTGGTTTTGCCCAGTTCAACCAACACCCTTAAATACCTTTGGCTTGCAATTCTTTCCCTATCTTCTCTCAGTTGAGGAACACAGAGTAGGAGTGTTTGAAGTAGGTCCTGAGTTTCTGCAGCAACCAACAATATCTTACGAGTCCCTCATAATACTCTGTCCTCTGCGTGAACTGGCTTTCACACTGCACCGGCTGAATGAAGGTGCCTAGGGAGCTGTCATGTTGGCTGTGCTCTTGACTCAAGATGATGATGCTTTATGGAGTATTCTGTGGCATACCATTAAATGCCTCAACGATCAAGACTTCAAATGTTTTGGAACTTAAATGTACTTTCTTTGAGGAGTTTGGAAAGGGTGAGAGAATGGATGTGGCAGGGTGGAGGCTGGTTACTGCCTTTTGTTTCCCTTGTCATTGTTTTCAGAGTTCAAGATTTCAGAGCCAAGTAGATTACATTACCTTTTCGCTGACTACATAAGTGTAATGTAATGTGTATTATTGAGGGCAAAATATGATTACAATTTTGGAACCTAATTTCCTTATAGCTTCAGATGGCAGAATGTTTCCTGGTTTTCAGATGTTTCAACGTATTGCCAGTAGTGTAAGCTTCCTAAAAGTGTTTATAGGAAGAATTTTTATAATGTGTTTTAAAAGGTAAGCTGTCTTTTTCCAAGTTTAAGCTACTGAAAAGTTTTCAAGAAAATGTTTTAGTGATATATGCAGTGGAAATGGCGTCCTTGCTGGCTAGAAAAGAGAGTATATCACATGCATTAGGGGAATATCCAGTAACAGACTTCTTTTTCAAGGGAATCTAAAGTAGACTTTGAAATAATCGCTTTTGCTCTGGGAAGTTACATCTGAGTTTGGGGGAGAAGTACCAGATCGTTAGTTTGCTTTATATTGCTTTTGCTGCAGAGTTTCCGGCGTTATTCCATGCAGATACTTCACTTTGACAGCCCAGATAAACAAAAGCCAGATGCTCATACCCAGAAAAAAACCCTGAACTCCAGCCTAGGGCAAAGATAAAGAATTCGAGCTCTTTCAGTTCTGTGAGTAGACACTGGCCACTGGGAAAGATCATATGTGACTAGGGCTGTCATGGTTTCTGTTCTGACATAATCGCTAAACAATAACATGAACATACTTATTTTTCTCTGAATGGCAACACAGTCGTTTAGGAAGTGAATAGTATTTGAAAAAAAATTGGAAAAATTGATAGGTTTGTTTAAATTCTGTAATTTACGTATTCATGCTTTCAGAAGATTTAACGTAGGCTGGGATTTTTCTAGGAGAGCTGGAAAAGCTGGATGTCCAAAACTTCAAGTCTGTGAGAGCCAGCTACTTCCTTCCCTATGTTTGTCCAGAAATATGTGCTTAAATGATCTTTAGCTTAAAGTGGAAGATATTTAAAGTGGAAGGTATACATGAAAGCTGGCTTACAACATACTTTTTGTAGAAAATGATACATTTTCTTTTGCCCAACATCAGGAGTCTGTGAGTATATTGTTTCTGAGCTGATTCAACAATGTGTAAAGACTGGAATTCCTGTTTGTTCATAGGGTAAAATAAGGAATCGTTTCATCTTGAGACAAGAAGACAGTGCAAACCAAACAATGTTATTGGAAGCCACAGAGATGCTTTCTGTCATGTGAACCCCCACAGAAAATTGTCATCTTTAACTTCATTAAAATTGTGGAAGCTCGTAAGACTATTGCAAAAAAGCAGGGATTCAGAGTCCAGACTAAATGTTTTTATGCTTTGTACTCCACTAATGTGTTTAGATTAGATTCTCGCTTAGTGAGTGTTAAACATGCTCTGTGATTTGATACTTATATGGTATTTAGTGATTTTGTCATGTAAGTTTTACGCTAATTCGCTGCTGCTTTCCAGTATTTGAGCTTGAGAGCTTTTGCAGAAGGGTTTTTGTGTATGCTTGGACACTCACATTTCTACATAGGACATGCTAGATGGATTTTGCTTTAATATGGAATGTGAAGTTTTTGGAAATGGCTGTAAGCAGGTAGAAAAGGACCTGCAGATGTCGGTTGACAGATGTCTGAATGTGAGCCAGCAGTGTGCCCAGGTGACCAAGAAGGCCAATGGCATCTTGGCCTGTATCAGAAACAGCGTGGCCAGCAGGAGCAGGAAAGTGATTGTGCTCCTGTACTCAGGACTGATGAGGCCACATCTCGAGTACTGTGTTCAGTTTTGGGCCCCTCAGTACAAGAAGGTGTTGGAGCGCATCCAGAGAAGGGCAATGAGGCTGGTGGAAGGGCTGAAGAACAAGTCTTAGGAGGAGCAGCTGAGGGCACTGTGGTTGTTTAACCTGGAGAAGAGGAGGCTGAGGGGAGACCTCATTACTGTCTACAGCTCCCTGAAAGGAGGTTTTAGTGAGGTGAATGTTGGTCTCTTCTCCCAAGTGACAGGCAATAGGATGAGAAGTAACGGCTGCAAGTTGAATCGGGGGAGATTCAGATTGGACCTCAGGAAAAATGTCTTCTCTGAAAGAGTTGTCAGGCACTGGAACAGCTGCCCAGGGAGATGGTTGAGTCACCATCCCTGGAGTTGTTTAAAGGATAGGTAGATGAAGTGCTCAGGGATATGGTTTAGTAGTGAACAGGTACAATTGGACTTGATGATCTCAAAGGTCTTTTCCAACCAGGCAATTCCATGATTCTAGGAGTTGAAGTCTGATAACAAAGTGAGTGATAAAATGCCATGACATCTTACTATTTTTACAACATTAGAAAAACCCAAAACTTGCTGTAATCTCTTGCTGCAAAACCTTTCATTGTTCCTTAAGTGAAAAGTTGTGTGATAAAATGTCATCAGTCCAGTGTAATCATCAAACTAAGATAACATCATTTTTAAACATACCATAGTGGGTTTTTCATTGCTAGCAGGTGATACATTTAGAAATTTCATATTGGACAGGTTAGTAACCTTCCTCTACTACCTGTTCATTACATACCTTTCATTTTAATTCTGTCTTGTTAAAAATCAGTGGTAATTTAGCATAGGGAAAAAGGAAGGAAGGAACCTGCTGAACTAGACAGACTTAAACAACGAAAACACATGTTCTATATGTCTGCCAGCTGAACACAGCTATAAAACAATCCTAAGGAAAGTGCTGAATCATTTGAGGCAGGTAAATTCCTTTTCTGGAGGAAATCTTGTAAGGTGGAGGAAGCTCAGATTAACGGCCAGAGTAGAGGTAGTCAAAGGTCAGCTTGTTAGGGCCCTAGTTTAGACTTCATAATGCATGGTTTTAACTCTGTACAGTTTGTCCTTCTCTGACCCTGGCTCAATCAAGGGGATATATCCTCATTACAGATTCAGCTTGAATTTCTTCCTTTATCAGCTGAAAAATGCCTCAGTCTCTTGATATCATCCTCTGTTACCTCTGCTGGTATAAATTTGCTCAAAATTCTTGCTTTTGTCCAAGCAGATATCATGCCAGAACACAGATGTTGCAAGCTTTCTTGCCATTATATTTTTGTGGTCTTACTAGGTGAGCAAGATTTTCATTCTGTGATAATGCCTGATTTAGATGACATTTGCACAGCAAGGTGGTCTGGTTGTCCTCGGAAACATTTAGAAGGTTATGGAAATAAGGCAGTGACAGTTTACGGGCAGTAAGCTCAGGTATTTTTGCAAGTATTTGGCTGTGTTTAGGGACGACATAATTTGTCAGCTGCTAGCAATAAACCTCAGCCATCCTGTTGCTCTTCTGAATGGCTACATTTGCTTAAGCTGGTTTGTTCTAAGGTAACACTTCCTTTGAGAGTAAATCTGGGAGAACGAAGAACAAGGCCTTCACTAAAGAATCTGAGTTGACTATTTATTTTTTGGGCACTCCATACCTCTCTGTTTACATTAATTCAAATTAATGAATTTCCTGGCATGAATAATGCATCTGAGCAGAGGCATATGACACTGACAGGCTGCAAAGAGGGCATGTACTGGTGGCAGTGTAGCAGAGAGGCTGTGCTAAGAGGGTCAGCAACATCCCAGAGGGGGATGAAAGGAGACCACAGAATGTATACCACACTGGTGCAAGACAGCAGTGCCTGGGTAGGAAGCAAAGCGTGAACCTTGTGCACGACATGCAAGATACAGCACACCTGCTACATGATGTAGGTCTGTTTTATTCATTTAGTGTTAACAGAGCATTGATAATTTGGAATGGAGCTGATACACCGATGTACCCAATACAGTTGAAGAGTACACAACAGGAACAGGCTGGCATCTCTGTCATTGCTGGTATTGTTTGTTAGCAGATAAACAGAAAGGGAGTAAGGAAAGAAAAGATATTTCGAATGTACTTGCTTGCTTAAAGGTAAGATTGAGGACAAGGAAAGTATATCCGTATACAGGAAAGAAAACACTTGAATTTGCTAGTTTCATGCTATTTTGATGAAAAAGGGTCTTGTAATGAACATAAATGATTTAGTCATCTGCATATGCAGTCACTTAATCACTTTGAAATGGGTATCAGTACTTGCAACTGTTTTAGCATTGGCACTAGTTCTCAATCAAAGTCTGGCTCTGTCTAACTGCCAGTATTTGAGACACAGCACAAGCAGACCAAAACAAAATAATTCTTACAAATGAAGGGTAAGGACATGCAGTACTGTAAACAGATTATTCCGGATTTTAACATGGAGTATGAACTGTAAGGGGTTTATTCTCAAAATATATGTAGCAGTATATCTTGAGAAACATAGTATGTCCTATAAAATATAAGAGTTTTAATGATTGCGGTTTTTATTTTGTCTCTTTTTGTTAGAATGAGAGGAAAGCTTATGACCACAGATGTAAATTTCTGATGCATTTTTCTTTACTTCCCTGCTTCCCTCCTGGAAGTTTCGAATGTATTATCCATGTGTTCACAATATTAATCTAGTGGCTGCATTTGTGGAGTCTACCTGGGGGACTTACGGCAAAGGAGTTTGCTGTAAAGCAATACGCTGTGCTTCTTGCCCAGCAGAGTGCTCCCTGACTTGGTGTTGCCCTGTGCAGCTCCTGACCTCTTGCTCAATAAGTCCTTGGACCATTTCTGGTTTGTTTAGACCTTCATGCTCTATGCCCAGTTGTTACGCAGACAATTCATTTCTTTTCCTGATCAGTCAGTGCCGGTCACTGCTATGCAGTTGGTCAAACACGCTGCAAAGCTAATTACTGAAAGTGTAAATATATGGAAGATTAGCAGTAGTTTGGCTTTTTCCTCCTGCTCAAAGTTAGTATTAAGGATAATCTGTCTGTAGAAGAATGACTTATTTCAAAATGCGTCTGCTTGTGATATATTTTTATATGTTTATACACATTTAGAAATATTTGTAATTAAAACCTCTGAGGAGAAAAAGATGAAAAAGGCAGCAGTAGACTGATTGATAAGATGATTTTTTCAAGATTCTGTTTCTCCATGCGTCATACCAGGATTCAGCTGTCAGAAGTTGAGAAGATGTACTCAAAGAAGCCTCCTGATATCCATTACTATAATCACCTTCCTTCTAGTGGCTTGCATTATGAAGACACATGTTATCTCATAACCCTGCCTTGAAGGCGATGGTGTTTCCCTGTATTGCGTAAATAAAAGAAGTCCATAGACAGCTGACAGGGCCAAAAGAAAACAGGTTTCGTCTGTGGATGTTCTGATGAAAATCTACTCTAATTCAAAGGACAAGTTACAGGATAAACTTTGTCTTCTCAGAAAATCTGTTGGAGCCTAATGAGGT
Organism: Dromococcyx pavoninus; assembly: GCA_033558185.1. Taxonomy (NCBI): domain Eukaryota; kingdom Metazoa; phylum Chordata; class Aves; order Cuculiformes; family Neomorphidae; genus Dromococcyx; species Dromococcyx pavoninus. The sequence continues at coordinate 102,447 of JAUMJL010001660.1, forward strand.
TCTCGATTGGTGGCCTGTATTTATAGAAGTCCCATCATAGGCAAATAAACGCTTAGAAACTTTTCACTTTTTGTCTCTTTTCAAGACTTCAACTATATGGTCCTGAAGGCACTTAGACATAATTGCCAACGTGGTATCTATGTATGTGGTCTGTGATGCTAGCAAGTCTGTTCTTGTAGGTTACATGCAAGTTTGTCTTCTGACTCTTATATCAGATTGTTTTATGTGTGACTGTTGTGTCATGAAATGTATTGTCTGGCATTAATCATAAAGTGGCAAATGTTTGTTAATTTGTTTAATTATTTTTAATCTGGGCAATTAAAACATGGTGTACAATAATTCTTTGTAGCAACACTTGGGTCCCTTTTCCTTCCTTTCCCCCGCCCTTTGCACTTGATGCAAATTCCATGCTCTACGTTGAAGGGACGAAAGGTCAGGAAGTGTCAGTTAATGGAACTGACTTCCTGACTATTACTGAGAACATGACTCATGTTCTAAGGATTTGTAGTTGGATTCCTGTGACTTTTGGTATTTCTGCTATAACTGTTTTCAGTAATTGTGTTTTCTTAGAACACAAAACAATCGTGAAAACATTAGTATATTAAAAGCAGTAACACCCTATTCGTTTGTTTAAACTCATCCTAGTACAGATGAATTCATAGCATGTAAGATGTATATTCACAGCACACAAAATTTCTAACACAGAAAGTAGATACACTTGTAATTTTCTTATCTTTGCTGTCCAAGAATATCTTCAGTGGGGAATAAAGACATATCATAAATAGTAAACATATTTTTATATAGCAAACCACTACAAACATCCAGAATTCACATATTTGTGTGACTCACTTCTCTGTTCTTCAGCAGCTGGAAATAGCAGTATGTTTATAGGGAGAAAATACTGAAAACATCAATAAAATATTTTTCCTATAATTTGTTTTTTTCAGCTTTTTTCATTGCTGTTGACACTGTAGACCTGACAAACAGTAAGACTGTAATCCTATCAAAATCTGAGCCATATGCCAGAAGGAAATTCTTGAAGCTTCTTGCGGCTGTGTAGTGCTTTGGGGATGAACTCCATGCCTCCAGAGCACTGCAGCAGTAAGGGTGAGCCCCAGGATGGACTTGGGAAACTATGGGCAATTCCCAGTTCGTTTATTATTTCAGGAAAGTTATTTGACGTAGTCTGTTTTCCCCATTCTCCTTCCGGAATATGACAATAAGGTTTCACAATCTTCTTCAAGTTGAGTCTGTTAATGTGCATGTGGTGGTCAGATGGACTTGGTAATGGCAGCCAAGCAGGAAAACCAAGAGCTTTCAAGTTTCATAAATTCTTGAAGCACTCATACTCAGTTGCAATGTTGCTCACATTTTGAGCATATTTTTGAAACTGGACAGTAAAGTGTGTTTTTATATAAATGTAGGTGTAAAATGGGCTGGAGAGCCCATTTTGAATTTTCTCTGGTTTATGATAGGGAGGTGAAGAGCTTATCCTGCTCTCGTTTGTTTTTCCCTTGGTAGAACTTCTGGTAATGGTACCTTCCATGCTTGTCTTCATTGAAAATCTATACTGGATGAGAGACCAAAAGTTTAAATTAATTTTGTTATTTTTATTGAATTATTTTTACATAGTTTGTCTGGTACACAAGTTTAAGAGGAATGGAGAACAGGCAATTCATTACAAATCCTTCACAATTTGTTGTTTAGGTTTGACTTCTTGTCCTTTTCAATGTCAGCCTATGTGTTGCTACTGTAGTTGTAGTAGTAAATTTTTCAGTGATGTGACATGTAAGCATTCAGTTGCCGTTTGTTTCTTTCAAAATCTGTCTCACAGTCTTTCATTAACAGTGAATTAGAAAAAGCCTTAATCTATAACTAGTTCTATGTGATGAACAAATATGGTTTATTATGAAATTTACCTTGTAAAAGATAATAAAAGTACCAGAAGTCCTTCTCTTACTTCTTACGTGTTGTGAAAGAAATAATAAATAGTATGCTTTCAAGTTTTGGAGGTAGTCTTAATGTGACTTTCTCCTTTTTGTAGTCATCATTTCCATATTTCTAAAATAACACTTTTGTTGTGTACTAATTTAACCAGATAATTGTGTTTAAAGTCAAGTGAGCTTTCCAGAGCTGTCCATCCCCCCATAAAGAAAAGAATTTGTTAATTTGATTCAGTACATTTATAATCTTTGAGGGAAATACATGCGTCTTTAGCAACTTTTTCTGTTTGTTGTGCTTCAGACCTAGTGATTAAAGAGTTATTACAGACTTAAATATTTATAGAGAAACTACAATCCAAATTAATTTACATTATTTTATTGCATTTAGTTTTCTGATGCTTAACATGCCGGAGTAATGAGACAGATAGCCTGAAAGGGCCTCTAAAAGATTTCTTGTAGTAAGAACAGGGCTCTAACAGATGACTTCAGCCATGCAGCAGACGTCCTGTAAACCCTGTACTGCCACTTACTTTGGTGCTAGGTCTTGGTTTTGTTCATGCGTAGTTTCTACTGTGTAGTTTGATCTGTAAATGGCTTCTGCGTTTTGCCGGTTTGAGCATACACTGCTGGTGTATCCTGGGTCTGTGAAATCTGTAAGGAAAGCAGCACTGCATAGTGAACTGTTCCTGGGTTCTTAATGTCTATTTAGCACATCTGTCTGTGGGGACTTTGCCCTTCATTTTTCTTACATAGGTAACAAGTGACCTGCATATATAAAGTGGATTATTTCAGAAGCCTCAGTCTTCGTAGGATAAGTTATTTTAGTTGTTCTTGTTGATTAATAAAGATCTTAACAATAAGATATTTCCATGGGTTTGGACTGAAGACACGCAGGAGAATCTAGTAGTTCTAGCCTTGCCTTACCTTACCATTTGGCATGTCTTGGAGAGAAGGGATAGCAGGTAGCCCAGCTCAGGAATATGATTTTTCTGTCTGCTTGCTGCACATTGAGTACTTAAGACTCGTGTCCCACAAGAATCACAGAATAATTGAGGTTGGATGGGACCTCTATAGTTCATCTTCTCCAACACCCTGCTTGGGCAGGGTCACCTAGGGCTAGCTGTCCAGGACCTTTTCCAAGGATGGACTTTTGGAAGAAGCGGCTTCAGAACCATTTCCAGCTAAGCTGCTATGGGGAGCATTAGTGAATGTCCTTTCACATTGCAGTTGCAGAGCTCCCAGGAAGGGACAGGTAGATGTGTTTCAGCTCAGGATGTACCACGTGTAGCTGTTGGCTCCTGTGATGGCTAAAAACTAACATAAAAGGTCATCTATGAGGAACACATGTAAATCCAAATAAACAATCGTACTTTACCTTGAAGTGTAAGACTTCTGTTGAAATGGTTAAAGTTTAGAACAGACACCCCAGCACCTCTGTGTGTTTTTGTAGTAGTATCTCCCATTTCTTTTGGGGAAGGTTTAAGGCTTGCTCATTTAGGCTGGAGGTTACCTTCAAGGCCTGACTTAGAAGTATTCCTATACTGAAAGTTTTTAGGGCTGACTAGTTTTCACTGCCTGGAAGAAGTAAACCTTACTGCCAAATTCCCAGAGAAGGAATGTGCCAAAATCATGCAAAGAAATTGAAGCAGCTCACTGTTGTTCTTCAAGATGGTTTCTAGACATCTGAATGCACTACCCGATTTTCTTCAGCATTACAATTTCAACAATGAACCTACAGAGGCAACAGAGAAAAATAAAGTAGCTTTTGTTATGTGTCCCCTGTTCTCCAGATGTTCCGTGCCATCAGGGAAGGGGCAGGGGTCAGCACAGTATTGCAGCAAGTACTGTTCCCACAGGGGCTGTGCTTGTCTGAGTTATAATCGAAGCAGGAATGTGCAGTGATCAGCATGAAAACTCTAGTTGTTGGGTGAGCAACCTTTATTTTTTGTTGGAAGAGTTTCCCACTGAGATCATCTGACATTAAATAGTGGCAAGTTAACTTGCGTTTTTATTAGTTCGTTAGCAAACTGATAAAGTGTTGTACTTCACAAGCTTGCCCCTTCATCCCCTGTGCAGGTATTCCTATAGGGCAATAGTTTTTTTTTAAAATGACAAAACCTTTGGTAGCAACTGTCAGACAGCATCTAGCACAACAGTTAACTTTTTTTTTCAGTTATTTTATGTTCTTGCCTCTCAACCTTGATACTAAGAGATTTATAGATAGATGATGAGACCAGAGCTGTAGGAAATGAAAGCTGTATGTGTCTTTGGAGCACAGGCATATGACACATGTAACTGTATTTATGAGTAGGAAACAAAACTAAAAGATTGAGGGGAGAGAGTGTGTCTGTGTGTGGGGGGGTTTCTTCCGTTAGTTCAGAGGTTAAAAGATTTTATTTTATTTTATTTATTTATTTTAACCTAATGAGGTGCTATGAAAGCAGACACAGGTTTTTGTTAAGGAAGCTAAGTGTGTGTGGCCGCTATGTAAGTTCTGTTCTTTTAAATGTATTTTTCACAAGAAAGGCAAATTATGAAAGTGCATATCTTGCAGCAATTTGAACGTTCTGTAAACAACTAGCATCTCAGATAACCTTAGTCCCACTCAGCTATCCCACACAAGTAATTAAAAAACCTTTGTAGCGTCCTTAGGAGCAGATATGTCATGTTGCAGAAGCCCATATAATTTTGACCTGCTGTCTCTTGAAAATTATAGTTTTGTGATAATTTTTTCTCCTTTCTATTTCCAAAAAGTAAGTCAGCTCCTGTTCCCTCATGACAGTGGAGTGCTGTCCTTTCATACATTGCTTCTTGGCCAGTTCCATATCATGGGGCAGAGAATTCAGCACAGATGCTTCACGCCTGGCATACTCAGCTGTTCCTGAGAATAAAACTACTACGTGCGACTGGCGAGTGTTGCTGGAGGCAGCATATGCGAGCTGTTAATGTGTGACCTTTTTGTCCTCAGTAACTCAACTAACTCTACTTACTTAGAAAGAAAAAATGCTAGATATTAAAGCTAGGCAACTGAATTTCTGAATATCAAGCTGTTGCTTTATAATAAAGGTATTTAACTTCAAAACTCTAGTTCCATATGTGAAGCGTAGAATAAGCAGTGTACAGAGAGGTGGGTGAGTAGCATGTACTGCCAGCCAGGTTAGTCGAGTATGTGGTGCTGCAGGTGATTGAATTACTGTGGCTTAAGAAGTTCCTGTCCTCTCATCTGAGAGTTTTACTGCCACTGACCTGACAGGCAGCTCAACTGATTGTACATGACCTACCAGACCACTAAAAAATAAGCTAAGTTGTGCTATTTTAATTACCGCTGCCACACAATAAGCTGGGGGTCATTGGGAGTTTGCTTTTATGGATGGTGTGGCTATTTACGGTTGCCTCAGGATAAGAGGATTTAGAATTTTGACTCCTTATTGAATATTAGAAGTGAGACAGATATATGAGTCTCTTGGTTTGTCTTTATTACCAAATCATCTTTGCTGGTAACACAATGAAACAGCTTTTTTGCAGTAAGTCTGCTGTGGCAAAACACAGCTTCTTAGTCTCTACGAAAGTAGGATTTTTTGTCTTGGACTTGATACCTTTCTGAATAGTTTGTTTGGATGTGTTTACTCTTCCTAAAGAGAAGATGATGGAGTCATATCAGCATGGTTGACTCCTTTCTTTGAGGTGATATAAACAAAAAGTCAGTAATCATATGGCTGAAACATATGAGTTCTTAAGATACTAACATTGTGAAGTTTGATTAGATATTTTTGTGAAATCCAGTATCCATTTTTGGGTGGTTTTGGTTTTGTTTTAATAAAAAATCCCAATGAGTTTTCAGGTGATCACAAGTATTTTATTTTTGCTTTCTGTTTGTGTGTTTTACAGTGTTCTTGCTGGGCATTCCACAGGGACACTTGACACTCAGTGTTGCTCCTGCTTACAGGCAGCATTTCCCAGAACTGCTGGTCAGCTTCACAGGTTTTACTCTCCTGTTAGTGTTTCTGTTGATGGTCATTAATGAAGTTGTGTGAAAGAACCCAAACTGATAAGTTGCCGAGCAAAAAGAAGTAAATGTCATGCAATGGCTCAGTAACATAGGACAAAGGGGGAAGTCAATAGAAATAGAGTGGAAAAAATTCTCCGAGTTAGGCAGGCACTGGGTTGGATGGAAATCTGAAAAAGGTATATCTTGGTTTAGGATCTGGAAACAATTAAGTAACACATGCTAACAGTTGTGTAACTTACGCTGGAGGACAAATGATGCAGATAAAGCAGACTATGCAATGAAATTTTTTCCTGCACCTGTGAACTTCAAACATTGGCACATTCATTTTGAAACATCTGCTGAGGTTTTTTTTTCCTCTTTAAGAAAGTAGCATTGAGATAACTTCATTTTTATATCTGACTGTTGGAAAACAGTTTGAAGAGTGGTGTTGAATGTAGGTTTCCAGAAGACCTTAATCATCCTTTTATTAAGGTTAATATTTTATGCAAAAATCATTGACAAAAGATATTTTCCTTTCTTTGTCTAAAGCTGCACAGAGCGAGGAGCGGCTGTGTGCTTTTAAGGATCCATACCAGCAGGACCATGGAATCAGTGAGAGCCGAATCTCCCAGGAGAATGGCACAATTTTGTGCATGAAAGGTAGTACTTGCTATGGACTTTGGGAAAAAACACGAGAAGGAGACATACATCTTGTAAAACAAGGTATGTAACATTTCTGTGTAAGTGTGGTCGTTTTGCTGCTTTTTCACTTTTTTTATTATCTAGCCTGCTGATATGAAGATTAACAGCTGCAAAGCCAGATATTTTGTTTGTGCGTTGTGCAAATGCATCTTTTTAGACTTCATGTTTAGCAATTTCAGGTATGAACAGGAAGTTTGTTTGAAATAAATTACTTCTAAAAGAGACCAGAGAGATCAATGCACAGCTAGAGGAAAAACCACACAAATTGCTTGTTACTTTAAATGTCCAGAGGAAGGTGGCTTCCTTGAGTTTCTCTCGAATATGTATTGATGTAATGATAAATTCTAAAATAAGTGTCTCATTAGATAAAAATGTGTATTTATATTGATTGGATGTTTGTTGACAAAGGAAACTGCAGCTGTAGCCCAGAAGTATCACATATTGCTATCTGTCAACTTGCTGCTATTCTGCAGGAAGAGTGATGGTAGGGAGAGGTGAAGCACCTTACAGTTGCTGGAGATGTGTTTTGTTTACCATTGTCTGGGACTTGGATCTTGGTTACTTGGGTAAAAGTTAATGTAGTATAAGACAGAATGAAAACTGGTGTTTACAAACGTGCTGTGCAGTTGTACTCAGTGTTGTTGATGATATTTAATCTGTTAATCTGCTGAAAGAAGCTGTCTGACTGCTCACCTCTGCCCCCATGCTGCCTCTTTCCCTTCCAGGCATTTGTGCATAAATGAGGTTTAACTGCCATTGACCATACTTGGGAAGGAACAGTTGCTGCAGGGAGAAAGGCCCTGCATTAACCGAGAAATAAGTTGTGGTCCTGTAGAAGAGTCCAGTGATAATGAGAAAGGACAGAATTTTTGAAAACTATGCCAGAAGCACCTAACTAGAGATACAGTCTTGTGACCTAGCTTTAAGGGAGGACTAGGTCACAATTTCATCTAGACTGTGGGCCAGGGGGTGGTAATATGGTCTGTGGTATCGCAGAAATGGGGAATGGCATACATCTGCTTAGAAAAGGCTCAAGAATTCAGGTTTTGTTACATTGAGGTTGGCAGCTGGACATCTCTGATGTTGGCTTTCGCTGCCTATATTTCTTCTCCTTGGCTGTGGTAAATTCTGAAAGAAATTCTTCGGTTTTGGGTGTAAAAAGGTGGTAATGAAGTCAGAAAAGCAAATTATGATAAGCAAACTATGATAACTGTTTTCACCTCACTCTGTAACTTTTAATTTGGCAGTGTATGGATTTCTGTAGGTGTGTTTAGTTCTGTTGCGAGGATGATTAATTTTATGCCTCCTTTAAAAATAATTCTTTATATTGCTTCTTTTTGCAGGTTGCTGGTCTCATATAGGAGACCCACAAGAGTGTCACTTTGAGGAGTGTATAGTTACAACCACCCCTTCCTTGATCCAGAATGGAACGTATCGCTTCTGCTGCTGTAGCACAGACTTGTGTAATGTCAATTTCACAGAAAATTTTCCACCTCCTGACCCTACTGATACAACACCTTACAGTAAGTCAGACATTTCCATCTCTCTCATTTCGTGGTTTAGGTAAAATGTGAAATCTGTGATCTTTCTATTTATGTGCAATAGAAATCGCAAACAGAACAGAGCTTTTCCATATGGAGTTTATCACATTTATATATTCCACAGTGCTCTGCAAAGAAGTTATTAAATGCGTATGGGAGAATTGTTTCTATAGGCAATTGCTGAATGCAGATCACATTTTCCAAAATGGTCTCTAATCTTGGATGCTTTGGTATTTGGGTGCCCAACTTCAGAAGCCTGTGGGGAATGCTCAGAAGGATTCAGACCTGTTAAAGCAGGCCAGTAAGTTCATTAACATTATAGTGCCTTTGAAAAGCCTGGCCTGTCTATACATTCATGGTTCGCAGATAGCTTTTGAGCGGGGGAACCGGTGCTTTGAAATCTGACTTCTTTATTTTGCATATTTCTGATAGAGAATAGCTTTGGCATAACATTCAAAGAGTGCTAGTTTGAGCAATGTAGTTTTCTTCCAGATCAGATTGTCTGTTATTATCAAATCAACATAGCGTATGGATCCAAATCAAGGGATCAGACCCCTTAGCTTCCTATTACAGAAGGAAGATCGTGACTAGCAGGCACACTGTTATGTTATGTTCTAAGAATTAAGAACCTGTAAATAAACCGAGTTAGTGGCGTAATCTGAACATATGAATTGCCTTTTCTAAATAAGAATTGTGAAAGAGAAATTGAATAGAGGCAGGTATGTAAACGAAGGTACAACTGTTTCTGTGTATTGAGAGTTCTTTATCATTGAAAAGTGTGTTGTGAAATAAAGATCTCTTTAGTTGGATAGTATTTACAGTTGCAGAATGGAAAAATAATAGTTTGTGTTTCGGAAAGCTCTCTAAATGTGAGTGGAGTAGTGCTGTGCAGGGGGATCAATGGGGAAAAAAGGTATAAAGATAATTCCTTGTCCCCTTCTGTCCCCGCAAAATAGGAAGACAGAGTTCCTACAAAATTACTTGTACTTGTGCTTCTCCAAGGGTAGGAATTACAAGCTGAATTAATTTAGTTATTGGATGATGAGATCTTCAAATAACTTTTAAGTGGAATTTTTAATATGGAAAGATGGAGCTTGACTTGCAAAGGAGGGATTGGAGGGTTAAATTTGTAAGGGAGTCCTTAATTTACCCATCTGTAATTGAGTGCTGCAGCATTCATTTCTCCTGACTCAAACTGTTTTGTGTTACTGTGTCACCTTCCATTTTCATAAAATGCAAGTACAGCTTTAGGCATAAGCAAAGTAGGTTGCTGCCTAGCACAGTTGTCTGTCTGCCTTCACTGGATGAGAGATAGAGAAGGGCCATTCCAGCAGCAAGGATGGCCTCATTTGCCGCTCCAGTGTTTTATTTGTAAAGCTCTACTTTACTTATTTGTAAAGCATCTTACAGAGATGAGGCAGGTCCCATTGCTCCAAATCCTGTACACCCACAGCATTGTGGAAGTAGAGTGTTCTAGGAAGCCTGAAAGGTGAAAAAAGAGGGAGGCTGCAACACACAAACCCCTTCAGTTACTGACCCTCATTCTGGGCAGTCTCCACTGTCCCAGCCCTCTTGTCTGCTTCTAGAACTCATCATGGTGCTGTTAAGATTTAGTTTTGTCACCCTAAGGGCAGAATTCTTGCTTTGGCAAAGTTCAGTGTTTATGGAATTGCTGGGAAGCTTTACATGACCCATTAGATACCTTACTTGGGCACTTTTCCAGCATTTCTGTTAAAGCTGTCAGAAGGTTTAAGGACATCGGTAAGCTTAGCTATGTCACCATACCTTTTAGATGATTAAACTGAACGGGTCACAATCATATGGGAGATTTTATGCAGGTTATTTTCAGTGCAGCTTGTGAACTGCAAGAGGACTATCTCATCTGTATTTGTTGTATATTGAGTAGTTGTTGAATGACAGAAAGTAAGGTCTGTGGCCTCCTAGAACTATAGTTATGATCCTGTAAATGTCATAGCAGGTGTGACAAGTGTGTGGTTAATTACATGTAGCCTGATTAGTTTTGCCAACAGTTAACTAAATACTCGTAAATGTTTTTGTGCTGATTTCCAGTAAAATCACCCTGAATAAGAAGTTCTGGATTAACAAGTGGAAATTCAGCTACAGTTTAAAAACTAACAGAACTCGAAAACACTAATGATGAACATAGTCAATGTAAAGCTTCATTAATAATGAAAATTGTAGGCGTTCTTTTAAAAATGTTTCCTTGCTGCTCTATGAAGGTTCTATGGAAAGAACAGAATCCCATTGGGCTCTTGAGCTAAATCCATCCAGAGAAATAATGGAGAAATAAAAAAAAAACAAACCAACTTTATGTCATCTTTTGGTTGCAGTTTTCTGGAGGACAATTAACAGTGGTGTATTGAAAGGTGTAACTAGACTAGAAATGATTCAAGATGACTAAAATTAAGTTAATTAAGATCATATGTTAGATGTAACAAATTATTGTCATAAAATATAGCAATTCTCTTAAACATTACACTTAATTTTTATGTCATTGTCTTTTAGGATGTCAAAAGATCTCTATCTTGCAACCATATTTCTGTAGAATGGAATACCTTTTTTAGTTCATGTTTGGTCAGGACATAAATACAAGAAATCCATTCTTGTAACAAAACTTTTATAAAAATGAAAAATAAGATTGACGACAAACAGGTTCTTGAAGCCATAAATTTAGTCCTTTCTGCTTCTTAATGTGCAGCTGGTAATTTGAAACAATCTTATTATCTGAGTAGTCGTAATATTTTTCTCAAATCTGCATAAATTATCTATATTATCTTTAAGACAGAGGAGTAGCTGTTGGTTGCTAGTCCCTCCAGCTAGAATTTTGCAAATGCTTCAGGATGGGGTGTAGTCTGGAGCCCACAGATGGGAGATATTAAAAATGCAAAGATTCACGTAGCTGTTTCCTGATGCCAGGAGTAGTGGTTGGAGAATGATGTTTATTTCAGATCCGAAGATTTGCCTGTGGAGTTAGGAGCTACTGAAACGCAGAAGTTCGAAAACAACCTCTTATCCTCAACCTAACCTTGTACTTTTGGAGTAAAATATGCTTTCTTATGCTTCGCTAAACCACTCATGGGTAGATTCATTATTCTATTTTAACAAAAAATTGACCAAAGATATTCCATTTTAAATTCAGCCAGTATGTGCATACCCCATAACTTGAACTATCAACTATGGCTTCATTGGCAAATGCTTTGAGATATGTGTTCACTCTGCTGGCTTTGTCAAATATTTATTTGGAGACTTGTTAAATATCTGCTTCTTATGTCTATATAATGCTTCCTAAATTCTGAGACTATTTTGAAGAGAAGTTCATTACATCTATTATCATTCATATTGGCCATTAAAATAGAATTTAAGTGGCTAAAGAGGTAAATGCTGTTCGTCATTGGTCATAGATATACTTCTGTAATGAAATATTTATGTTACGATCATGTCAAAATGAAAGTAACGAAGCTGTTCTATTTTTTTCTTCAAGGCTGCATTCCTGACTGCAAATAAATTAATCTTACAGTAATTGAGTTTTAAGAATATATTTTTGTATGACAGGTGATATATTCATATGATATGCAGAAAAAAATCCCTGGCAGCACAGTTGAGCGTTACTGGTACATATTATTGTTGAAATGATATAGGATTTTCTCCTCGTTGCAACTAATGATGGCTGCAGTTTTTCAAGGATTTAGAAACTTGTGTTAAGTAAGAGCGCTGAGATGTGGACATAAAGAAACTGCCTCATGCAATGAAGGATGTTGATATTTCTTTATTCCAAAACACTGATAGACAGGTTTCTCTTTCCAGTGTATCATCCTGGCCTTTCTTTGCCAGCCTTCCTGCTACATATTTAAAATACATATATAAAAGTCTGTCTTTAAGTGCTCACAGAATTCTGTGGAAACTTCAAGGAAAGGTATCATTAAAAAAAAATTTATTAATGTATGTGGCTGGGTCAGGCTAATTAAGGCAGTGATAGGCAGTTTTCATTTAGCTGTTGCTTTTGAGAGACAGCAGTTAAGCTCACGTTGCTGTGGGCACATGGCCTAATCCAACTCCCACTGAAGTTGAATTAGATCATGTCAGGCTAATTTTGGAAAATTGTAACCATGCTTACTCTTAGTTGTTATCTTGAACTGCTTATTTCTGGAGAGCAGCATCTGATATTAATTTATAATTGAAATGCATTTACTTCAGCTGGGTTCTGCTTGTATTACCTGATCAGCTGAGTGTTTGTGGCCAGTGTTTGAGCTGGTGTTTCATTTCTGATCTGCCTAATCTAAGAAAACACTCTGAAAATAAGCATTTTCTCTTACTTGCGCTATATTTTTTTTCAAATCTGGATGTATAGGAAAGGAATAATATGTGTCTCTGTTAAAGGAAATTATATGTGGAGCAGCTAAGAGAGGGGGAAATTGAAAAGGAGGTTTTCCTTGGAAATAATTCCTTGAAATAGGGCATAATGATGCCGTATTTGGGGTTTTTAGCCAGCTATTGACAAATACGTATTTTCTTGAACCTTTGGTTGCCTTTCTGTTGGATATATAATGCATGTTTAAAGTAAATTCTTCTATTATTTATTTTTTGCACTTTATTTGGTTACAGGTAATGAATTAACCGCAACGGGGGTTGTGACACAGAATACGCATTGCTACAAATACTTAGTAATGACATTTTGAAAATGTGCTAATTAAGGCTGTTGTTGCAACTGAGGGAAAGGTGATAGTATTGTAGGTTAATGTAGGGGAGAAAAAGCAGAAGTGAAAGTTGTTGGAGGGAGCAAACAAAGCATTGAAGCAATTGTATAGAAGTTTATATGGAAATTCAAGTGAAAGCCTTAGTTTCTGTAGGCTCAGTGGAAGGTTTTGCAAGTTACCCAAGATAACTGGTAATGCTTGTTGAGTAACTTCATTTTAGTGATTCTCATTAGAAATGGATATATCAAAAGTAGAATCTCTTAAAAATTGTTGGTAGCAGTACTTAATGTTTTAACTTCTAAGACATCACAACCTCCTGAGATTAAACTTGCATCTTTACTGATTTTAAAAGTAAAGCTTTGATGTGGAATTGGAGCCTGAATATGAAATGTTAGCTGTGAAGGCAAAGCCTACTTAGACAGAAAACTACATGTAAATTTTTTTCTTTTGTAGAAATGTTTAATCAGAAAGATGAAATTGGAGTGTTTTACTTGCACTGAGATTGAAATGTTTTGGAATGTTTGGAAATGTTTTAAAATTTGTTATGCATCAAACCCATAAAATGCTACAAACTGTGTTAAAGTAAGAACAAACCTTTTTAATGGAAAAAGGCAAAGCATTTCAATACCATTTTTACAGAAAAAAACCCCACTTTTTTTTTAGTACATTCCCTGTTGCTTTGTGAAACTGCTGTTTGTGGCACATTTAATAGAAAGCTGCACAGGGCTCTGCCAGGAGGAATCAGTCTGAGAACAAGGATCTTTGCTAAGTTCTTTTAAAAAAGAGGTTTGTGGATGCAAGGTGGGATTTTATCTTTATCTTGGCATTGCAATAGTGTGTTTATGAAGTGTTAGAGCTGCAACTGCACTTTGTTTCAGGTGTAAGCATAACATTTAGCTTATTCGCTTGATAAAATTATATGGTCTGCATCTTTGTCATCTTTGAAGTGTCCTGCGTATTTCTAGTACTACACAGAAAATATTTTGTTCAAGTTTAAGGTCTAGAATGAAGAAAGGAAATATCCATCTCCTGAAGTATAAGTAGTGATTTTTTTTTTGCTGCTTTCAGTAATAGTGAAAATTTACTTTTTAAGCCAACTAGGATCTGTAAATAGATGATTAACAGTTCTTGCAGTTCTTGCAGTTCTTGAGGCACTAATCTGTATCTCTGCTGCAAATTAGTTGCTTATAGTTAGTGTGTTCTCTGCACTTCTAAGATTTTAAAGATCTGCAAATATCTTTGAGTAATACAAACATCGTAAATATATTTTTTCCATTTACTGGGAATGCTGAGTATTTTCGGACTTTCATATTGCTGTATAAAAAATTCAATGTTATAATTAGCAGATATCTGTTGTGACAATGCACACTGGAACTTTATTGTGAATGCCTTGTAGACTCAAGGCAAAAAGTAGGTAAGGTTCATAGGAATGGTCCTCTTTCAGAATGCAATAGGGAAACCTGGACTGTAAAAAAAAAAAAAAAAAGGCAGTAGGTAAGTAATTGTTTTGTCTCATCTCAAGGCAAAATGGAGAACAGAAAAGGATGTTATACTTTTTGTGTCTTTATTCAAATGCTGCAATATGCAATATAATACATGTATGCAATGTGTACAATATCAATATAAATCTAACCAAATCCTACAGTGGTATTTAACAACCCAAATAATGGTCCTACGCCTGGGTTGGGGCATTTTGCAGTTTCAGTACAGGCTGGGGGATGACATGATTGAGAGCAGCCCTACAGAGAAGGACTTGGGGTGCTGATAGATAAGAAGCTTGACATAAGCCGGCAATGTGCGCGCGCAGTCCAGAAGGCCAACCATGTCTTGGGCTGCGTCAAAAGAAACTTGGCCAGGTCGAGAGAGGTGATTCTCGCCACTCTCATTAGACCCCACCTGGAGTATTGTGTCCAGTTCTGGAATCCCCAAGACAAAAAGGATACGGAACTCTTGGAACAGGTACAGAGAAGGGCTGCAGAGATGATCAAAGGGCTAGAGCACCTCTGCTGTGAGCACAGGCTGAGCGAGTTGGGCTTGTTCAGCCTGTAGATGAGAAGACTCCAGGGAGACTTAATAGTGGCCTTCCAGTATCTGAAGGGGCTACAGGAAAGCTGGGGAGGGGCTTTTTACAAGGGCAAATAGCAATAGGACGAGGGGGAATGGCTTTAAATTGGAAGGGGGAAGATTTAGATTAGACATTAGGAGGAAATTCTTCACAAGGAAGGTGGTGAGGCTCTGGCACAGGTTGCCCAGGGAAGTTGTGGGTGCCCCCTCCCTGGAAGTGTTCAAGGCCAGGCTGGATGAGGTTGGTATAGTGGAGGGTGTCCCTTCCCATGGTGGGGGGGTTGGAACTGGATGATCTTTCAAGTCCCTTCCAACTCAATCCATTCTATGATTCTATGATTTAGAAAAAAGGTAGGAGCTCTCCAAAAGGCAGATTGACCTACCAGTGTGCTTTACAGGGACATTCTAGGTAAACAGGTTTTCTGATTTCGTAGTAATATTCTTCTAGTAACTATTCCACCCACCCCAAAAGTTTTAAGACTGGATGCTGTAAATCTTGACACTTCAGTGAGTTAAGACTGCACCACCATGGAAGCGTTTAACTTTTGTAGACTTGTGAATGTGTCTTTAACAATGTTGAAATGAACATAGTTAAGATTAAAAGGAACAAGAACTCTGCAAAGTTCAGTTATAAATCACTGCTAGGTGCTACCAGCTACTACTAACAGATTCCTACCCACACCCTATCACCAGTTTTGTCTGTCTCCAGTGTAGTAATGGTGAGAAGCTTCTTCCTCTATAGGCTACTGAAATAGAGGCAGATTCGGGACTGGAAATGTTAAGCACATATGAGGAGATCGCTTACAAATATTGGTTCTGTTATTGACTATTCAGTACTCTTAAGCCCATCTGCACAGAATAGTGTTCAGACCATTGAAAGCATTTCATGTCTTTTCTTGCTCTGAATTAGATATTTTTGATAAATCCTGCTTGTTTCTGTCCTGTGTGCTAAGCGTGCAGACAAAAATCTGGTCTTGTATTATGGATTTGTCTAATACATGTCAACTGCTTAATTTTGAAGCGGTTCAAATTTAGAAAGAAAGCTTTAGGTTCTTGGCATTTTGTGTGCACTTAGATGAACTCCCTGTTAGCTGAGCTGCTTTGCAGTCTTCAGCATGATGGAACTCATTCTCCTCAGAGGGGACTGGAAGTCTGGACAGATGACTAAAACACACTGGCTCTTCAAAGTTAGTCATTAATCACTGTTCCTTTTTAAGCCTTTATTCATGATTTTTTTTTTAATCTGGAAAATACTGTGATCCTGAAAGTACTTCTTGGCTCTTGTCTTTAGGTTATAGCATACAGCACATCTTCAGAGAGGACACTATTGGCAGGAAAAACACTGATGGTATTTCAGTCTGGCCCAGTGTTAGAAGCTGTAGGTAAATAAAGTGTTTGTTTTTTAACAGTGTGATAATTTGTGTCTAATAACACTTGAATTACTTTTGAACAAAGTGGTTAAAACAGCTGAAATTATGTCAGATGTCAGGCAGCTCCCGCAGAGGCTGGCATGGAGCAGGCTGTGGGCAGAGATAGCTGCATTTCCCTGAGGCTAGGGAGCAAAGGCTGCGGAGCAGCACTATGCTGGCCTGGCTGCTCTGTTGAGTCTGGCTTGCAGCACGGCAGTCAGAGCCCAGAGCCTGAGCTCAGGACTGTCTGTGATTGTCTTTATATATATGCACTAAATGATTGTTCTTGATGTAATTTTATTTGGTTTTATTGCTTTCACAACTGTGCTGTTGGAGCAGCTTCTGTTGGGAGTATAAAAAAGGTTAGGAGTTGTACTTGCTTTAAGCTATAGTTTTTCTCTTTCCTTCCACTGCATCAGACAAAATCTCTGCGTGTCAATAGATACTAGGGATCGGAGTTTAAAATTTGTTTTCCTTACAAAGAAAGGCTTCCATCCTTTTTATTAATAAAGTGAATGGCAAATTCAGATAAGTGCATCAGGCTGTCGATTGTGAACCTGTGACTAACTCTGTAATTCTGGATGTGAGGGTTTGTAATTGGGCATCTAGCTCCTGACATGTCATCCTGGCTGTAGATGTCTCCATTATTTCTGAAGATCTGAGCTGTTGGGGCTGTTCAGAAGTCACAGAGATCTGAGGTGATCTTTTGACTTTCTGGCTAAAAGAAACCATATGCTGGAAAAACAAAGAGTTCATAGAGCATCCAAGGAAGCCAGTGCAGAGGCAAAGCATTGTGTCAGCGTGCTCCTGGTCAGGTTACTCCTGATGATACGATTTCATATTTTTTCAAAGCTGTTGCTTTCAAGACCAGATTATTCCTGTTGTTGTTCAAAAAGGAGATGATGACAGTATGTTCATTAAAATTTTGATGAAGATCCCTGTGAATGAAGAAAAGCCTTCAAGCAAACAGAGGTTCAAGTTGATATCAAAAATCTATTTACATTTGTGTTATATAGCCAGAAAGCTGCTGGTGTTAATAAGGGCAGATTAGGGTGAGGGGAATTCCTGAAAGTGTTACAAGGAGACTTGTATAAATATGAAGAGTAGTGTTTGTCAATCCGTAACTACTACTGTATGCCCATACTGAGTCTGTGTCTTTTCATTTGATCTTGATGTTTTGTGGTGTTAAGTCTTCCCAATCACATTACAGTTTTGTTCTCTTTCCATGACGGGTTTGGGAATGTTCCTTCTTAATGTATTGAAATAGCTGTTGTAGATGTATACCATTCGTTATTATTACTTTTGCTGTTTTTTATTTAATAAATAAAATGCACAGTGCTATGCTGCTGTGGACACTAATATTGGAGTTGGGAGACTGAACGTTGTGTCTATTTTTGTATGCAACACTCTCCCTTGTCGCAGTTCTCATTAGGACCAGTTCTTGACGTGATATCTGACTTTTAATGGCAGCTGTTTGAAATCCGTAGAATATGTAGAAAGTATAAATTCTAGGCTTTCAATATCAGAATAGGTATGGTTCTTTCTAAATACTTAAGGTCATCAGATTTATATAGACAGTCCATACATTTCTTGCTCAGAAGTCTGTTTGGTTTTTAGTTTGGTATACTGAGATATTCTATAACAGATTTGATAACTTGGAATGAATCAATGTATTCATTAGTCTTGAAATCTAGTTTATATGAGTTTTATCTTATTTCAGGTAATTTGTATGGTATACTTCCATACAAAATTGATTCATGGAAGAACATTTGCTATACAGATACTTCTAAAGGGGAGAAGTTAGAAATTCAAATTTCTAAGGGCAGGAAAGATGTTGAAAGAGGAAGGTGTGAAGATTTTCTATTACCATAGCTTTGTTTTTCTTATTGTAGAGTAGGAAGAGAGATTTGACACTCTTAGAGGTCTGAGGAAGGGCTACTTTTTCTAAGACATCCGATACCAAGTTGCATTGAGAGTTTGTGATTCAGTTTTTAAATTCTTTGAAGATTCCAGTGAGGCAGATTGAAAGGTTTAGCACTACCGATCTGTACATATATTTTAAAGTTTGAGCCTAAAAATATTGCTTATATATTTCTTGGCATTAGGCCAGTTGTTTCCAAAAAGTTTCTGAAGTATCTGTGGATGCCATTTTACAGCTTTTGACTTTGGCCTTTTGATTTTTACTTTCATTTAGACTGGTGACATGAGGCTCATTTAGAAACTACTCACAGGACTGTAAATATTTTCTTAGACTAGCAAAAAATTCCAGACATTTCTATTGACTTCAAAACTATATACTTTGAGCAAGGGTAGGGTATCCTTGCATCCTGTATAGAAGCACGTAACACTTCTGTAACACTCAGAGAGGAAATATGAATGTTGGAGCTGTAGCAGTTAAAATGATTTTTTTTCCTATGCCAAATCAAAATGTTCCCATTTATCTTTGAGTGATGGTTCAGAGCCCAGTCTATCAATCTTTTCATGAACTGAAGGCATGTTTCTGGAGGAATACATGGCTCGTGTGCTCTAGACAGCTCAACCATTGATGTGGAGCCACTGCAGTCATTATTGCTTGGTTGTGTTTCTGTTTCTCCCATTAAAGTATTAACTCACTCTAACAGTAGTTGTGTAGGACACGGAAATAGAACTTTAAACCCTAACAAATTAGTACAAGTGTTATACAACACAGATAAGGTTTTTATATGTAGTCCCTTTGACATGGGAGGTTTTACTATTTAAAAAAAAACCCACAAGAAAAAAAGCCCCAAACCACCCCCCAACAAAAACAAAAGACAAAAAATACAAACCCAAAGGTGGAGAAAATACCTATGTAAACTCCTGAAAGGTAGACCTCTAAACTGCAGCAAATACTAATTGGTTTTATTCTTGCTGCTGTTCTGTTTCCTCCATTTCTATTCTCTGAGGATATAATTGCAGTGAGTAAGGCAAAATGGATGATGCTACCTGAGCCACAGTGAATTACACTTAGCAGAATATTCTTTAGAATTCAGGTCCAGACACTGCTGCTCTGTAATGCTATGGGGAAGCAGAAAAAATCTGCTGAAAACTTAATGTGAAATAAAGCACAGGAAAACACCAGAAGTCAATGATAGATGAACATAGAGAAAATATTTAAACTGTAAAAAAGTTTGATGACCCTGAGAAGTAACTACCTGGAGCTTCCCTGCCTTCGTCGGCGCTGTCAATAGATGAGTTGTGCACTGGGTGGCTGTGCAGATGAAGCTGGGAAGTGCCCAATGCCATGTGTCAGTTTGAGTGAGAAGAGCAGTGTACGCACCTACCTTTGACACTCTCAGTTGTGCAGCCATTCATAGCATCTTCGGAGCAGACTAAAAATATGTGTAAATAAATAGAGACTGTAAACCGAAAGCATTACACATCTCCTGAGCGCTGTGCCAGGAGCTGTGGGAAGGATGCTAACCACAGGCCGTGCCCCTCTTGCCAACAGTGCTTATAGAGGCACACTCATGATGGAAAGAGTGATGAGGAAGATGAGGGCTACCCCTGCTCAGCTTTGGAGGGTCAAATAGGACGCACCTCCTGTCCAGCACTAAGAGAACAGCTGGTGGTAATGGCCGTGAGAGAGAATGCATCAAGGGAAAGGTTTTAAACTAATTTGAGATTTCAACAATATAGCTTAGGTACACTAATGTTATTTTCCTGGTTTTGTACAGATGAGTTAAATGAGATTTTTTAAAAAATATTTTAATTAAAACAGAAAACATCCAGCTCTGCTGTGGGGAAAACGTTTTCATAACGGTCTTGAGGTGTTAAGATATGTGTTACAAAAAACAATAATAATTAAATTTTGCTGATTGTGAAGCTAATAAATTGTGAATCCTTTATTTCACTCAGTATTCCAGAGTAAACCAAGTGAAAAAAGGTACCAAAGATATAAGTCTGAATAGCTTCTCCTAGCTCTGCTGAATTTGATCCCACACTGAGATGTGTGTGGTATTACAATCTATAGACTACTCAGAGCAGGAAGTGAAGGTGAGCACAGCTCTACACTTAGTAAGAGTCTGGCTGCACTGTCACTGTGTTGTGTTTGCTGTGGAACAAAATTTTCCTATAATGTGGGGGAGTGCAGTGCTAAATATTTAATTAGCTGAGATCATATGTCACCTAAATGTTTGTCAAAGACACGTTCATTCTGTGCCCATGCACATGCTGACTTCTGAGTGAGCCAATATGTGAATGTGAACTGGTAAATTTGGAGTTTTCTGCAGCAGCCTATGTAAGAATTGAAGTGATCACTTTTAGTCGTGTACATTTTCTGCTTAAGCAAGACCTGACAAAAAGTCTAGCACCTTAAGTGCCACAGTGATGCCAGAAGCATGTTATGAATTTCTTTACTGCATTAATGTATTTGTAATCATGGTCAGTCGTGGTGTCTTATTCCCCAAAGTGCTATTGGCGTGGTGCTGGCCTGTGTTACAGTGGAGCCTTTGACATGAGATTGCAAAGCAGACTTTTCCATTAATTTTAGATTATTATAAAATTAAATACTTACCACATAAGTGCTGTTACATGAAATTTTTTTATTGTGCAGAAGCAAATATGTACTTGCAAATGCTTTTTGAAGTTTGAATATCTGCTTGCAGCTGTAGTTTCATTGTATTTCTAGTGTTTGGCTGAAAAGTGCTCAAGTACTGGACAGCTTGCTACTTGCAAGTTGCAGTGAACTGGGCTCCTGACAGACTTTTCTTGGATTTGAAATACTACAGCAAAGGGATGTTTAGGAATAAAAATAGAAAGTATCTTGTAAGCCTTATAGACATCATGGAACACTTGGATTTTCTTTTTGAAAGGATAGATTAGGAAACAGAACTCTTGTCTAAAATGATAATAGGATGGTACCTGCTCAAAGGCATAAATGATGTGATTGCCTGCAAATTGTTAGAAGGGATAAGCAAGGAAAACAAGAAAAAAAACTCCAACACCAAACCGTAGCACAGGCTGAAAGTGTGAAGTTGATTAAGTCTTCCCTTTCAGTTGGCAGTCATATATCCTCATTTTTGCCCTGGTTATATATTTACACTTATGGAGCTCATAGAATTGCGTATTCCTAAATCTGACTTCTTTTAAGAGTAGCATGAGAACGATGGGCAAAAATATTCAAAAGGCTTTTGTTTGGAAATGTCTTACATTTTGGGTGACGAAACAAGTACCTATTAAAAGTGGGCAGGTTTCACAGCATCTTCACTGAAATTCAGAAATGCTTTGATAGTGTCCAGTTGGGAAAAAAAGCTATTTGAAAACCTTGGCTATGACTGCTTGTATTTTGTGATGAATTAAAGCAGGAACATCTGGTAGGAAGGACAGATGTCAAGTTCAATTTTATTTTGTTGTTTCACGATAAAGGCTTTTGTTTATTTAAGGGGACTTGAGGTTTTTGTCATTCATTTAACAGGATTTCACGGTACAGTCAGGATTTGAGTAAATCAGATTGACAGAAGCCTTCTTTATTGATTTTTTTTAAAATGCTGCTTTTCCCATTCTAATTTCTACAGTATTTGTGTAAATAAGTGTCTTGTGAAGATATCAGTCTCAGTCTAACAGTTTCATTGTACTGCATTATTAAAATAGCTGAAACCACGACTGTCGCAACTAGGGATTGATTTAAGAAAATTTTTAATTACACTGAAAATGTGTTTAAAATAGATGAGTTACGGAAGCTGCTTCATTCCACATGTAGTAGTGTTCTGTTCAGTCTGTGAAATTAATCTAGTGATCATGCAGATTCCAGCATTGTTAGCAAATTAGTTCCGTAGGATTGTAAAACGTCTCCCTGTGACTTATTCAGATCTGTGTTGAAATATGTATTCCTGGTTTGAAACAAGTTTGTTACTGTAGGGCAGACAGAACGTGTTATACGAGTACAGTCAGCTGTATTTCTGATATACCCACAGTGTAACATGGATTGATGGCTTTGATGCCAGCCTTCGTACCTGATTGATGTGTATTTGTTTTGGCAGAGGTGTTGCGTTAGATACTGTCTTTCCTCCCTGCCCATGATCTCCCCTGTTGGCTTTTGTACCTAGTTCCCTGCTCAGCATAACCACAGTTATACAGCACAGCTGTCTGGCCACCATGGGGCTGGAATAGGCACCTGGGAGTAGGAGGCAAGGGATGCTTGAGCTGGCTCTTCCACTGCGAGAAATTAACATCAAACAATACCTGTATTTCATCTGAAATCAAGTACTTCGATCTGCAGAAGAGTTTTGCATAATTGCAAAGTAAGGATTACTATTTATCATTATTGCCTTTTTCATCTTCATGCTATTTTAAAATATTCAGAATAACCTTTGAAATTGGGGAAGGTACTGTCTTCACATTATATAACTGGCTAACAAAAACCCACTAAGAAACAAAATAACCTACCTAAAATCAGGCCTATATCCAAGCCAAAACCAGAACCTGAGTTTCTCCTTGCTTTATGTTTGAAGTTCTAGGAAACTTTTCTTTCCTCTAGGAAGAAAAAATGCATTTACACATAGCTGACATATGTACTCGTGTGCTCTTGTACAAGGTGCACATATGTGTTTGAAGAGGGTCACTTCAGATGATGCCTTGGAAACAGAAGCTGTGTGTCAGCGGTGACTATTGATCTTGCTGGGGTCTTCCAGAGGCTAAAACCAGCTGTTCTTGTTTCAGCTTCCGCCTGCTGAGGTCTGGCTGTGCCTCTGTCTCCTCCCGACTGCTCTGTTGGGCTTGTCAGGTTTCCACAGTCTTTTCTATCCTTAATTTCCTCCTACTAAAGGATGTCCCCAAATAGCTGCACCCCATATCTGTGAAGTATCTTTGAGAACGAGATTTTTCCTGCCCAGAAGCCGGCTGGATCTCCATTTAAACAAGGACAGGGATAAAGGAGGAAAATAGTACTTTCTTAAGGCCTTTCAGCTGGGAAGGAGAGGTGGCTTTCAGCAGGAACCATGCTGGCCTCATCTGCGTGGTCACAGCGGATTGAAGCAGAGAGAGAGCGGCGTCTTTGGTGATAGCACTGTACTGCACAGAAGCTGGATGAGGAATGGGAGTGAAAGACAGAGATACACTGATGCTGATGAATGAATGTGTCTTAAGGTCTTGAGGAGAAAAAGGGAAGATACTGTCCACTGCATTCCTCAGGGACCCTGAAGCAAGATAAGAGGGAGATTTTTGGCTGGCCTCAACTTCCCACTTTCTGCTTTATTGCTCAGTTTATTTTAATGATGATTTTGTCTGGGAAATACCTGGTAAGATCAAAGAGTAAGATGTTAGAGGGTGCAGAAATTTAATGATCGTTGTTGTCTTAAACTTACAAAAGACTTAACTATTTTTGAAGTCCTAAAATGAGAATCTGGTATAAGTTAGAAATTACTTGGCCGTGTAGACGAGATGACTGTGGAGAACAGAGACTATAAGGGAGGTTCAGTGGCAGAATGGGAAATGTATTTTTATGTTAGACTTTGTCCTTCTGAAGCACGATAGGAAGAGCTGGGCCATGCCTTTTGGACTACCATGACTGTTGTTTGAATTGGCATTAGCCAGACAAAACACAGTCTTTAGTAACAGTGAATGTTTCTAAAATATCAGATAGGTTTAACTCAGAGCTCTCTAGCACATTCCTTCAAATTTAAAATAAGAAACCTTTTACGTGCAAGAACGTATGCTATACAGAGCTGTACTGGAACAATGAAAAATGGTCTTGAATTAGAGAACGTAGGAAGAACTAAGTTTTAGTACTAAAATATTTCCTACACTTGAGGATTACAGTATTAAGCTGATTTAGGACATTAAATCTGAAGCACTAAGAAATAAATTAGAAGTGTAATGAAGGGTTTTGTCAGAACTCATTCTCACCCTATCTGTTTGGATTCATCTTGGGTTTTTAATTGAACAGGTTAGTTGCCTAAAATTGTACTATAATTCAGATTTCTTTGCATGTTTAGGGAAATTATTTTGGAATAAACACCCCATACACTCATGTCCATTAAATCAGTTTGTTTTAATGACCTGTTGCTAAAGTTGACAGGAAGAGAATATTCCTGAACATCAGAGGCATGTGGCTGTTTGACAGAGCATTAGCTCTCGACGTGCCTGCTCGCAAAGGAGCCGGCAGCACAGAGCTGCTGACGGGTGGAGGCAGCGCGGCACCTGTCGCGCTGTGGCCAGCTCTGCTGGCCGTAAGCAGAGACATCCTCTGCTCTGGCACTGCTCCGGGGAGCACCCTGCGAGCACCTGCTGGGACAGGCCCAGCCACCCTGTGCTGCTGGGACTCGACTCAGCCTTCCCACTGGGGAAGCTGCTGGCAAGGTGGGAGTACAGGTTTGTTGAAGGGAGGGGAGCATGACCAATTGGTAGGCAATGTTCCTGGGCCTCAGAGGTCTCAAAGACTTGAAAAATATAGGGATCAGAACTTCCTTTTCTAAAAGATTTGGGGGATTGGTGAGGGAGGGGTGTTTGTTTGCTCACCAATATCAAAATAGGCATTTTAGTGTTTTGATGTCATTTTTTGGGCTCTGTTTTTAGTGCCTGGGAATATTACAAACATGAAGTGTTTAGATATTGAGCCTGTTGAATTTAAAATAACTTTGAGTCTTTCTGAAGTATTCTTTTTTTTTCAGTTGCAGCACATGCATTTTTTGATCCAGTGTTTTTACAGAGGCTGGAGGAGCGCCATTATGTTAAAGCTGGTGTTACCATTTGGTTTGATAAGGAGGAAGTCCTGTTGGTCTAAGATCAATACAAGGGGATAATGTAAATATTTTTTTCAGCCTTTTTGTTAAAACACATTTTTCTGACTATTTTATTTCAATATAGAACGTGCCCCAAGGATATGGTTGTGTGCCCGAATTAGCTTTACATTGAGTTTGATGGCAGGTGTGTGGTGTAGTCTGTTGCCTCTAGAAACAAGCTATTTCTTTTATCTCTGTAGTAATCAACTATTTATCGGTATACAGGGAACTTCAGAAAGCTAATCTAAATTTGGGGGTGGTTGTGAATTGCTGTTGATTTTACATACGTCATTATTGTAAGGGTCTGTTCAGTAGTATTGGAAATTACACTGAAGATGCCTGAACTCACAGAAGGACAGAAAGATATGTTGTGTTGGGTTTGTGTTAGCTTGGGAATTACTTCTTAACAATCATGACAAACTGCTAATTCACCTTTCTCTATGTCGTCATCAAGGAATGAGCCATTGCATAACCCACTGCTCTGCCAAAGAGATTACCACACATGCTAATTTTTAAGTTTCATGTATTAGCACAGCCTTCAGTTTTCAAAACAAACAAAAAGGGAAATCTGAGAGCCCTTGCTATCCAGAGCCTTGGCTGTGGATCAGGTGCTTGGTGGCAGCTGGTGCCCCAGAAGAGGACGAAGGTGCTGGCAGAGATTCCAGCCCTGGCCACAGGAGCAGCGAGGGAGCCCTTCTCTTCGAGGCAAAGCCTGGAAAGCTCACATCCAAACTGCGTTTTCTGACAGCAGACTGTCAGAGAGAGAACTGCTTACTGAAACCTTGCCATCATGAATGACTGACTTCTAGCTGTAGCAGGATTCCTCTGGAGCATGTTTGAAAATAAATTTTACAGCCCAAGCTGTATGATGTTTTGAGACATTCTCTGAGGAGGCAGACAGGATCTGTGATGCATTGTTGCCGGGTCATGATGTTACTGCAAGTCTCATGAGAATCTGCTGCTTTCTTACAGCCCAGGTTCTATACAGCAATTACAATTATGTGAAAAATGTATTAAAATTTTAGCTCTCCTGATGTGGAGAAAAACATTAAAAGATGCATTAGAAAGGACAATTAATGACAATAAGTGTATAATATTTTATATAAAAAGTTAAAATCACTCAAATATGGTGATACTAAGTGCAAAGTGGAAACGTATTTGGTGACTGTTTAAATCTTTTCTTCAAATAATGGAATGACTGAAACTAAGTGCAAATATTCTGCTTTGTGTAAGCCAATAGACAAGAAACCAGGGATTTCCTCTTAAGTCCAGGGAAAACACATCTGTTTTCAGTTCTGAAATAAAATTGCCTTAGGGTTACTGGTTGGCAGGATTATTTTGTTAAAAGATGTTGCACCATCTCCCACAAAAAATATAGTTCCCATTGTGCTTCTCAGCTGTGTGAGCACTGAGTGCTCAATTCTCTTCCATAGAAGTTTCCTTGCTAACTTCATTGTGCATTCAGGTGCCTCCAACAATTGAATGTGACATAGTGTTCCTTTTCATAACTTTCACATTGATAGGTACA
Organism: Dromococcyx pavoninus; assembly: GCA_033558185.1. Classification (NCBI taxonomy): domain Eukaryota; kingdom Metazoa; phylum Chordata; class Aves; order Cuculiformes; family Neomorphidae; genus Dromococcyx; species Dromococcyx pavoninus. Next base: position 129,075 of record JAUMJL010001660.1, read on the forward strand.
AGATATTTACATTTTATTCTGAATTATTGCAAAATTAGGACATGGATTTTATTTTTATTAGTAATTGGTTAAGCACTTATAGAAGGATGCAGCCTCACTTCAGATTTATGGGCTCATAAATCAAAATCAGGATAATAGTTTTAAAACATGCACCTATAAAAACTTGGGTGAGTTTCAAAAGTTGTTTAGGAAATGCTGTTTTTTTTCCTTTCATCATTCTCAGCTATGCATAGATTTAATGGAAAACTGGCAATTGGTCCTGCTGGAGTTTGTTGTAGTGGTCTGTAGAACATAACTTTTTAAAGTATTCCAACCTTGTAGTTCCAGCATAACTAGAAATGGTTTAGTCTAAAGCTAGTGGGTTGAAGTGCATTTAGTTAAATTTGTATAGAAGGCTGTGTGGTTGGATTTCTTGTTTGCGTACATGAAAGTCTGACCAATGCCCATGGTATCTAAAAGGGGTATTAACATACTTCTTCGTTACAAGTTCTCTGCTTTTTTTTTTTTCACATTTTCTTCCCTGCACTGAATGAATGTAATATTTTCTTAAAATAGTTTGAGTCATTTTGGTATAGTGTTTGTAGTGGAGGCTTTCTTGTCATGTGCTCTAGCATGTTGAAAACTGAGCTCTTTTGGTGTGGGACAGTGATCAGGAATGAGGCAGCGGTCAGTTGATTAGAAAGAAATGTTGGTTACTGTCCAAAAAAGAGGCAAAAAGCGACCTGATGAGGTGTTTTGGTTTGGTTGGAATGTGCTGCTAGAATGCAGTAAGGGATGAGGGCTTATTTTACAGTTTGTGGAAGAGTCCTATGACATGTTTGATGTGAGCTATGAGTAGACGCAACAGATGATAAACAGATGCAGTTAAGCTCTGTGGGCCCTTGGAAAAGATTGCTAATTGTATGGTTTTTCAAAGACAGATCTCACCGCTGTCACGGAAGTTGTGCAGGGGCATTGTGAAACGAAATGTGACTTTAAAAGCAAGCAGAATTAATTATACTCAAAAAGTTAGTTTTCCAGTCTGCAGAACATGTTTGCAGTCAATCTGCAGCTGAAGACCATGTTGCCCCCATGCTCCAGCCTTCCATCTCGAGCTGCAGTGGTGATTGAACTGTAAAGTTCCCCTCATGCTTCTGATCCCATCCTCAGTATCATTAAGATTCCTTAATGGAAAAGCAACTCCTGCATCAGATTGGCAATGAACATATTGAATCTATCACATCAAAGAAATAGTTGTAGGATGGCATGAAGCCTGCTTCTTTTTAAAGTGATCTGTATGGGCAGATCTTTGAGTCCCTGTGTAATTGTACTGGCTTTGATCAGAGTCCATACAGCTGTAGTTATTTTGAAGAATCAGATGTTAATCTTGTGCAGTGAAGGTTAAAGGACAGGATTTTCCTTACTTGTTGGAGACTAACATTACTTCTTGCTTGGTGATATGGAAATTTAAATCAATATTAATGTTTTGGTACCTGTTAGCTGTAAGACCACTTGGCTTCTGATACACTGATAGCAGAAATTCTGTGGGAGTAGAGGTTAATTATTTTTAAAACTGATTTTCATTATATAGAATAATTGCATGCATGTCTAAAATGTTTTTATACAATGCTTATCTAAACTTAAATACACACATTATTTTCTAGACTTATTTACTACTGTGTGATAGACGCACAGCTGTGAGTCATTTACATGGAGAGTGGGGAGATTTCTAAAAACTGAATGAAAAGCTTTAATAGCAATATAGAGAACTGATGGAAATTTATGTGCAAATGTCCTTTATTATATGATCACCCCCATATAAATGCACAGCATGGAAACATTTCAAAGCCTAAGATTTTGTATTGAAACATTTAAAGATTGAAGGGAAACAAGGTCAGTGCTTGCATGGTTTTAAGGCCATCTCTTTGTGTGTGCTTGTGTTGTGATACAACCTTTAATTACACAATTAAATTTTTCCCTGTGGGATTCCTAGTTTTTCAACACAGCTAACACTCACTGCTTTTTCTTGTGGCTGTCTTAATGTGTCTCATCATAACGGTGATCTCTACAGTGTCACAGGGAACTCTTTCACTGTCATGGTGTAGCACCTTTAGTATAGAAAGGAGTTTTCAGGACAGCTTTCAGCTGCTATAAGGAAGTGGCTTGCCTTCCTTCTCCTCGTTTTCCGTTCCATTCACTTCATACCTTGTAATTTTAGTATCATAATTGTACCAGAGGCAACAATCTGCTGAGCAGTGAAGTAGTGAAAACTCTGCATGTGTTCCTCACAGTTTGTCAACCAGGCTGGAATATTTCACCTTCTCAGTCCAGAGTTTGGTGCTTGAACTCATGCAGTAATGTCAGTAGTGGCGGGTTAGTTAGTGCTTTATCTGGAGTGGCCACCGAGGAAAGGTAAATTGGGGAAGGAGGGATGAAAGGGATAGCTGTCTGCAGGTCTCTCAGTATTTGCTGATGGGAAATGAAGACACAGGAATTGTGCATCCTCTTTCTTGGAGATTTCTGTATGTTTTCAGACTCTTTTTGGCTGTTGTTACCTGGTTTTATCTGTTTTCTTTGATTTCTCAAAATATTCTTTGGTAATAGGGTAAATACTACTACTTTTTAAATATGGAAACAGGAAGCATACAGAAGGAACTCTCATTTTTTAAAGTTAAATTACAGAGAAATAAAAGATGCAGATTTTTCAAGTATAGGCACAAGTTGGAATACTTCTGCGGTATTCCTCCTGATGCCATTAGGACCACCAGCGTTTTTCATACTGTGTCACTCGTGGAGAATGTTAGGAAGGCAGCAGCAGACAGCCTCCATATGTGGTGATATGGAAGCTTGATTTTAAAAAAAAATAATTTACCAAAGATTGTATAAGTGTTTGGGAACTATTATGGCAATGATGCCTTGAGAGAAGAGAGAGAAGTCCCTAATGTGGTAGAACTGCCTGCAGGAAGGATCTGAAGTGCAGGGCTGGGTTCAGCCCAATGACTCACTTCTGCCTGCTAGGAGCATTCCCCTCCACAATTTGCTGTGAAATATGTTCTCGATTATTTGTGTGTACCTTTGACAAAATTCTCTCTGTACACAGGAGCTGTTGTACTTGGATTTTTGGAACCTGAAAACAAGCTTTTTATTGATGGTGAGGTCAGGATGCTTCTGGAAACGGTGGCTTGTTGGTTACCAGCTGCTCCCCAGCCAGAAGGAGACTGCCTCTGTTTTAATGAGTCATGCTTTGTTTCTTTTTCTTACTAGAAAAAAAAAAAGAAAAAATCCAACCACTGTTCTACCATTTGCTGTGGTATTTCTTTGTGGTGGGGCTGGTGGACTTCAGAAAAACGTTGACTAGTATCAGAATTACTGGAAGAAATGTTTCAAGGTATAAGTGTGTATGTGCTGGGTACCTTCTCAATGGCATCCTCACACTTGAAGGGCCTATAGCCCCATGAGCAATGTTGTCCCATTCCCATACCAGTGGGATAAGAAGTTGACTCGTAAGGTGTTTTTAGCCTTAAAACAATTTCTGTTGGTTTTAATTTTTTGTTTTGGCAGATTTTGTTTTAGATCGGGGAGCAAGCTTTAGGGCAATTGTCTTGTCACTGTAAATAAACTTCAAAAGCAGAGTCCACTGATTTGGGGTGGGGAGATTAACAGTTTCAGACCAACAGTCTGAAAATTCTTCTTTAGAAAATTTTGTGATTTGTGATGCATCTGGAGCTACTGATAGGAAGTGTAATATCCCATAAACTTTCCTAATCAGTTTCCTAATCTTGAGGAGTCAGGGTTGTTTCTGACAGGAGAGTTGTTTCATGGTGGAAAACATGAAAACAAATTTGTATCCATGTGTATTTTACATTCGAATTTTAGAAGTGCCTTGCTTAAAGGTTAGTAATTACTTTTATTGACCCACACTGATGTGCCTTCTGGTGAGTTAAAAATGTTAAAATGCATCTCCAAATAATAGCACGAGAAATATGGCTTGCATGCATAGGTATATTTAGATATTAAATATATTCTGTTTTACTTAAAAGTAGATAAAAAAGGAAGTGTGAACCTCTGCCAGTGCTTTGAGAGGTCCTATCTGGTTTTGGCTTTGTTAGCATTTCTCATCTGGGCATATAAAAGGCAACTCAGCAGCTCGTGTATAAGGCTAAAGATGAAATATATGCAAAGGAAAAGATGGATTGAAAAAATGAATTAGTAAGAGTCTCGTTAAGCTTTGTGAGGTTTAAAATTGGGTCAATAGGTGACATATCCTTTTTATTCTATTTAAGAAAGATTGGTAGTCTGACACCAGGTTATTAGTCTTACCAAGCAGACAGAGGACAGATAGAGATAATACTTTTTGTGGGGGTTTGGGGCCATCTGGGTTTTTTGTCATTGTGTTTGGTTTACGCTTTGCTTTTCATGTAGCTTAAGAGGTAAAAGATAGTAAAATTGTCCTTGCTGGGAGATGAGTGGCTGTCATATGCAGTGTTTTGCCCACTCATATTGTTTTGAGCTGCACATTATCACTCCACTGCGATGTTCAATTACTCTTACTAAGAAATTTGTAGTTAGTCTTAAATTTATAAATGTTGCTCAATGACCTGACAGTAGTGACTCACACTGTCTTGATAGTTGGAATGTTGACATTATCTTAAAATGCTTATAAGAATTAAAAATTGGTTCACTCTCCTTAGAAAAAAAAGTTAAAACATTTCATCCTGTTCAAGGCTGGGGAAATTGAGGTTACCTGGTGGCTGGAAAGAGAAGGCCCCCAGAGGGGATGTTCCATGAAGGACTGGGAAAGCAAAGGAACAATCCTTTCTCTCTGTGTGATCAGCACAAAAACTTGTTATTTGCAGATTTTCTAGTAGCTCTCCAGCTGCATAATGCCACCATTCACAAGGTTCTAGTGGGAGAAAGAGGGACTGTGCTAGCACAGCCAGAGCTGCTCAATAACCTTTGCTTAGGATGCCCTAGAAGGGGAGGCACAGCAAAATCCTGTTCCAGGGTAGAGGAGGGCCCTCATGATGGATGCATGTTGTTAACCCTTTGCTTCTAAGAACGACTAAGGCAGTGCAATCAACCTGAGGCAATAGATAGCATTTGGCAAACCGTGGTGGGAAGGACTACTGTGTATTTGGCAACAGGGAGGTTGTAAACAGCTGCACCCAAGTTGTGTGGTCAGAGAGAATATAGCTGAGATTACTGCAAAAAAGCTCAGCTTTGCAAAACCTGCGCTTTCTTAGTACCTATTTAGGCACTATCTTGAGCTGATGCAAAACCCACCACATTTATTATATATTTTAAAAGATATGCCATTAAAATGTAAATTACATTCACAAAAATATGAAAGTCAAAATTATTATTTCCCTGCCAGCAATTATTCAGTTTCTTACACTTGTGTAATACTTCCTATAGCTCTGTATGATGTAAGTTTCCTTTATAATGTTGTGAGTTTTAATATATATGTATGTATGTATATGTTTTGAATTCATAATCTAGATGAGAATTGTAAGGTGTATCTCTTAATCTCTTCCCAGTGGAAGTCACAACTCTTATTCCACAGCACAGTGCTCTGTGGCAAGAGCTTGTTTTCTTAGTGACACTTATTTAACCAGAATCAGTAGTGATGGTATTTCTTTTGTCAGAACAAATGTAAAGTTGATGGCACTGTGATTATCACAAGCTCCCCCCTATTTAAAGTGTTTATCGGATATGAGCTGCATGTTATTTTTGGTGGATGATTTTTCACATACTTCTGTCATAGCTGAAACTCTCCCTAGTATTGTGTTTTACCAGCTTTTTGTTATTTACTCTTACCATTATGGTTATATAAAAATGGAAGCTGTTGTCTTTTAAATTTGCTTTCTCTTTTGTGTCTGTCCACACTGGGAATTGGATAAGTGAATCATGTTTAATTTCTTTTAAATACAGTTCAAGGAAAGTGAATTTGACAGTTATTCAGCTAGTGCAGACTGGGGTAAATTGTATTTCAGTCTCACCTAAACATTTGCCTGATGTTTAAGCCTTGCATGCATTTTATATTTTGTGGTTTTAGCATAGTTAGGTCTCATTACAGTCTTTTAAGGAGTACTTTTAGCAGTATATAAGACAAGTTTAAACATAGTTCCCAAACTTGGTTTTGGAGCCAAAGTAAATGAGGTCTTGTAGTGCCACATTCCAGTGATTCTGACATTAGAGGATTATCTGCAGTAATGCATTTTTATATTAAAGTGGTTGAACCTCTATATACCTGTGAGAAGCAAGACTGGGGTCTGACATGGAGAAGCATTAAGCTGACCATTCAAGACACTGGCAGATTTTTTCATGAATATTTTTTCCCAGGGGGGTGAGCGGACAGGGGACCAAAACAAAAGACAACCATCAACCCCCCACCAAGATACTTACATTTTTATGAAAGTCATGTGTTTTTAAAAAGGCTCAAAAAAACTAGTTATTTAAGGTTTTGTAGTGCTTTATTGTTGTTTCAGGTTTCTTCATACTTTACTGCAGTCTGTGGCGATGTCTCTGTCTGTCTGTTAATTAAGGAGTGAGAATTATACTAAAAATTATCTGAACGCTGATACAAAACAAATCAAAACCCCAAAGTGTTGAAATATTTACACAAATGGACTTGTATCTGATGTATATTGTAGATATTTGAATACACAATGTTCATTATTCATCACATTTGCAGCATTATTAGCAAACTTCTTTGAGATTTTAATTCTGAGTAAAATAATAAAAAAAAAACTTGGAGAGGTTACAACCTGATTCATAAACTGGATTAAGGCACAGACAACAGAGCAGGACTGCATCGGCTTGGCCTTGCATGGCCAGACTGAGCTTTACCAGCTAGGAAGAAGATTCACTTTCCACTGTTGATGCCTCTCTCTATGGCAAGGGAAGACTGGGAAAAGCTGCCAGTGAATGTGCACTCAGCCGTGTTTGAGCTGATCAGCTCTTCTGTCATCCCTAGGTTTTGAGAGTTTAGTGCAGTGTCTTACAATACTGAGTACATTTTTTTCCTCGTTGTAATAACAATTACATGGTTCATAGTGCTGATTCTTTCAAATTTACAATTTAAGAGTCTTCATCTTGTTCTGTTTCAGATTCTTCTCATTCTTTTCATCGAGATGAGACTATAGTTATTGCTCTTGCATCTGTGTCTGTACTGGCTGTTTTGATTGCTGCTCTATTCTTTGGATACAGAATGCTTGCAGGTAGGGTTTGATGATCCTTTTTTTTAATTGTTCTTTAGATTATTTCTCAAAGTGATACTTATGTCTTCTGTTGTCCCCAGGCCCTATTATATGTTTGTACATAATGCTTCCCTTTCTCCTCTCTGACACTTTATGGTGATATCCCTTTCATAACAGTCCAGAAGCTGGCATTTTGGGACCCATCATTCTTCAACAGATCCTCTGCTCAACACAGCTTAAATGAGGTTGTGAACATGCTTTATAGTTATTGCCAGTGACCTTCAATTATCAAAATAGCGTAGCAGATAGCCTTAAGGTTGTAGCTATCAGCAGCTGTTGATTTCACTGACTCCCAAAAGATTTTACAGGATTCCTTTTTATTTATGTCCGTGCCTACAAAATGTATTTCTGCCAAGTTCCAGGTAAGTTGTGTTGTTTTCACTTGTAGTATAGCAAAAAGGAAACTGTCTGATTCCCTTTCCACCCCCTTCCACAGGAGACCGTAAACAAGGTTTGCACAGTATGAACATGATGGAGGCAGCAGCATCAGAGCCCTCGTTGGATCTGGATAATCTAAAGTTGTTGGAGGTAAATGAAGATTACTGCAGTTACATTTCGCCTGATTTTGTTAGTAATGTTGTTGGTATTAGCTAGAACTTCTTCTACCTTGAGAAGAAAATACCGAACACTGGGAGGTAATGAGGGAAATGAGAACGTGCTGTATTTCAGCATTGCATCAAAAGATCCACCTTTTTGCTTGACACTGATTGCTTTAAGTACAGTATCCTACTGTAGTCATTTGAAATGCTTTAATTACACCATAGGAATAAGGAATTTACTGCGGATAGGGCAGTATATTTGAGTAGTGGTTCATTTATGTGTAGTCATTCTTCACAGTGAGGTATTCTCTATCACCATGGCAACTAGAGGCCAACCAGAAGTCTCTACTGAGCTTGTTATTAGATGTATCATCAGAAAACTGCAAAATGTTATGCTTTCAATTGGTATGCTTGATAGAACTTATGGAATTTTTAAAAGCTTTTAGCCAGAAAAAATCAGTAGAATGGCTGAGAGATATTCAGAGGGGTATGATTCTCCTTTTTGCCCATTAGAAATCGCACCTAGAGATGCAGGCTGCAGACATGTAGCCCCCCCTGCAGTGTGGGCTAGGCAGATAGTGACAGCAGACTAACCAGCAGTGAAGCTTGGGTGCCCTTCTGCCAACAAAAAAGTGCTTGAGGCAGAGCTGACAAGAGCATAAGGATGTGTATTGTAGAAGTGTGCAAAGCTCCAGATGAAATTACTCATACTGATAGGCAACCTTGGAAAGAGCAGGGACTTGGTTCGTAGAGGGATCTGCTACAGAGTCTTTTGTCCTGTTTCTTAAATCTTAAGGAGCCCACTCCTCACCCCTAGTCATAGGGTGTTGCAGAACAAATTGTCTTAACCTGTGCTTGCCTTTTCATATCCCTGTGGATAGAATGCATTCTGGTTTGTACCTTGAAGTGAGTCACTGCCACTTTGCAATTCACTGACATTGAAGGACTGAGAAATGGAAGGTCTGTCTTTAAATGCTACTTCGTTCCTGAAAACTTTCCTGTTAGATGGTTTATCATCTTTAGAAGGGATTACAAAAGTAATGCTTCTATTTAGTAATTTCTTCCTCCTCCATTTTTAAGTATTTAAAAAATAAAAAGGTACTGGTCCATGAAATCCTTACAGTTTCATGTCTAGGTCTTCTTGAAAGTTATTTGAATTACATAGATGCTTAAATTCTTACATAGTTAGATAAACTAGAACTCTTCCTGAAGGTGGTCCTATGTTTTGGTTTAGAGTAGAGATTGCATCTTTCTTCAGTAGCCGTGGAGATGGGAAAGGCCTTTCTGTGAAGACTGTTTGACACAGTCGGGGCTAGAATAAAAATTCACAGGAATTAATTGTTCCTTACTGTTAAAACCTGTTTAACTCTTTTGGTACCTATTCAGCACTACAAATGCATATATATTGTTGTTACTAACCTAAAAGGTACAGTTTATAAAGCTGTCTTAAATCTAAATGTTTAGCTTAATGTCTGTGATCTCTGGAGTTAATTAAAATTGATGACATAAAAGCTATAAATGTTCAGTAGGCAGAAGTTTAATAAGTGAATTAGCTGCACAAAACACATGGATTTTATTGATTCAGTATACATGCTGAATAGGTTATTTATGATTTTTTTACTGGGTATTCAGCCTGTAGATCAATTTAGTAAGATTTAAGTCTATGTTGAGGTTTCCAGCTCCGAAATAGCTTTTAGGACAGCATTCTAATTTTAGTTTTCAGCACGAATTATCCACTATATTCACTAATTTTTATTGTGTAAGTCAGTATAAAAGTTGGCATACAGTCTTTGTCTCCATTTATTATTTATTGAATTAATTACATATGCTTTTTTGCAGTTGATTGGCCGTGGACGATATGGAGCAGTGTATAAAGGCTCCCTAGATGAACGTCCAGTTGCTGTGAAAGTATTTTCTTTTGCTAATCGTCAGAACTTTGTCAATGAGAGGAACATTTACAGGATTCCATTGATGGAACATGACAACATCGCCCGCTTCATTGTGGGGGATGAGAGATTCACTGCAGACGGCCGTATGGAATATTTATTGGTGATGGAATATTACCCCAATGTAAGTGCTTCCAAGAAACCAATCAGATTGGTTTAGATTCCCAAGAATAGCCACATAAAAAGGATGTGCTTTAGTATTTACCAGTGTTTTTCATTGCTTCCTCTTACACAGTAATGTAAAAATAATCCATATAAATTGCAGTTTTAATGAGCCTTATGCTGATTTACTGCAATACCCTTTAAGATTTCCCATTTAGTGCTACCAAACTGTACTCCTACAAATTCTTAGCTGTAGTATGCTCTTAGTTATGATGCAGGTTTTTTTAGTCAACTGTGCAATGTTCAAGAAGAGAATTTGAAGAGTTGGTTTTGCTTAAAAATAATATATTAAATTTTAAAATAATTTCATAAATAAACTTTTTAGTGTTAAGACATTATATCTGTTATGGTAGCTATGACCTCATTCAGTAGCTGTAAATAGTGGAGTTTTTTTACAATGAAACACTATAGGTGCAATATTATGATACTGTAAATCATTTTGGCTTTTTATCCTGTTACCTTCTTTAAAGCTTTCTCTGGTATACCATATTTATTTTGCTGTACCATATATTGATTATGTAGGACAAGCCTTAAGAAGGCAGCCTTACTTTCCAGAGCTGTACGTTCAGATCTCCATAGCTAACTGAATGCTTACATCCCTCAAATTAATTTGAGTTCCTGAGGCTCTGTGTGGTTTTATACACATATGGAAACAAAAATGTTTTAAAAATACACAATATAAATGTGAATTGCTTTCATGAAAAATTATAAAATGTAACGTATATGGGGGTTATATATGAAGGTGCAAAAAATGGTTTCTCAGTTTATCTTGGGGGGTTTCGCTTGTGTATGGGAAAGGACTGTTTTGACTGTTTAGCTCAATTTTTAATAGCATTATGATCTTACGTAAACAAACTTATATTGTGTTCCCTCCAGTGGGTAAAGGTGATGGCTGAAGTCTGATTTGTTATGGGGACAGTAGGACAAAACCGGGTTATTCAAGTAGCAAAAAGAAACAGGACAGTAATAAATAACAATAATGCTGGCCTGTCTTGCGGTTGCCTTTACGTATATGCCTGAAAGTTAAATGCATATGTGTATATAACTACCTGAATATATATGCAAACGTAAGGCAGCGTAGCACTTCACAAATATATGAGGAGTATCTTAACTGAAACTTCTAAGTGAGAACAGATTTGATTATATCAGCTTACAAGAGGTGGGCATCGAAGAAGAGATTGCAGAGACTAGAAACAACCATAGAAAAAGCTCAGTCATGCCCTTACCAGATGGAGAGTGGCAAAGCACGTCAGCTCTGGCCTGCTCTGGCAGAGTAAGCTTATTTTCAACTAATTGAGTCAAGTGAAATCAAGCAAGTATTCTGCTCCTCAGAGGGCATAGCATAACTGTCTTAACAGGTGATCTGTTTTTGCTCCTTTCTTGACTGAAAGGATTTTCAGCCAAAATGTAATTTGACTGGAAATTGTGCCTTGTTGCCTGTATAAACAGGATCTGTTAGTGATCTGATTAAATGCACAGATGAGGCTTATGACATCATATAATCAGATTCTTTCTCAATATTAAGAACAGCAAGATTAGTCTAAACTGAGTCCACTGGTGTTTTGGAAGTCATTGGAAAAAGTGCACAGCAAGTGTGTTAAATACCCAGGGTGATCCTTAATTCAATGAACAGATGTTCTGCTGTGTGTGCGCTTAACAGCAGAGAAGGAACGCTAATGTGGCAGCCCTGCTACAAGGGAATTGCACTGTTCACACTGTAACCATGAATCTTATTTCAATAAGGAGTAACCCATACAAAATGTGCGTGTAAAATATTTCCTATCCAAAACATCATTCTCCCTCAAAATACTTTCCTTGTTGGAAATTGGAACACGCAAACCAGAACATGTTCACACAAAAATTGTTCCTGGTGTTGCCATATTCAGACGTGCCTTCAGACCAATGGAAGTAGTTGAGCAAGTAATAGAAGAAGAGATAAATACATTTATCAGTCATGCTATTCTGATGGTGCTTTGAAGAGTAAGCAGTGAGTAAATTGCAAGCGATGACATAGTAGAAAATATGTAATAGCCTAACCACAGGATTGTCCCCCCAGTAGTCACATATTCATGTCTTCTTAGAACAACAGAAAAATTGTTGTAAAATGCATAGTAGATTCTTATGATTGTTATAAGAAAAACATCAGCTTTATCAAAAGTCATAATCAGCACAGATGTCTCCAATTTAATATGTAACTCATGACTGACAAGAATAATCTTAATTGCAAATATATATCTCTCTAAATTATGGCTAAAAATTTTCCTGGTTATTTATATTGAACTTTACTAAAGGCATAAAAGCATAGCCCTCAGCCAGCTTATAAAGTATCTGTTGGCTAGTAAGCTCTGCAGCAGAAAGATCTTGAAGTTGGTTTGAGATCTTCATACAGTGAGTAATTCCCAGTCACACCACAAGCACAGTCCTGTGGCTTCTGTTAGAGTGGGCAGGAATCTCAACCCAGTAACCCAAGAAGATCATTACTGCACCAAAGTTTCTGGCATTTGGAGGCTAATAAGAGTGTATTTCTTGAAAAGCTTTAAACAATAAGAAAAAGATGTAAAAATCTTTAACTTAGTTCTGGGTGGATTCTCAGATTATTTTTTTTTTTAATTACCAAAATCTATTTGAAGTTTATATGACAGCGAAGAAAAAATACTCGTGTAAACTTGTATGAGTGATATTTGGTCTGTGTTTTCACCAAGAAATGTGATCTGTTCATGGGTTCCTTGTTCTGCACAGGCTGAGTAAGTCTGGAATGCTGTAAGGCTTCTGAAATTCTACTGAGGAGTGTCAAGAACTTAGTTTTTTTAATCCAATGCTAAAACTAAAACCATCTAATGCTTTGATCATTTTGAATTATCATGTATCTGTGTGCCTCTGTCTGAACTGTGCATATGTTACATACCTGCATGTCGACTCCAAATGAACTCGGATGGCACACACCAGAGTTTTGTGAACTAAATGTTACATAACTAATTTTGCAAGAAAGTGTTTTTAGTTGCAGCCATGATAGGATGTTACGCAGTGGTGCATCTTGTTACGCAGTGGTGCATCTTTAATATGACCGATATAAATAGGCAAAACCAGGATGGTTTGTAGTCATAAATAAACATATTTTAATATACATGCAGATACAGCTGAACAACTTGTTCTTTGATCATGAGGATTTAGTTTTTTAAACCGACTATATTGTCATTGGGGACTGTGTGCATAAAAACTGCTCATAGGGTCATAGTTTGCAGGATCTGGCTCTTGTTTCAGATTTCAGTCTCAGTTTCTAGAATATCCCGGTATTATAATTGACAGCCTTTTTGGTTTCTTGGAGATTTCACCCCATTTTCTTGGTTATCCCACACCATTTAACTTGTCTTTCAAGAAAAGGGGAATGTGACATTCTGTTTCTTCAGTGTGTGTGGACTTGCTCCTATTCTGAATTGCCTTTGGGGTTTTTTTCAGTTTTGGTACATAAACAGATTGTAGCAGGGGAGATGCCAGTGAGAGATGCTGAGTATTCTTATACAGGTGCTAATGTTTTACACACTACACTATTTAGTAACTGAGGTTATTTTGTCTGCAGTTACCTTTCATGTTTTGATGTTCAGTAAGACTTTTGCAGAAGAATAAATCAAGTGCGTGCTATGGTTTTGTTTTGTAATTAATATTATTATTCCTAGAGGCAGTCCCTGTTATCTTGTGATAAATTTTCTGTTCTGCTGCTTTATATAAACCATGTGGGAGCACTAGAAATTAATGAAACTTTGGTCTAGTCTTGTGTTTTAGAACATCCAGGTAAACACAGAAGGACTTGCAGGATTATGCTTTTGAGGAGCAACGAATAAAACTGACTCTCCTAAAGATCTTGAGTTTTTCAACTGGACAATGGTTTTAATCCAGTATTTATTTTTGGTTTTTTAGGGTTCTTTGTGCAAATATTTGAGTCTCCACACAAGTGACTGGGTGAGCTCATGTCGTTTGGCACACTCTATAACTAGGGGCTTGGCGTACCTGCACACAGAGCTACCTCGAGGAGGTAAGGCTGCTGAGATGTTCAAGATAGATAGTCTGCCTTCTCTCAGGTAGTAGATTCCTACCTTTCTTTTTACCCTGTAACAGTACTGTGAGTAGGAAATGATGAATGCAGATAGACAGAACTTCCAGTATGTTCTTTCCTTCTGAATGATCCATGTTATGAGCTGCACCTGTGACGCTTTATGAAAACATGGAGTAAGAGCCAGCAGAGCCCAAGCAGTTTACTGCTGCCGTGTCATGGCAACAGATTACCGACGACCTGAAGCACTGGATGTCTGTCTAACAGAAAGCAAACAGATGGGGTGTTCTGTTTGGTTTTGCAGTTCATATACAAATCACCAAAGCAATTTTGTGTGTGTGTGTGAACTGTATACACAAAGAGAAATAATTAAATCTTCTCACTCCAGTGTAGTTTTATTTATCATATCTCTTGATTTTTCTCTAGGGGTGTGGGCCTGGTCTTCTCTGTGGACAAACAATACTGCTGGACTTCCAGTGTTTTATTAGAGCACCAGATGTGACAACATACTGATTTGTTTTACTATATCTCTGCTTGCCTGCTTCAGCCACCATTTCAGCAGCTGAAGTATCATGATTATAAAGCAGATATTCCGAGATCCATGATGTATCCGCTGGCTGCAGAATATGGCCTGGCACATAAGTGTTAGCTTTTTGGCAGTAAATAAAAGTGTGGTAACATTAAATCTACATTAAGGTGCTGATGTTTGAATTGAAATTCCAAACCATGTATCTGAAATGTTAAGCATCAGCTCTAGCAAAGAATAACAACTGAAGATGCTGTGCAAAGCATCAGAAGCTGAAAATCAGAAGTGCAAAGCTGAAAAATACCTAAATCAGTATTCCTGTGTGCCATTGAAACTGCAGCTATCATCTAAACTTAATCACTTTGAAATATTCAGACAGGTGTGTTCATTAGCAGCCAGAAAAGGTATAAACTGTGCATCCTGAAGAAGACACAGGTATAGGCTAGTTTCGAATGCTAGGAAGGAACTCATGGAGTAGAATAAATTCCACAGTAAAACTGGTTCCACAGTGCTGGCTGCTTTACTAACAAAATAAATTGCATACAAATGAGGAACGACTGAGGTTATTCCTTGGAAAAGATCAGATCCTTTGCTAGAAGAACATGTTCAGACTCTCTGGAATAATATTGGCTACATATCTTCTGAATAGGTGCCAATTCCAATCATAAAGTAAATAGTTGGTGCTGTATTTGACACAGGAGTGTGGATATGAGAGCGCGCATTTGGCTGTCAGGGCAGTGGCAGCAGGTCTGTGCTTAAGTACGCAATGTCTCCCCTGCCAAAATCATGCTGAAACATCCCTTGGAAAGAAGTTTACTGGCAAACACTGAAACCATATATAGTAGTAGCCTAATATATTGTATAGATACAGTGGAACTCTGAATGTCAGTGAGTTTCCTATAGATAGCGTACTGTGGAGTTCATTATTGAGAGACAAAAATGTTAGTTTTCAAAAAGATAAGTCAATTTTCTGTTTATAATAGCTGAGTAGACATAATGAGGTTCTTTCATTTTGCCAAACAGTAGAACTACTCAAATAATAACAAGCACTTCCATATCCAAATAGACCATTACAAACCTGCAATATCCCATCGTGACTTGAACAGCCGCAATGTACTGGTAAAGAATGATGGAACATGTGTAATTAGTGATTTTGGACTCTCCATGAAGTTAACTGGAAACAGATTGGTACGCCCAGGTGAGGAAGATAATGCAGCCATTAGTGAGGTAAGTACATGTGAGGATAAACCAGTGTATAAAGAAAGACAAAATAGTATGGAAGTAACAATGAGAAATAGTTGTTTCTGTTGTTACAAGGTACTTGTTAAGGTGGCTCAGTTCCTGTTAAGCGGGGATTGCTGCAATATGGGTGAGAAGTGGCTGAAGCCTGATAGAGAGAAACTGGTTTTATTCTCAAAACACATGTGTAAACAAACCTGGTATTTTGGAATGTGGTAGACTGGCAGCCCTGGAGACTGAAGTTTTCTGTGTGAGGTGTGAGAAGACATAAGGTAGGTTTGGTTGCTGCATTGTTTGTGATGATGTAGTGTAGGTCCTTTCAGTCTCATACTGCAAGCATCAACTGAAGGCCAAACATACCACATTCTACATCCTACAACCTTTTCCTGGTCTTTAAATGGATACATCTGGGAGAGTAGGTACACATAGAAAGACATGAACCAGCTGAGAAAGAACAGGGACAAAGTAACATGGGATGCTTGAAAGAGTTGTTTATAGGAAAGATGAAACAGTGAGGGTTGTTTAGGGAAATAAATAGTGAGACAGGTCTTCAAGTATGTAAACAGCTGCTACAAAGAAAAAGGAATAAACTGTATTCAGTGTGGATAGAGCAAGAGGTAATGGGATTATGTTGCAGGAGGGAAAATTTAGGTTAGTCACAAAGAGATCTCTACTCTGTAGAAGGCGGGCAGGGTCTGGAGTGGACTGCTGAGAAAGGCTATATGGATTTTTTATCATGAGTTTAAGGAACAGATTGGGAAAACATCTGCTAAGAGTGGGTTAGAATGGTATTGGGCAGAAGGAAGAAACCGATTTATTAAGCTTTCTTTTTATGATGCTGTGATTCAGAGAATGTTCTTTGTTGTTATTTTCTTTTTGTAGAAGCATAAATGCACTAACAACTGAATATAGGCTTCTGAAATATAGGCTACAGTGAGGCTGTTTGAAACAAAGAGAGAAAGTCCCCAGTGATTCAGTATATGTGGACTTTGTGCTTTTACAGAAGACCTTTACATTCATTCAAAGAATGTGTTTTGCAGTGCTAATCACTTTCTCTTTGAAAGCAAGTGCTACATTAATAGTACCTGCTGCAAAAGTCCTGTTTTTAGATCTCCCCTTATTGAATAAAGAAATGGGGTGACCATTGTTTAAAATGCACAGATATGGAGTAGTCCTGTGACAAAATGCTGTGCTACAGGTACTGATGAGTGGTTGCTCTAATCTAATATATTTCGCAGTGGAGATGAATAAATATCTTCCAAGGCTGTTAATAACCGTTGACCGTGGAAGATACAGGGGAAAACCTTGCTGGACAGGAATAAAGAGAATGAGTTCCTTGTTCAGCAGCATCCTCTTCTTTAAGCAGCATTTCTGCTACATCATCATGCATATGAGAACACTGAGTAAGAAGGGGCAAAATTACTTTTGTTTGGTACATACAAAAAAGTGACAGAGTAAGGGGGAAGGATTTATTATGACTAAGCTCCTGCTGAGTTTAAAAGCTGAGGACATTGATTGGAAGAGAACTGCATTTTCCTTAACAGTAGAAAATATTAAATGCAGTTGGTTATTAAAAAAGATGAAATCGAATTTGGAAATTGCTTCCTGTTTTACAGCTTCAATTTTATGTTTTTCCAGGTCGGTACGATCCGCTATATGGCCCCAGAGGTGCTTGAAGGAGCAGTAAATTTGAGGGACTGTGAATCTGCTTTGAAACAAGTAGATATGTATGCACTAGGCCTTATCTACTGGGAGATATTTATGAGATGTACAGACCTCTTCCCAGGTAACTGAAAGAACTGGAAAAAATGTTAGTGGCAGAAAGTGGTACCAGCAACCAAAGCTACTCCCTGGCCATAGCTTTTTAAAGTGAAGACGGGAAATAATTTTCTCAATTGTTTTTGCCATTAAGTCGGTGCCATCTAGCGTTCAAGATGATTATTGTCAGTACAGCAGATGACAGTGTGAAGCAGGGTACTTGCTGAAAGACTTTAAATTACTTGTTTAAGCAGAACTCATGGCGAGTGCAATTTGAGCATTATGGTTATTATTATTATCCAGAGTTGACAACACTTGAGAGTTGGACTGATGGCAAAGGCAGTACTTTCCGTTCTTACAACTGATAAAAGTGCCTGAAGTATCTTTCAGGCTTCCCTCGTGAAAGAACAGATGGCAATGTTCTGTCATTTAATGTAGCCTTTAGTAAGTTGTACTTTTATTTATGAATAGTGACATTGAAAATTCAGGGAAATCCTCCCTACCTGAAGCATAAAACAGCAGGAAGTAAGACTTTTTAAACATAACACGTGAGATTGTGTCACAACCACCGTCTTCTTCCCCAGACAGAGCATATAGAGTTAATCTGACATGCAGCAATCTCTCTGTAGTCGAACGACTGCACTTTATATGCAGAGACTTGTAATCTCACTGGGCTTCCACCCAAAGGAAGTACATGAATATATTAAATCAGTGACGTTTCACAGAAGTTAGGTGTCATCCTGAAACTCTTAAGACATTCTGAATGTGCCGCTTAACCAGCAAAGTTTGAAGATGCTGTCATTTGAGAGGCTGCTGAACAAAGCTTAATTCATCTGCAGTTAACTCAGCTTTTTTTTTTTGTGAAGTTAGGCTTCAGGGGAAGGTGGAGAACGTCTCAATAGATAGCAACTTTGATACTGCCTTTCATCACCTGAAAGCCCTTGCTCTGCCTTTTAATCTGTGATTCCTTTCTTTCTTCCTTTCTTTCTTTATTTTGCTAACAGGGGAATCTGTGCCAGAGTACCAGATGGCTTTCCAGACAGAAGTCGGAAACCATCCCACTTTTGAAGATATGCAAGTCTTGGTGTCTAGAGAGAAGCAAAGACCAAAATTCCCGGAAGCATGGAAGGAGAACAGCCTGGTGAGATAGAATATTTTCAAAGAAACTATCATTTAACCAGCTATGGGGTGTACTATCTTCTTAAAAGCAGTTTTTGAATATGTTCTTTTTTTAAAAAATTTTGCTACCCTTTAAGGAATGGGAGCTGCTTCTGTCTGGGCTTGTAAATATTTAATTCGGTTTTTAAAAAGTCATTGATGTGAAAGCTAGGTTTCTTTTAAGAAAAATTCTATAATTATTACCAGATGCTGAAGTGTGATACACAGAAAATAACTTGTTATATTAATTGTTAGACAATATCTATAGTATTAGGCATGAAGTGCCCATATGTTCTCTGTATGCTAGATGAGAAACATAGGGCATTTTCTGCCATTTGACATCTTCTGAACTAATAACACCCTAAAATAGTTGGCAAATAGAAATATATTCTTCCAAAACTGAAATCTGTAAACACTGTAATAAACTTTTTCTGAAGTTATATAGTCCTCAGAATTTGCAGAAGGTACAGCTTATAGCAATCATTTCATTACAGCTACATTAGAAATTTTATATGGCCTGATTTGATCTGCCATTTTTATTTTCAAGGCTATAAACATAGTAATGTTGCTTGTTGTTTTGAATGAGTAAGACTATGGCTTAGAGCCTTGCTTGCCGCTGCAAGCCAGCAAGTTATGGCAAGACTCTGTGTGCTTACTTTCATCTGCAGTGAAGGTGAGGTAATGTGAATCCCCTCAGCTTAGGAGGGGCTGTTTGCCTTTTATTATGAGCAAAATGAAATGCAAACAGTTACTGGGTTCTACCTGATACATGGTAACTCATTTGAGCTAAAATAGCTTGACCGCAAGTATGAAAATGACGTATTTGAGTCTTACTTTAAAAGATACTTCTAGTTATTTCCTTACTGAAATTATGCCCTTCAATCTTCAGAGACTTTGCTAGTTGATAAGTGCATAACTACTGGGCAGATCATGAGCAGCCTAAGGCCTCATCTATGCTGATACTTGTAGATATGCATAAAACCATTTTCAGAGAAGGGCATGGCCTCCAGTATTAACACTGTTGTAAAACGTGTTGTAACTGAGTGGAGAGCTTCATAGAGCAGTTCTTTTCATAAACAGTTTTGTCCAGCCAGTCGGGTGGGAGCAGGGAATCCACACCCAAATTATATAGGAAATCAAGCAGCAACTGTTTTAACTACAGCCATGTTCGCAGATGCAGGGTTGGAAAAACCAAGCTTGACAGCTGTTTTTGAAGACAGTTATAACTAAAACATTTCAAGAAGGTTCAGTTTGTTTTGCTGACTACCATTTTAAATGTTAATTAATGTTCTAACAAGCTGGTAGACTCCAGCATTATTAAACCCTGAGCGGGTAATGATCGCCATATTTAAACTGCCTAACACAATGTTTGTGTTGTCACTAATTTTTTTTTCTTCAAAAATTCAAATAATGATGATGACAAGAATGATGATGATAAACCAAGTCCAGTTCTAAGGATGAAGCTACACCATTGCTTTAAGAGAAAAGAAGACTAAATAAACAATCTGTAGTTGTGTCATGGGTGTAAACAACCCGCTCCACACTACGCCAGTCTAGGATAACATCTGAATGAGCAATCTAGGGGAGATACTGTAGAACACTAAGCTCCAGATAACCTTAACCTAGACCTGGGTCCTAACCTGCTGTATCCACTGCATAGGATGAAAGACTTTTGTTCATTATTTAAAGCTTTGTTGACATGTTGGGTTATTACACTTTCATGCAAATTAATCTATTACAGAAATACATTTCCCCTTTTAATTTGAGAAATACAAATAAAAAGCAGTGTTTTATTTTTAGGTCACATAATTAAGGAACTCAAAGTATGTGGAAAGCTAAATTTGTGATTACCTATGCAGTTTGAGTCTGCTTCTTCAACATGTGTTATGATACAGACCTTGATTAGCAGTATTGTTTTTCACAGTATAAATCAACAATCTGAGTAGAAAATGTGCCTAAAATAATTTGAGGGCTATAAACTGAGCTAGGGATGTTAGCAGAATTCTTGTCTCATTTCCCAAAGCCAAAACAGAGCCCAAGCTTAACTTCAAAAGTCAGGACTGAATGATAATAATAGAATAATGCAGATTTCCTGTGTCTTCTATCTTGTTTTTTATGAGTGCTAGAACTTCTAAATAGCACATTTTAGTATAGATCTCTTTGAACCCAAAATTATTAGAAAACACATTACTGTGGTAGATGTGAAGGTCTAGAACCTCAGTTTTGTTAACTATCTGTACAGTCATCACTGCTCCTTTCATAATGCTTAAAACTGCTAGGAGACAATATTAAATTAAACACTGGTTAATTTTACTGCTGTTGAGACCTGTAGGGGAGGGTCTTACAAAGGGGCAAGACAGGAGATTGGGGTGTCCACTGACTTAGAGATGTGTCTGAATTGTGACTAAATCAAGTCCTAACAGCTGAATGAAGGCTTTTTATTCTGGGAGAGAGAAAATGGATCCTGTGCACTGTCCTGTTATTGTCCCTGAGGATGCTCTTGTCCCTCCCCTAAGAGGGGTTTAGTTTCTTACCCTTCGATCTGCTGTGGGAAGGGAGATGGAAGATCTGCTTGTGTGGGAGCTCATCCCCACCTGTGCAACCATAGCTGCATCACTGAGCAGCAGTGACTTGCCAGGAGGAAGCGATGCTGGGAGCCCACTCTGTGGGTGAGGAGCTCTTGGCTAGCAGACAGAGCTAGTCCTGGCTTTCCCTGCCTGAAGTGAACAAGGCAGTTCTGCTACGGAGGCGGTCAGTGGGGCCCACTGAAAGCCTTAGTGCCCAGCTGGGGCTGTGCATAGTCACTGGTGCTGGAGAGGTTAAAGTCAGGCTGTAGATGTGAGCTGTTTTGGCAAACCATATCCTATCCATGGGCCTTAGATTAGCAGCAGGGGCCAATAAATATCTGCGTGGTTTCTGTACTTCAGATGCAGTGGAAGCAGAAGCGTCCAGTGCTTGTAATTTCAGTTGTCTCCTCTCCAGGTCTGTGACCATATGGCAGTGTATTTTGGAGGTCTTGAGCTCTGCCTGCACCATTCACCTCACAGTGTGATCCCAGGAATGTCTGTCTGTTTCTGTTTCTCCCATCTGTAAAACAAGAGCAGCAATAATGCCCTCCCCCAGCACAGACAAATTCATTCATATTTATGAGGCGTTTGGACATTACAGTAGTGTAGAGAGGAAGAAAAGCATGATAAAAGGAGCAAGGCTGTGCTGTTCGCATGCAGTGCAGGGAAGCAAGGCAGGGACCGTTGGCTGAATTGTGAGGATAACAATGACAGCATTTCCAGAATATCGTCAATCCTTAGTACACAGCTTTCATAAGGCACAGAGAGTGAGTGGAGCGTGCACACGTCAGAGAGGGCTGGCTAAGGTTATGTGGACAATGGGAAATGCAGATTTTTCTAAATAATAGTCTTCCTTGTTCGTGTGTGTGTGAGGTATGATAATATTAGTAGCGCACATTGCTGTCTGTAGGGTCAACTAGCTTTGAAGGAAATAGCATGTCTTCAGTTCTCTTCCTCACCAGCTTTTGATTATTTTCATGCATTATAGAATGCTCTCATACAACAGTAAATGAGAAGCACAACACAAAGGGAAAATAATTTAAGGTAAGGTGCACATTTGTTTGTCTTTTGGCAGGCTGTGAGGTCACTTAAAGAAACAATTGAAGACTGTTGGGATCAAGATGCTGAAGCTCGACTAACAGCGCAGTGTGCTGAGGAGAGGATGGCAGAACTCATGATGATTTGGGAGAGAAATAAATCAGTTAGTCCAACAGTCAACCCTATGTCAACTGCAATGCAAAATGAGCGGTAAGAAGAGAAAACATTTGGTTTTAGTCAACAGCAAATGGCCGGTGCAATGTTCAGCTCGCCCAAGGAGGGATGCTAGAACGGGCTGCTAGCTTAATGTTTCTGCAGCCATGAAGTGGATGTGTGTTACATGAGTTGGTCTGCATATGGATATTGTGTGATACGATCTTGATTGCTTATGTTCTTAAGATCTCCTGTCTGTTCCCAGAATTCAGACACCTGTTATGTAAATAACTGCTTTTCACAAAGGGGCCTTTTAAACTGAGCTTAGGCAAAGTGTCCAGACAGGCTTACAAAGATATGAAGTATCTATGAATCATCTTTAAGGGCTCTTGCTAAATGATGCATAAAACTTTGACTTAAGATGTTCTAAAAACCATGAATTTGCAGGCAATATGAGTTCAGGAAATGACCAAGTCGCAAACCTGTGGCTTTTCAGTTAAAGAACCACAGGGCCATTGTTTATGTCATCGTTATTCTGACTCCAGTGAGAAAGGTGCTGTGCGTTCTCTGCTTATGTATGATCCAGTGGGAGTGCGGATTTGCAGAACTGACTTAAGTGCTTAAGAGTATGCACTAGAGATCTGGATTTGAGAGAAGAGTAGTGTTGCTGTATGTGGCAGTGTTTATTGTAATGGAGAAAAAAAAAAAAGGAGAAAGGTCAAATTGTAGAATACCTAAATTGTTAAAATGGGTTTTTCATGCTTTGACCTCGTGACTTTTTCCCCAGCATCACTTTCTCCATCTTGTGTGTTAAGTTCTCATCACCCTCCTTCAGCATCACTTCTCTGCAGCTAGAGCAGTACGTTAGCAGTGGACAGGACACACAGCTTCTTGGAAAAATAGAAGAAAGTTACTGTTATCTGACTTAATTGTATAAATAACATCCATGACAAAAATTGCTGTCCTGGTAAAACTAATTTTCTGCTACCCAGGATTTGCTGAAGTTGCTGAAGAATCTCAATTTGTACTATATGTGTCCTTAGTTTGTGCATGAAAAGAAAGAGAAAGCCATTCAGCTCTCTTAAATAGAAGCTTTATAATATGAGGTGATTTTTTACATATATGATCTTAATACCACTTATTTTTTCTTAAAGGAATCTGTCGCATCATAGGCGTGTGTCAAAGATAAGGCCGTATCCAGATTACTCTTCCTCTTCCTACATCGAAGACTCAATCCACCACACTGACAGCATAGTGAAGAACATTTCTTCGGAACATTCAATGTCAACTACACCATTGACTTCAGGGGAAAAGAACAGAAACTCCATTAACTATGAGCGGCAACAAGCACAAGCTCGCATCCCTAGTCCTGAGACAAGTGTCACCAGTTTGTCCACCAATACTACCACAACTAATACAACTGGCCTCACTCCGAGCACTGGCATGACCACCATATCCGAAATGCCTTATTCAGATGAAACAAACTTACATACTACAAATGTCATGCAGCCAGGTGGGCCCACCCCCGTTTGTCTGCAACTGACAGAGGAGGACTTGGAGACAAATAAACTGGATCCAAAAGAAGTGGATAAGAACCTGAAAGAAAGCTCTGATGAGAATCTGATGGAACATTCACTGAAGCAGTTTAGCGGGCCAGACCCACTCAGCAGCACTAGTTCCAGCTTGCTTTATCCACTGATAAAGCTTGCAGTAGAGGTGACAGGACAACAAGACTTCACACAAGCTGGCAATGGTCAAGCATGTTTGATTCCAGACGTCCCATCTGCTCAGGTCTATCCTCTACCCAAGCAACAGAACCTTCCGAAGAGGCCTACTAGCCTCCCCCTAAACACCAAAAATTCAACAAAGGAGCCACGGTTAAAATTTGGTGGCAAGCACAAATCAAACTTGAAGCAAGTAGAAACAGGTGTTGCCAAGATGAACACTATCAATGCTGCAGAACCTCATGTCGTGACAGTTACCATGAACGGAGTGGCTGGGAGAAGCCACGGCATAAACTCTCATGCTGGCACAACCCAGTATGCCAATGGCACGGTGCCGTCTGGCCAGACAACCAGTTCAGTAGCACAGAGGGCCCAGGAAATGCTTCAGAACCAGTTCAGTGGAGAGGATAGTCGGCTGAATATCAATTCAAGCCCTGATGAGCATGAACCCTTGTTGAGGCGGGAGCAGCAGGCTGGCCGTGATGAAGGTGTTCTGGACCGCCTGGTAGACAGGAGAGAGCGACCGCTGGATAATGGCCGAACAAATGCCAATAACAACAACAGTAATCCGTGTCCTGTGCAGGACACAGGTGCAGTCAGTATCCAGAATGTAGTGAGAAATCCTGGGCAGAATCAGACTAGAAGAGCACAGAGGCCTAATTCGCTGGATCTGTCAGCCACAAATAGTTTGGATAGCAGTAGTATACAATGTAAGTGCCTGCAGGACTTGAACAGTTTCCATGACACTTAATAACTTTGTATATCTGCTTGAATACAAAATACTTCTGTCTCTCCTGTACTTCCTCAAAGCATACTTACTAAATCCCGTATAAATTTAATTTCTATCAGCACAATTTCAGTCGTCTTGGTTAAAGTCCTGTCTCTTATGAACTCCAGCATGGTCTTCCTTCCACATACATGGAATAAATCTGTCCCTTTATAAATTATCTACTCTGGCTCTAGAAGGAGAGTCATTTCTAATTTCCATTATTTCTTGCAAGGCACCTACCTTGGCAGCTGCAAAGCATATTGAAAAAACTTCCTATTTCTTCCTTCAGGGGCATGTTATACCTTCTTTTCCTCATTCTTTTAGGAGTAGCTGGCTCTAAGATGCATTGATTGAAATAATGTATTACAATAAGTACTTATATGCTTCATTAGTTACACAGTAAAATCAGTTGCTTTAATAGCCCAGCCTAGATGGACAGTCAGGCATTCTCTACTTTGTTGTCCGAGCTCCAGCAATTATAGTAATTCTTTGTCAGTTTACCATGTACATATTAAAAATTAATCAAAGTATTTAGAGAAGGAGTTTATTTTAATAGACTCCTTCAGGATAACTGCCTTAAGGTTTTATGGCCAAAGATTTTAAGAGGTTACCATGGGGCTCTCCTTTTTACACTAAGAATGTAATCATGTAGTTGGATTAGGTACATCCTGTGCGTTTGTCTTTGGGCCTGTTAGAACCATTGAAAAGAGTTCCTCGTGTGCATTTTTAAGAGAACGTATTTCCAGAATGCACAGTAGTCTTTGAAAGGTGCTTGCAAACCTCTGACTATGTTTAGACAGACGCTGTGGTACTAGTGAGATAATCTCAAGTACCAGGCATGTTTGGAAACAAACTGGAACAGATCTTTCAAGAAATGTAGTTGAATATTCAGCAGTGAGTGTTTAATCCTTCCTTTTAAGTAGGAAACCTTAATTTTTGTCTTAACATGTTGAGTTGAGTTGAAACCTCACTGAGGTAAAGGAAGAAGATTATTGCAGTAACAGTCTCTAATTGAAGGTTAAGTTGAAAAAAGGGTTTGAAGGTTATGCAAACAATTTTTTTTAACAATCAGGTTTTCTACTGCTGAGATTTTGTTATGGTTAAAGTTATTTTTGCTGGTTTTGCCACTCAGCATCCCAAATCCTGACTTAGAATCTTAACAGAGAATAGACCCTTTTGTCTTGAGGTGAAATGCTTTGACAGGTGCATTCGGATTAGGGGACATATGACTTAACTAAAACTTACGCTTTTGGCATCCTGTAGTAGCAACAATTTTTTTGTACCTCCCATTACAGGTAATGTAAAATACTATGATTGCAAAAGCCCCTCAAATGTCAAATGCTGATTCTGCTGTTTGATGTCAATGTGCATTCAAGGTAACACAAATTACTTCACCGAAGTAATTTCTGACAGAGAACAGAATCTGACCCTTTGTAGCGGCAGCTGCTGCAGTGGATGTACCTGTCATGCCTCTGCCACACAGTTGCTATTGTGTGATAAGATTTTGTTCTTTTGTTCTGTTTTGCATGAGTAACAACCTGGACTCTCCAGGCTAATCTTACCTTCCTCATAATACAATTTTCTATTCTGTTTTTGGTTTTTGTTTTTGTTTTTTTTTGTCTTCAGTAGGTGACTCCTCACAGGATGGCAAATCGGGCTCAGGAGAAAAAATCAAGAAACGTGTGAAAACTCCATACTCACTGAAGCGGTGGCGTCCTTCAACGTGGGTCATCTCCACCGAGCCACTGCACTGCGAGGTCAACAACAACGGCAGTGACCGGGCAGTCCACTCTAAATCCAGCACTGCTGTTTACCTTGCGGAAGGAGGCGCTGCCACCACAATGGTATCTAAGGACGCAGGAGTGAACTGCCTGTGAAATACTTTAAAAGCCGACAAACAACCTTTTTTTTTGCATTATTTGAAACAAACATGCAGAAGACATTTTAAAAACTGCTTTCTCCTCCTGTCAGCAACCCCTACCAAGGACTCGCTTTAAATAGATTTCAGCTATGCAGAAAATTTTTAGCTTATGCTTCCACGTTTTTTATTTTGTTTTATTTTTTGAATGTTTTTGCACTTTTATTTAGTGTCGCTAAAGTTAAGTCTGTCTGTTTTGACCACGGAATATATATATGTGTATCAAAAGTGTGGTCTCAAAATATTTTTTTAAAAAAAGTAACAAAAAAGGTATTGCTGATAATCAGTTTGGACCAGTTTCTGAAGGTCACTAAGATCACAAGCAGACTATAAGACAGGTTTGACTGCAGTGGTGTTTTGCAACCATGTTTTGATTTCTGTGCACAAGCTAGTCTGTATATTTCTATGTTACAAAGTATATTCTCTTTTGAACCCCCTATTTTTCTTGTCATGTTGAAATGTGCAATAGTCTGTAGTTGACACTACGCTTTATTGAAAAGTGTGTTTCTAAAACTGCCACATGTTCCCCTTTTTGTATTTGTTAATTTTTCCCTGACAGTTGAGCAGTCAGCCAGTCATGGCAGTGAATTTTGCACACCGTAGCCAGCTTGAAGCAGCTGCCTATACCACATTGTGCTCTGAGGTGACAATGCATGACTTTTCCCCAATTTGAAAGGGCTTTTAAAAAGAAACAAACAAAAATATTCTGAGCTCAATACCTTTCCTTCTAAATCAAAATGTGTTTCCTTTATAGTAATAGATGCCAGCCTGCGAAGTTCTGAATGACAAAACATTGAACAAATATAAGGACACAGTGTCAGCCATTTTTTCTGTTATTTGTGTGCGGTTTCACCCCCTGTATTTATGTAAAAGCTTATTTAGATCATTAATGTTGTACATTGAAAAATTAATTTTATCCAGAAATGTTAATAACTGTCATCCTTAAAAGCTCTTGTGAAGATTGGTTGAGAACGCACTGTGTTTACAAAGGCGTAAAATGAATCTTGTTTGGCACAAACCAGTTTTGTTATGACTCACAATCTTTCCTGATTTACCTCCTTACAGATGGTCTGGGAAAGATCAGGCTGATTACTTACAAAGCTAGCTGCATCCTAATTGACTGTTGGTGCTGGGGTGAGGTGAAACTCATCCAGCCTTCAGAGTTTTCAGAGCCCCTCATTCATCTTGTTAAAATTTATTGCATGCTTTTAAAATTCATTATTATGATGGGGGGGGGGGTGGGTTGAGTTTTTTGCCACTCTGCTTAGACCCTTCTTTCCGTTTGTATGCACATTGATTTTAGGTGTCCCTGAGCCAGGAATGTAATATTTATTGAGATAAATTGGGTTTTAATCATCTCAAGGAAATCCTGCCTTTTCTAGAATGATTGTTTTTACTGTCTGCTGAAAGAAAATTAATTTCCTTATTGGTCAGGACCTCCCTGCATCTGAGAAATATCCTTCCACCTGAGAAATATTATTTCTGATTGAAAACATTTCAGTAAATCTAGTTAAATAAAAAAAAGATGTAACACATGTCAGTCTTTGGTACCAAGTAAAGTTTTATCACTCTATCTCAAAACTGGTGATGTTTAAAGAATGAAAATCTATTCAGTCAACCTGCCAAACTCTGATGGCAGGATACTGGCAGCAACCAATTGCCCCCCAGCCTGTCTCTTTTCAGCTGATTGAAACAGAGGCTCTGTGCTTTCAAGTGCACTTGTTTCCTTGCTGTTACATTATTTTTTCCCCTGAGGTAAACTTTACCAATGCTGTTCTTCTGTATCTAACGATACAACTAGCATAATATATGCCCTGCTACATCTGATTCTTGCTGTTTCCCAAACTCCCTTATTGATGATTGATTGCTATGATTTTCTCTTGTAATGCTTCTTAATGTTGCTAAAATATCTCCAAGAGATAACTCTATATATCCAGGCTTTGATTAAGTGTAACTGTAGAAATACAAGCCATGAGACACATTTTGGGCTCCATGTGTTCTTTGAGCACCAGTTCAAGTAGTACCTCTTGTCTCTGAGATGCAATTCTGTTATCCGCCTTTATAAATACAGTTACATCTCCCCTCTTCAAAAATACAGCCTTTCTCTGTTTTTACTTTTAATTCACTCTCTGACTTCCCATCTGCTGCAATCTCGCATCCCAGATGTTGAAAACCTGCCAGTTGCTCAGCTGGGTTTCAAGACCTGAATCAGAGTTTTTGGCGTTCTGTCCATAATGCTGGCTGTGGATTTCTTCTCTTTTGGCCTTCTGTGAGTCTCCATGTGAAGTGTGGTCTGTTCTTTTGTGATGATCACTGTATCATGCATATTGAAGATCCTTCACTCCTTTCCCAATGATTTTTTGCTTTGCCTCGCATGTATCACCTATCAGTGTTTCAAAATGTGGGCTGAAAAGCGTATTTAGGACATGCTTCTCTTACTTGAAACACTCTGGCGAGAGAAAAAGTTGTTTGCTCTGACTACTGCTGCTTTCTGCTAAGACAGATTTGCACCAGTCCTTTAGCCTTTCTTTTCAGGGCAGTCCTTTGTAAGATTTCCAACTTTTTATGCTCAATGACATCAAAATCATTTTAATACCAGGTGAAAATATTCTGCAGTTTTCCTTAAATATTCTTAAAGCAAACATAATAGTTTCTTTTCCCTTATCTATTTCTGTGACTTGCTGGAAGGCCTTTGGGATGAATTAAAATTAGTAGAAGGTTTTGGCTTTGTAGTCTACCATGGATAAATATAATTCATAATATGATAGAAATATGTACTTTATCACAAAATACCTTATAGATTAAATAGAGGAAAACTATTTATTTTAAATGTCCATCAAAACAAACTCTTTAGGTACCAAAATATTGTAATTCTGCACATTTAGATCAAATTAGCATTTTGGGTTTAGTGCTTCATTTAGTAATGCCACTTCTTTTGTTTACAGCACATAATTCATTCTCCATACAATACTTTCTTTGCAAATTAAATGAGATTGAAATGTATCCCATACCATGGAGAATCATCCTTAACCAAACAAAATACATGTAAGAGAGAATTCAACAGATCAGACGCATGGATAGTTGATAAATGTACTATAATCAGGGGAGACAAGCGTGTTTTATTTCCTTGTGGTGTGGTTGGTTTCTTTTTTTAAAGAAAAAGGGTAATGATGAAAGTTGATAATTTTCTATCAATTTCTCATGTATATTGCAGACAAGATAAATATAGCAAAATGAAAATAGAATGATAGTGTAAATACCTATGAATCATGCCACTGTCAAATAGGCAACAGTAGAATATTTGCTATGCTAATTTATAATGTATAATTTAAGTAAAATGTTAGAGCAAACATTTGTGATGTTTGTATATATAAGCCCAGATCCAAAATTTTACTGGTTTTAGAAAATGACTTGCAAGTAGAAGCTGGAAGAGTTGCTTAGGTTAAACCATTGTCTCTTTTTCTGTTCCCTATGAGAGAGACTCACCAACGTAACATGGTTTTTAGAACGCGAATTCTAACCATTTGATCAGACATGCCTTATAGTCAGATTTATTTTCTTCTAAAATTGATATTTAAAAGTTAGATTATCTGCAACACTCCCTTGAATTTGCTCATAATGCTCTATAGCTTCATGTGCTAAAAAATCAGTATTAAAAATGCCTTTCTTGAAACTCCAAGATGCAATTTAAAGGTAAAGGAATTCCTAATTTAAAAGAAAACCATCATTACGATATTCTCAGAAACAAAGAACCTTTCTGTTGGTGTTTGACTTTCTTACTGTCATTATTTGTGTCTTACTTCCATGCAGAAAACTACCTGTTTTTCAAAGGTCACATCGTTCCATTTTTTTCAGTGTACTGGGGACAAAAAACAGTGTGAGATGGATGCAGGCAGGTTGTTTCAGGAAACAAATAACCAAAAATTCCCACCTTATAAATATGTTTAGAAAGCACAAATCTTCCCATTTGTTAACTTTCTCTAAAAGAAATCTTTAGTTCTACTTGCCTCAGAAAGGTGAATGAGGAAGTTCTGTATTTGTATGGAATAGATTATTGGGCCGAATTTAATAATAACAAATTTTTACATGTAAAAAATATGTATGCATTGTATATGCCTTAGTTTCAGTGTTCAGTGCATTTTGCTCTAATGATATTCCTTTTTCAAGTGTTAAAAAATTTAGTTCCATAATATAATATATTTAAGTCTATGTTCAGATTATAATTTTCTTTCATGAAGAATACTCAAAAGATCACAGCCATTCTGTCATTGAAATGTTATAATGGAAAGTTCTAGCCTAGTTAGGGAGAATTTTAAAATTCACGTATTTGGTCTATACAGGAGAAATTGATTATGCTGTAATTTTTTACTTGTATAAAAATGATGGTCTTTCCCATTACTGAAACAGGCTGGTTTTAACTCATAAAAATAATACCTGGCAAGCGCAATAGTATATATATGACCTGATAGCTATCAAAGAAAATTGAAATAGGATTGATTAGTCTCTGAAAGTTGGATTATAAACTGGAGATGTTAGTATTTTGCATAAATCTGGATTATTTAAATTCTGTCTAGTATCTCACTATACATTTTACCAGGTAAATATATTCACCTTCTTTTTAAATGTGCTTATTATTTTTTTGTTCAACTTCAAGCCTTTCTTTGGTGGAAAAGCTATACATATCACAGTGAAGCCAAATACATCTACTTTATGTAAACTCTGTATGCATATGTATGTTGTGCATGAATTCCAGGATTAAGTTCTGTGAGTTACAGTATCAGATGGCGGCACTGGTAGCAAGTAAAATGTTCTTTTCCATATGCCATTTTTAAGTTGTTAGAGCATCACCATAAAATTGGAACATACAGTCCAGTAGTGCAAGATCTCTGTGACGGACTTGTCACTGATAGTTTAGTTGGAATGGATTTATGAGAGAAAGTTGGGAATGTACCTGACAAACTATCTGAAGCTGAATAATTTAAGGTACCTCTCTTAAAGATCAAAAAATAACCCAAAATGCTTATAATTAATGATAATTTTTACAAGGCTCTATGTAGTAGCTATACCTGTGTGGTTGCCATTTAAACACAGTGTTGTAGTCCATTAAATCTAGTTAATGTTTTAGCTTTCTATATTGTCATATAAAACTGTAGCTGTAGAAATAACACCCTGTTTTGATCCCATCCTCCCCCAAGTAGGTTCAGTTTTGAAGTGAAATAGTAAGAAATCAGATTCCTCATTTTGAGGTTTCTTCTGCACTGACTTAAATTGGTGGCAGCACTTCCACTTCTGCAGACAGCAGATGCAGGCACTCCTTCCAATCAAAACAGGAGCCGCGTGTGGCTCAAGGGTGTCTGAGGGAAGCAACATCAGCAGATTCGGCCCAGGCCCAAGCCACTGAAATCAGAGAGGGGTGTGTCATTGATTACGAGCAAAGCAGCGCTGGGTTCTGCTGGCAGAGGTTTTAAACATTTTCCAGGAGGGTTAGCCCTGGGAAAGCTAAGGTGGAATGTGGCACCACATGGGCAAACTGTGACTGCTGAGGTCTTGAGGGGTGTTGGGGATGCCTGGGTTGAGGCTGGCAGCTGTGGTCAGTACCAGCAGCTGTGGTTGTTGTCAAGAAGTGGAACTGCACCACTGGGAGTGGGAATGGAAGGTTTCAAGTAAAATCCTCACTTAACACCAAAGACCTTTAATGCTGATCTGGGTTTCATGCAGGTTTGATTTAGTGGCTGCTGTGGTGCATTACTGATACAGATTGCTTTTCATCCCCATTTCTGTTTATTTCACTATGGTTTCATCTACATTTGTGCATAATAACCAGGAACTTGTCTTGTCAAAGTTATATTAATTTATAATGCAGTTGTCAAATATTTTTTAAAGCCTTTGATCAGCAGTTGTATATGTTTGCAAGTCATTCAGTTGGTTAACTTCAATGCATAGGTCATGCTTCAACAGACCCAGTAAGTTCCAGGGTAAGGAGGGCTTTCCTGCAGGCTTTTGCAGACCTACTGGAGTTACATCCATCGGGAGCACTACATCTTGCCTAGTAACTATTTTAAAGCAGAAATATTTAGCCATTATAACTTCCTAGTTTCAGGGTCTCCCAAAAGCCAATTTTTGTAGCTCGTTCGCTAGTTTCTAAGACAGAGCTAAAATGTTTGAGGTTTATTTCTAGAGCACTTGATTCACTTTTTTTTGTGCTTCAGAACTGTATCATGAAGTATCACACTTCTGTCTTGTTTATTCAAAAGGAAATAAAATAGTGAATGTTTCTATAGTTTGTAAAAAGTCATAAGAACAAAGAAGCAAGCAAGTCCAAGTTATAGCTGACTTTCATTTCTCACTTTTGAATTTCCTGGGTTGTGATTCTCCTCTCTCTTTCACGCTATTGAAATGTATTTTAAAAGGTTTATATGTAATGTTTCTTGTCTGCTTTTTGTCTCTAGAGGACAGTGTGCTCTATTCACATTTATATAAGCTGGAATCATATTTTACAATCATTGTTGAGTATTTTCCCCCCAAATAAGAGGAAAGTGAACAAAGTGAAGACTGATTTCTAGGGTTTGGTCTTCTGTAGAAGCTGAAATAACCAGATGTGAAACTGCCATTTTCCTTATGAAAGACTGTAAAGAGAGCATTACTTTCTGAGTGAGTTTTTCTGGGGAAGAGGGGGAAAAACCCTAGAATACAGAGTCTCATCAGAACCCTTTTGTTAACGGGTATTTTTGTTTTTTCTCTCAAATGACTGAGAAAATATCATGTATGAATTTATAAATAATTGCTTTCAGTTATTTCTTTTGTATAAGCTGCCCAGTACCCTTGCTATGCTGTACAAGTTGTGTTTCATGGAACAGTATGAGTATGAAATAAAAAGCTAATTTTTGGGTTTTTTAATCATCTGTGGATGCCACTATGAAAGCTGACATTGTTAAAGCCACTACAGAGTTTTCTATGAATACTTGTAAGAATTGCTTTGTTATATATAAACCTAAATAAAGAGATAGTATTGATACAGAGACATTGGATAAGGACATTTAAAAGGCTATTCTTTAGGTCTAAAAGGCTTGCTGTAAAATGGTGCATTATTCCATTTATTAAAGATCATATTAATGACAAAAAGCATTTGTCTCTTGTTGGGGTAGGGGAGGTTATGGTGTTACTGGCCGTAAGTAATAAGAATGCTTCCAGGAATGACAGGAAAACACCTGCTGCAGCTGTGTTGGGTTGAGTGAGGGGATAAGGAACTACTTCATTACTGAGTGCTGAATGGGGGCTTCAGACACCTTAGCCTGTAACAGATTGCACTGCGCTTTGAGCAGATAATGGGGTGGAATAATTAGGGCTTCCCGTTGCTGCATTAATGCAGTGTCCCATGCTTCCTTTTTTCCCTATTCCCACCAGTCAGCCAGTTAAGATGCTTGTATTGGCAACTAAATACAGCTTTGTAGGCGTTTCAAGGCAGTAGGCCTTTCATGGCCTCTTGGTCTGTCTGCAAAGTGTTTAAATGCAGAAAAATAAAAGGGAAAAAAACAACCAGAAAACAGGAGCTAGAGATGTTAAACTAAATGCTTTTCTCCTTCACCTTTGGTTGTGCTGCACTTGAGTAGAGCACAGGATTGGTGGCAACCAGGCATGTGGGAGGAACACAGCAAGCAACAACCTTTGCAGGTGGGACAAGAACTAAAATAGCAACCTCCTGTCCTTCCCACACAAGGTACTGCACTCTTTGCCCTCCCCATGAGGAGACAATGTCACGGCATTCTTACATTCTTACCAGCAGGAGCTTTCCCAGCCCCAGAGCTGCTGTCCTGTCCAACAGAGCTAGAAGAGATAGATTAAATCAGTAGAAGGACACTGCAGATTTCCCCTGCCGACTGGCCTGACCCAGGAGTTTGCCTGCTCTGCCTCCAGAGGGTAAGGTGCTGTAAGGAAACAGGTCTTTTCTCCGCTGCAGTCGTCTTTGTCTTGCTTCCTAGTGTTTTTCAACTCCTGATGCAAGAAGTTCAGTTTGAAGGTGTCTGGGACTTTTTACTTTGCAGTGAAGAGCTCTTCCTCTTCTAGTTTCACTTCTTCCAGTCATGCTTGTGAGAGCTTCAAGCTGAGCCATGAACTGGAATCACCACCAGTAGATACACTGTACCCATGCAGAGGTGATACTGTTCATTTGAACTCATCTTTCTTATCTATGTGACACTGGTGTGAGGGAGGTGGTGCTCTGTGGCCTGATTGCCATGAAGGCAGGCAGCAGGTTGCCAAGAATTTAGGATGTGGATACTTCTTCATGTGGAGAACAGGGAGAAATGAATGCAAAATGGTCCCTAGAACTATCACCCCCAACTAAGCATCTTCCTTCCCTGCCTAGAAGGAAAATTTTAAAGCTTTCACAGTATCACAAGGTTGGAAAGGACCTCTGAGATCAAGTCCAACCTCTAACCCAACACTAACACCAACCATCATCTAAACCATGGCACGCAGTGCCTCATCCAATCTTTCTTTCCCTTTGTAGCCATCCAAACACTAGCTGAGCTCTGAGGCAGCCATTCTGCCTGTGCACGTGGAGGGAATGCAGCTGTGCTCTCCTCAGTTCTCTTTCAGGAATACAAACTGAACCATGCAGGCTTGTGTCCTGTTACCACTGCACTGCAAGTTCACTTGGGCAATGGTCACTACAGCTTTGAGGCGAAGTCTTACACAGGCTGCAACTGAACTCAGCTTAATGCCATGAGTGCTGAACTCGTCTTTTCTTTCCTTCTGCTCCCAGTGTTTGTTTTGCTCTTGGGAAGGGGGTCCCCCATTAGCACCAACTCTGTAGCACAGGCATTGAAGGCCCTACAGTGCTGCAACGCATATCTTGCACCTTAAAGCACTCAGCACTGTACTGTGGGACCTCACTGATTCCAGCACTTTGCGTTATACACAGATTTGTGGGACACATCCTGCACCTCAGTAGCTTAATTCTCTCTCTCTTCCTTACTTAATTGATGTTAATTTATTTTTCTCTACCCTCAGAGATGAATTTTGCAAGCAAATAAGAAAGTGATGCAAGTCTTATACCTCTGAAATCCAAAGACAAAAGGGAGACAGAATGAGGAACTTCATTTCTTGCTGTCATAAATAAGGAGGAAGCAACAAACTGAGGCAAGTGGGTTGAGCATCTGCCTGTACAGCAAATCCTCACAGGTGAACCTAGAAACCCCTGGCCTCCAGGAGGGACCATGATGAGCCTCGCTTGCCCTGCAAACAGGGGCAGACTCAGTGTCTCAGGCTGGATCTGCAGCTACATTGGGGGTTTCTGCCTCAGAGAAGGATTAGATTAGGACAGTTATTGACAAGGAGAAGGTCCCTCCTTGAATGAGAAAATTGTGCTTGCATGCAGTAGCTTGCTGTTGGCTCAAGACAGCTGAACAACACCAGCTCACAGGAAAGAGAGAGTATGGCCAGGTCTCAATACCAACCTTTGCGGCTTTAAGGACAGACTCACAAAGCTCTTTGTCTCCAGGGATCTCAGTGACATTGTGGGGAACCTCAGACCTCTGAAGTCCTCCCAGGAACAGCTCCAAGAAAGATTTCCCACAAGGTTGTACCCAGGGAGAGTCAGTGGTGTCAGGGATACCGTGAAGTTCTCTGGGGCACAACAGGCCCCTTCTTGCCCTGCATGGCA
Organism: Dromococcyx pavoninus; assembly: GCA_033558185.1. Classification (NCBI taxonomy): domain Eukaryota; kingdom Metazoa; phylum Chordata; class Aves; order Cuculiformes; family Neomorphidae; genus Dromococcyx; species Dromococcyx pavoninus. The sequence continues at coordinate 165,522 of JAUMJL010001660.1, forward strand.
GCTCTGCCTTTGAAGAAGGGGAAAGAAACTGGTGGCAGCAGTGGCAGCAAGTCAGGAGGGACACTGAGCTGATCAACACAGAAATAACAGGAGCTCCTGCCTGCTTGGGTCTACCTTCACCAGTGCCCTGGGCAGAGAGATGCTGCTACCAAGGATGGCTGGGAGCGGGGGGCGGGGGGAGCCGTGACTAAAGAAGTGGACACCCCCAGCAATTTATCCCTCCTTGCCAACAGCAAGAGCAGCCAAGCCCAGCTCTGCCCCAGCAGGTGTGGCTGGGTCCTATCCTTAGGGCATCGGAGAAGCCGTGACTCAGCTCTGCAATAACAAACTGTTACTGGTGAATTTTACTGATATATTTTTTACTGGGTGTGTGAGCTACTCAGGCTTAAGAAATAGTCTCCTCGTCAATTTCCCTGTGTGACCTCACATACTTGGCTCAGCTAACTCTCTCCTGCAGAAATAACAACTTTTATTCGGCTTTTGCTTTGCTAATGGGAAATGAAAGTAAAACAACAATAATTATATTCCCCTTTGTTCCAGAGCAGCGATGCAGCTGCAGAACGTACTTTGTGGAACACAGCCACGTCAGTCTTCCATTTGTTTCCATTCAGGGTTTTTTTCCCCCATTTACTTCTTGCTAATTCTGATGTTATGGAAATTCTCCACGTGCAGGAGATTATAGACATCTGCTCACTGCCATGACCCAAAACGCATTCTACGGGATAAGAAGGTTAATTTTCCACAAGGAGGAAAACTCAACTTTATCAAAATGTTTGTATCTGTATAAATTCAGATTTTCTTGTTAGCCTGAAAGGTTGTAATTTTCCATCCAATGAGGAGCTAAAATGGTTTGACTCCTAGAATCATAATGGCACCCTTAGGCCTTCTGCTTTTCTGCCAGGGGATCAACTCCTTCCAGCTCTCAGTACCACAGGGAACGTCTGCAAGAAATCCACAAGTGGTGATTTGCACTGAAGCCATACTTGGGGGATCAGTCAGAGCTCTTTCACAAGGACAACAGATAACACTGCCTGGGGACAGCTGGTAGACTCCAGGGCAGACCTGTCTGTTGGGAGTGGCCTGCACAAGATGATTATAGAAAACAAGTCTGCAGTGCCTGAGCAACCAGCATTTTTAGATGGGGCTCATTTGGGCACTGGAAAAATGTTAAGGATGCAAATATTGAAAAAGGTTTGAAACAACTAATCTGGATGCATTTCAGTTCCTGATGGGAAAGGTAGGAGCTTTCCAAGACCCTCTATCACAGTCCAAGTACCATTTGAGAATGACGACTTACACCCAGTACAGAGCAGACATACGGGCCAGACGATGGGCAAAAGCCAGTGGGCAACATCTGAAGTAAATGAAGTAGTTTTGAGGAAGGGCAAAGGGCATGGAGGGAGGGTAGAGATACTTGTTTCAGGCATCAGCAACATGTTAGGACTCAGTATTTGTCCCTGTGTTGTCCCTGCCAAGTGCTAGTAGGAAAAGATAGTGTAGGGTGTTGTGATAAAGAGGGTACAGAGGTTGTACAGCTCATCTTTACAAGTGTCACTGCAACAGGTCTGCAAGCCACTCCTAGGAATGGTACAGGCTTTTTTGCTTTCCTATATCCTTAGTGCAGCCTTTGTTCACCTGGGCTATCAGATTTCATAAAGAGCATGACCAGAAATATGTTTTTCACAAGGTACTTTTATGCGGGTGGAACTGCGTGTGTAAGAAGTGAGGTTAGTTTGTGCTCTCTGGCTTCATTACTGATGGCTCATCTGCAGCAACTGGTATTTTACCAGTCTGTTGTAATATTGAAATCCTATCTGTTTTCTCAGTCTCTTTCTTCCTCTTTCTCCCCCTCCCCTTCTCCTTGTATTGGAAAAGTAATGGAGCCCTGCAGCTATGTTGTGAAGCGTAACTTCTACCACCTCCAGGTCTCTGGATTAGTTGAAAAATCAGATCTGACACAAATCATTGTAGCAGGTTGAAGGTCTAACTCTAACCCATGAGGCAGGTGTTGCTGCTGCACACACCAGTTCTAGTGGTGCAGCCAAGGCATGTACAGCCAGCCAGAGGAAAACCTCCTGCAGGAGGGAGGCTTTGCTGGATCTCTGCTGAGCTGGAAAGTATTTATCGTGACCCTGCTTTTCTGTTGCCATGCCAAGAATTTTCTTGCAGGACCACTAAAGATTCCGAATCAAGCCTCAGAAACAGCTGGCTTAAAATCACTACTAAGCAGACTAATTTTATTTTACTTCTGGAAAACCAGAATGCAATTAAACCATGTGTTTGAGCTTTACTCTATGATCACGAGGGACAGAAATATGCTTTTAAGGCACAGACAAGCAGAAGTTCCCATCTGCTTACATAAGCCGTGAACTGAGACTGTAAGTAAACCAGAGGTATTTGCAACCCCACAGAAGCAAGCAGCAGTATCAGGAAGGGTTGATTTGGGCACTGTGTTAACCCTGGCACAGCAGCCAGCCGCAGGAGGTGCTCACAAGTTCTCCTGTTGCAAATCAGCAGCGGCCAATGGGCTGCAGACGCGGGAGGCCTTTCCCTACTCCGGGATGAGGTTCAGTAGGCATGCAGAGAACTGAACTCTGATACGGAGGGAGGAGGAAGGGCGGGTTGGTTGAACGGCTCCTGGTGGGATCCCACCTGTGAGACCTCTGGCTCTGTGCTGGTGCATGGCAGAGCTGAGCAGCAGTTCCTGCGCAGTAAGATTTCTTCAGCATGCAGCCAGGCGGAGACAGGGATGCTTAGGCAGCTGCCCCTCTCCTTGAGGCAGACAGGCGTAGCCTGAGAGTGTCATAAAAATCTATTGTTGAAATATTGTCATTTATCACATTAATTTAAATAATGTCAACAATTGAAATAAATGTTTTACAGTGTAAAGCTCCAGTCTACTCACAGTACAGAAGTTGTTCCAATAGCTTGTAATAGCCATCAGTGTTTAATGTTCATAAATCAAGAGTTTCCTTCTATAGTTTGTACACATTCTTCTGCCCTGAGACTAGGAATACAGAAACACATGTTAAATCTCTATACACCACACAAATACCGGCAAATCTCTGTATTATATTTGCAAGTTCTGTAAATATGTGTTAAAAATATTAAGGTTTTGGAAGATAATTATAAATAAAAATTACTTCTTTCCTAAAAGGAAGGAGAGTTTTATTGTTGGAGGGAGGAATTATGAGCAAATTCAGCATATTTCTTGTAGGATATCTGTGGGATATTAAATTTTGTCCTGTTTAAATGAACTAGGCCTCTTCTCTCCGTATTAGCGAAACCAAAGATTCAGAAATTCAGACAACATGCCCTTTCTGCTGCTCCGTTGCTTCCCTCCACAGAATCCCAGAACAGCTGCAGTTGCTCTCAGCTGGCAAGAGCTCATGCTGGGGAACCAAGTTTGACTCCAACTGCCCCTTCCCCTCAGCAGCTGGACACTCATAGCGAGTTTATTGCTTAGTGCTGCTGCTGCTATCTAACATGTGCTTAGAAAATTATTTGTATATGTGGAAAAGAGCAGCACGTAGGTGAATTTAGCACTAGTTTCTAAAGAAATTCACTGCACTTTTCTCCCAGGTAATTATGTGTCGTGAACATGCAGGGAAACGTCTCTCAAGCCTCCAGTTAAGTGTTGGATTCAGAAAGAGGGTTTGTTTGTCAAAAATGCTTTAATGCCAGTGAGGCACTGAAGCCTCAGAATGTTATTTATATGGTAACGTTTCTTAAAGATTGTACTTCATAAAATGTGGCAAGAGCGCATTTTGCTTGAAGTTGTCTATTGCTTAGTGCATGTAGTTTATGTCCAAGGTCCTATCTGTTGTTTTTTATTGTTTTAATCTTAATACCTTATTTCAACCTGCTTGCCTCCTCAAATCCCCCCAGATATTCTGGTATATTAACTAGGATTTTACAGGTTTTGTGTGAAGCAAATTCTGTTATATTTGTCCTATTTTTTTAAATGTCTTTTTCTCCTGTTGGTGTTGAACACCCACATAAACAAGCAAAACAAACTCACTCTGCAGGGGAGAGATGAGAAGCACAGTAAAATATCCTGGGGCATAATCTAATGTTTAGATTAGACTCCCAGAATCTTTAATCTTTCAACCTTCAATATTACTTGCAGCAACTGTAGGCAAAACAATTTCAGACAGTGCATTGCTCTTTTACGTGTGCTGCTTTGCATTAATTTAATTTGGAATAAGACAAGAACATAGTTGAAGCTACTTGGAGCTCAGTCATTCTCCATAAGTTTTGCTATTATTACTATTATTTTTAACAGTTCGTTTTTCATAGATATTACTATAAGCAGTGAGCTTATAGCAGTGAGCTACTCACGAACTTTCACTCCCTAGTACAGCAAAACTCCCAAAGTATCAATTGGTTTGATAGCCATACAGGGGGTTTGGGCCTATGAACTTAGCAAAGCCTCTTCAAGCCTTGTTTCTCTGCCGTTCATTCAAGGTTACCGTTTCCACCACTTCCCTTGCTTGTTTACATCCCTATTTTCAGCAGGTTTCAACTTTGTTCATGCAGCTCTGTGTGTTTTACTAGTCTGCTTTTGAGGGCACTCTTGATGTGCTTCCATCATTTAGATTGACATGTTTGTATCTGCGGATTTTACTCCACACTGTATTTTAAGAGAGAACCAACACCTTGCACATCTGCAATACCCAGGTTTAGACTACAAAGTGGTACATTTTGGAAGGCCTCTGGTTAGGTGTGGAGTGCCTCCAAAGTCGGTGGGAGTGCTCCTCACCTCCTGGGGGTGGCACTTGAACATGGTGTGTGAGCATACCGGTTTCTGCTAAGCTCATGCAGGCCAAGGAGTTGATTAAAACATGAGGCAGAGAGGAACTGAAGGTGCAGAGATTGATCCGGTGTACGGGGATCACATGTGACTCCAGTGAGTTTGGAGTCACTATCGTGACTGAAGTCAGTAAAGGGCTGGTAGAAGGCTCACTGCTTCTGTGCCAACTACGAGGTTCATTCCTATTTTTTAGATCACTGTGCCATTACATTAGGCATTAAGGCCAGAGTAAGGGCATCATGGATGTGAAGAAACCACAGTCTAAAAGTTCCACCTGAAACCAGATGAAATGTGTTGTTCAAAGTTGGCCTGTACAGTGTTTAGCAAAGTTGTAAGGCAGCAAGGAGTGTGACAGTCAAAACAAATCTTGGGAGGTATGAATTACAAGGAGAGTCTGGGGGATGCATCCAGGTTACTGGGGGATGGGGTTTTAGTTTAGGCTTTTTTGTGTAATGAAGAAAGAGTTTCACAACTATTTTCAAGTAATTCATAATCCTGCTTTAGCTGTTTCCATTATTTCCATAAGATGTAGGAGTAAAATCCTGTTGTAACACATTTGTTGCAATTTAAACAAATGAACGTATGAAGTACATGGTGTTTGATTAGGTCTGAGTACATGAATTTACATGCTCAGCTTTCATGTTTAATGCATGCAAAGCAATACAACTGCTGTTGAGCAGTATACATAAATGCTTCGCTCTATATTCCCCTAACAACTGTGTGGAGCAGTGCCATTTTTGCAGTGTGACAATAATGTGGGAAGTACTATAATTGTCACAAATATCTTCTACATTCAGAATCGTGACTTGGCTCCATAACATGCACCATGCACATAAATCTGAATCAATGCATTTCATTTTTATCTGCTTCATAACAGTAACAGGAATTAAAATGTGTTCAGGATAATTTATGCCTTTAAAATGTCTTTATAGCACACTGCTTTCAAACAATTCCAGTATTTCTGGGAAGAATAAACTGTTGAAGGGATGAAAGCCTGCTGAGCAACTGTACTGGCACTGGTAGCAGGTGTTGTCACAGCAGGAAGAAGTGCAAAGGGGATTGCATCTTCTGATCTTGGCTGAAAATTGCGACAAAGAAGTAAAAAAATGCTGCCTAGATTAACTTGCTCTAGCATAAATATGTGCTGTTCTGGGCTCTCAGTAAAGCAGAAGACAAGTTCCATTTATTTCTTTAGATGTGCCGGGCATTTACCTGAGAAGCAGTATGAAGCTCAGGTTCTCTTTTCAATATATACATGGTGTCACCGAGAGAATTACAAAACCGCTTCACCTCCAATGCTGGCAGTACGCTACCCATACTGTTCTCTGCCTCTCGGCCATTCCTGCTGACAAGAGCACTAATTAAGTGGGTTATCTGGGACTATGATGTTTTGCCATAATACAGCAGCATGGCTTGTAATGGCTACAAGCAGTGGGAAGTGGCCCTATGTGTATGATTTTTAAGGCGCCTTAAGTACATTGCACACTTCAAGAAAGTGATACAGCAGAACTGATGGTGACCTGCCAGGCCTTGCCTCAACATAGATACTTTGAAGGGTGGCCCAGGATAGTTCTTAAGACTAGGCACAGACTCTTGTAGTCAGTTTTGTTTGATCCATCCTGCGATCCTGTAGGACATTTTACTAGTCTTTACAGTACCTGTGAGTAGACATATCCTTCAAAATAAATTTAATTAATGCAGAAGGCAAAAGTTAACTTCACAACAACCACATTACCAGAAGCTCATCCATCCTGTTCTCTTTTGCCAGTCTGACCTCTCATAAGAAGCTCTTGACTCTGACAAGAGCTTTAACCTTCAAGGCTTTAGGTAGACCAGTGCCCAGGCATCTTTAAGAGCCTACACACATAGTCTCACTTTTCAGGTTTGTTAGAATGGTCAGCTATGGATGATGGAGCCCTTCAGCGGGGAAATTTTGGCTTTTTAAGTGAAGGAGACTTCAATCAGAAACCACAAAGGAGAAAGGAAGAGGGGAAAAAAAACCAAACTCAAGCACAATTAAGCTGAAGACAGAACGGTATGCAGTTTGTTGTCACCCCATTCATTTCATGGCAATGCTATTCAATGTAACACGCAGAGCGGTACTGGGAAGAATCCAGGTAAGTTCTTGTAGGTCAGAGTCGGCATTTGCAATAGAGACCAAAAGAGGATTTACTGATCCTGCACATCTTGAAGCTGCTGAAGTGCATTTTTATCGAATCTAAGTGTTCTAAACACACGAACCAAGGCCTTTTTCAGGCACGTGTTCGCCCCTCCGATGGATAAACCGGGATAAGAGGGTGCCGACAGTTAACAAGCATTTTTAAAAGGCTGCAGTGAAGATGCAACTAATCTGAGTAAACACAACAATTACGGGAAAAGGGGGTCAAGTCTGCCTGGATATTACCCGCGTATAGGGTGCCACCATCGGCACCGCTGGGCTGGTGGCGAAGCGATTGGATGAGCGGTTGCTGATCCCCGTTCTCTCCCACGGCACGGTCACAGCGAACCGCAACCGAGCCTCCCGCCAGGGCCAGGCCCGCCCCGTGGCGGCGGGGACCCTCCCTGGCCCCGGAGGTCCCCTCGGGCCGGGGGTCCCGGCAGGGGCCAACCCCATCCTCGGCCAGCACGCGCCCGGAGACAGCTTGCGCCCGACCGCCCGCGCGTCACTTTAAGCGCTGGCCCCCGCGCCACGCCCCGCGCGCGCTCGGCCACTCGGCAGCGAGCTCCACAGCCAATGGGCGCGCCGTAGCTGCGCGAGCCGAGATGCGGCGCGGCCAATGGTAGCGTGCGGGGGCGGGGCGCGCGGCCAGGGCACTATTGTTGATGAGGCGCGGGGAGGCCGGGAGGCAGCACGGGTCGCCCTGGGCTCGGGACGTCGCTGAGCGGGGCACGGGGCCGCCGGAGGCTTCGGGTCCTCGCGAGGAACTGCCCGCGGGTTCCCCTTCCTTCCCCGTTGCCGCTGGCCTCCCGCCAGCCCCCGGCTCCCAGCGGACAATGTCCCACCAGCGCGTCAGACGCAGCGGTTCCCCGACCCCGGCCATCTCCGTGGGGGGAGGCGGCGCGGCGGCGGCGGGCGGTGGCGCGGGAGCGAGCAGCCGCCTGCAGCCCATGCGGGCCACGGTGCCCTTCCAGCTGAAGCCGCAGCAGCCGCAGCAGCAACATGGCAGCCCCACGAGGAGCGGCGGCGCGAGCGCCCCGGGCGGGGGTCTCTCGCGTGCCTCGCGCAGTATCAGCCCCACGCGCGCGGCGCGCGGCGGCCCCGCCACGGCCCCGCAGGCGCCGGCGGGGGGGGCGGGGAGCGGCGGCTCCGCGCAGGGCAGTCCCACGCGCGGCGGCGGGGGGGCGCGAAGCAGCCCCCCGCGACACCACTACCTCCCGCCGCCGCCGCCGCCGCCCCTCCCGCCACCGCGGGGCTGCGGGCCCTCGCCCTGCTCCTCGCCGGTGCCGCCCGAGTGCAGCGCCGCCGCGGCGGGCAGGGTCAGGCACCCGCGGCGGTCGCCGGAGCACGGCAAGAGCTCCCCTGAGAGGAAGAGCCCAAGCTCCCCCGTCTGTAAAGGTGAGCGCGTATACTGGCCCGCCCTGCCCGCGGGGGGCACCGGGGGGGGGGGAGGGCTCGGTGCTTTTGTTGCTGTTCAGTCGCTTCCTGCTCCTTGGCAGAGGGAGAGAGAAAGCCGAGCGTGCCACGTGGGGAATTGTAGCCACTCCTGTAGCACTTGTGCGAGTGCTGCCAGGAGGCTCCCCGGGGAGGGGGAGGCGGTGGTTAAGGCGCTTCGGTACGGATTTCTCATGAATTCGGTGTTTAGGGGCTGCTATGAAGCCTTCTCATCTTCCCTCCCTCTGCATCTCGTCGCAGATGGTACATGGTTTTGATATAAGCAGTGTCTGCACGCTTGTGATTGGAGACCTGGCTGGCACTGTAGGCACTGCACGTAGATGGAGAAGAAATGTGTTCAGTTTCTGTCTTAGTAGCTGCTTTCAACGTGAACCCTGCAGAAGGACGCGTGAACTTGAGAGTGGTGACAAGCTTGCTCTACAGCAAAGATAGAAAATAGTGTGGCAGTGGCAGGCATCTTATTGCAAGCTGCTTTTCAATGTGTTTGAGTAATTAAAACATAGTAAGAATGCTGAAATTTAAGCAGTATGTGGCATCTGGTTGAAGATAATAGAGGGTTATGTACATAAGTCCTTGTTCTTGGGATAAAAAGTTTGTTCAGAAATGCATGAGTGAGGCTTCGTGTTAATGTCCTGAAATGCGACAGTCATAACCACTTGGTACAATACTTAAGGTCTGTGTGACTTAATTTTCCTTTTTTTTTTTGTTTTATTGAGATACACATTCTCAAGATTACTATATGCCTGCTGGTTTGCAGTATGAGAGGGTAGTGTCACGAAGGTGTTTAGGTTCCGCATTAGATTTTCAGCTTTCTAGATAAGAGTAACGGGTCTTGTTTAAGGTTATATTCCGAGGCTTTGGATTAAGGAATACGTGTATTCTTCATTTGAGGTTCCTGTTAATCAGTAATCTAAAAGACTTTATACACATCACAAAATCCCATCTTCTTTCTGTGTACTCCATATAACCCCTTGCCCTAGATGCAGTCTCCTAGCCTGGAAGGTGAGGAAGAGCGTGACTAGCTTTGAGATCCAGATTCTAAAGCTGTTGGTAAAGGCATGCATCAGACCACCTGGGGTGGAAGAATTGCACAGTCTTCAGATCATTGCGTAGTCAACTACTGAAACCATGCTAACTTCCTTACTGGGTCAAAGAATTAGCATATAGAAAGAAACAAGTCATTTGATCACTCTGTGTTAAGATAACTCCACTTGCTTTTTCCAAGATCTGTGAAGACAGATGAGCAGTTGTGTAGTTTTGAACATAGTTTTCTTCAGTCTGCTTAACACTTGAGAACCTCACTTGTGTGTTTAAAAATATGACTTAATAGCTTTGGATTTTTTTTTTGGTGATGAGTGGGGTTTTGTTCAATACTTTTGTTTTGTTTTCTGAACTGAATTGCAACTAAATATTGGAAACACTTTAAATTAGTTTTCTGTTGGAGATGGGATAATTACAAACTGGATTTAATGGCACAATTTCTAAATTACTGTGCTTACCACTTCCCTCTTAAACATGACCAAGAGTACAGATCTTTCTAGTACCCAGTTTTGATCTCTTACTTTCCTTTCCTGCAATCTTTAGCACTGATTTCACAGCCTTCAGTTTCTGCTTTTGTATTGACATGGTCTGTCTTTCCATCACTGGTGTTGCCTCTGCGAGTCAGTCCAGCAATCTCTAGTTCCAGTTCAATTTTTGCTTGTGACTCTTTACCTGTCTGCAAACCACCTGTGTCAGAGGAAGCTGTTTTAACCTACTAGTAGACTTTTACTAAATGAGATAGAGAAATGTGTTTGCTGTACCTTTACTTTTATTGTTATTTTTACATAATCTTGGCTTATCTACTGAGTGAGGATCGAAGATGATCTTGTTATTTGTATTTTTATAAAACACCTATTCTCAGAAGAGTTCAACTCCAAAACCATTACAGTGCGTCAGGCTGTTTAAACAAGGTCAAGATAGAGCCATAACAGATGTTTACTGACTGTTTCAGGTGCCTTGAGGTTGTGAGAGATTTCTTTACTACGTACTGAACTTTATGCTATATTCCGGTTGATTGTATTGGATGTTTAAAAACACTTTGAAAATTAGGGATGAAGAATGGATTTGTTTTGGAGATCATAGAATCATAAGGTTGGAAGAGACCTCTGTGATCATCGAGTCCAACCATGCCTGTCTCCCTACTAAACCATATCCCTAAGAAACTCATCTACCCATCTTTTAAACACCTCCAGGGATGGAGACTCCACCAACTCCCTGGGCAATCTCTTCCAATCCCTGACCACTCTATCAGTGAAGAAATTCTTCCTAATGTCCTAATGTTTTATCTAGAACTATATTGTCCTTGAATTAGTTAGAATAGTAAATAGAGGAGTAAGATTAAGGCTACTTGTGTGAAAGGAAATTATGAAAACTGTTGTAACAGTATATTGGAAGACCTTAAGGAGTTCAGATGTGAACCTCTCTTTGGGGTAGGAAGAAGGAATGTAATTCCATTGCATTCTTAAATGAAACTGTAGAATTTATTCGTTTTAGAAATTTAGTGGGTGATAGAATAATAGCTGCTGACTTGTCAACACTAATTACCAAGGTTTTGCAGTAGTTACTGAAGATATTACTCTAGGACAGGAGAGTGCCGAAGGCTTTGTGTACCATTACATGTGAGCTTTGCATACCTAAGCTGTTTAACAAATGGTAGGTGTAGAGAAAGTAAATTTGTTTTTGCAGCATCATGCTTTAGGTTTCTTATGGCCTACAACAGAGCAGGCTAGATATTTGAGTTGAAAATGTTTTCATTCGCTAGAGTTAAGTAACTTGAACATATTGGACTTTCTGAGGTTTGGTTTTGTAAAATAACATTAGTTCAGTCATTCTTCTGCCAGGAGATTCTTTTAAATTACTGGAATCAAAAGCAGAACTAGTTGTTCTTATACATTTATGTTAAGATAATAGCCAAGATTGTCTTCCAAGGGGAATGTCCACAGATGTGCTATGTGTCTGTTCTTAATACTGTTTGAGACTGCTGAGTCAGTGTTCTTTCTTAACTTCCAGTTAGTTATAGGTAAACATCTATATTTGTTCAATGTTGTTCTTCAGTCACATTTTTAGACTATCTTAGTGTAAATTGCCTTTCGGAGGTGCCTGACCATGGTTGCAATGGATGTGTGTGATGCCAGTTTACCTGTAGCAACTTCGGTTGGTCAGTTGTACTGCAGTGACTTGTGAAAACACGGTAATTTGCTTGTTATTTTCCCACATTATAGACTGTTGATTTGTATTGTGTATGTTCTGGGGGTTTTCATTCTATTATTTTATTTTGTTTCTATGAAGCTAGATTGCAGAAATACTATTTCTAAGTAGCTTTAGAATAGTGGCAGATGGATAGGAGGGTTGATATTTATTGCAAATACTGGTTCAAAGAAATAATCAGGCCAATTAAAACAGATCTAATGTTTAAGAAGCGTCTATTTGATGAAACGGCTCCATTGTTTTTCATCAGCCACAGCTGTTGTAACTGTTATCTCTATGGAGGCAGATCTCTTGTTATGTAGGTCACATCAAGGAAAAATAGCAGCTGAACGCTGGCTTCAAGTATTGTAGCAGAGAGCGGGATGAAAACATTGTGTATGTTCCCATCGAGGCGTTTTGAAACGGTAAGAGGAGTTGTGTAGTAGGGTTTGGCAATTTGTGTTAAGACATGTTGTGAAGATGGGAAAGTAAGTAAAGACATATCCAAATATCCTTGCCTCATCTAAATAAAAGAAATTTGAAAACAGAATTCCTTCATTCCAGGGGAAAAGAGAATACTTATGGGCCTTGTGCCTTCAAATAAGAAGCTTCCCTTGAACTTTAATAGTAAACAGGCTCTTCAGTTTTCATTCTCTCTGTTTGGCCATCAAGATATTCTTTTTTGTGAGGGAGGATAGAGGGTAATAGTTTCTGCTGCTATGGTTTTGAAGCTGTCTGCTGCAGTGGCTTTGCAGATGATGTGACTGACTACGTACACTTCCTGATTTTTATTTTTTTTCCACATCCTTTCTATTTCCCCTTGGTAAATGAGAGAAACTTCTTGAAGAGGAAGAAAAATAATTTGGAAGAAAAATAAGTGGGGAGAGTGTGGCAGCTATTTCTGAGACAAATAATATGTTTTATATAACTTTGGAAGCAAGTGTAATTCTTAAGGAATGACACACATTAGCATGCCATGTTCTCCCACGGGACAAACAGAAGGAATAATTTTGAAATCTTCTGATACAAACAGACCCTTCAGTGTGCTGTCAGTATATAGTAGTGGTCAGAGAATTTCTCTGATGCAAAAATGTGTGGTAACTCTGAAATTGAGCTTTGCTGCTGCTCCTTGAGAGTGGATCTGCTGCGAACTCAGTAATAAGATTTTATCATTGTTGATACTAGTAGAAGTATTAAAGCAGCCCAGAAACCTCATCTGGTTTATGTGAATATGGCTGATTATAGTGCTAATAATTTCCTTATAGTTAGACTGAGATTTCCCACACACTTAATGTATACATTTCTAATGCAAAATTTGCATGAGCATATTTAGTGTTGAATGTCACAAGCCTCTGAAAGACTGGTGTTCTATGAGACTAAGATGTCCACACCACTGAAATGTATGCCTAACAGGTTTTATTAATATTTATGCATCTTTAGTGCATTGAAATGGTTTCGAAATTGAATTCTGGGCTTCTGATGGCAGTACTTTTCTTTTGTGATTAGCAGTTAGATAGCTGTCAGATGCTAGTCAAACACAGCTTCTTTTGCTCACTAATGAGTTTATGTAGAATATAAATTGCTATGTTGTTTATACTTTTAGTGCCAAGTTCATCCTAAGGTACAGTCAGGAAGGACATATGAGTTTTTCCAGCACCCTTGTAAAGCTTCTATTTGATGTCTGTATCTTGTTTGCTGTGTTTTAGCCATTTGTTTTAGGCCTTTGTGTTCATTATAGGTAAAATTAATACACGATTCTTTTAGGTATAATTCTGTGCGGAGTAGATGAATTGATAATGAGCCTAGAACATTGTGATCTCTGTCTTTATATTTTATGTCTAGAAGAGCTAGTAAAAATTCATGTGGGAGCATATATGTATTTTTAAAACCTAGATGTTTCTGCTTGTCTGTCCCTTCAGTTTAAAGAACCTTTCTTCAGTATTTACACTTACTAGCTTGCAGCATAGTCTTTTACTGCAATTTCACTTGAAAATGTCATTGACTGATGGGAGAGATACAGGTTTTTCTTTGACCATGTTCTTCCCTCTCGCGTTACTTCCTGTGCCTGTTATACTTACCTTTTTCAGTAAGGGTTCCTGTTAGTATCTGAATTGTTCTGAAAAGTAATAGCAATGTAAACACTAAAAATGAGGTGTGCAGAGGTGTAGTGTTGGGCAAATGTTAATGTAAAGGGAGGAGATGACTTTATCTTGTAAAATGTAACTCATTACCTTATCGAAGTTGACTTCTGGATCTAAGTGTTAGGCATAACTTTTTATCTATCTGCCATATATTGTATCCTGGATAGTTAATAAAACCTGTCTGTTTATAGTGTCCTTTAAATGAAAGTAGGCGAAGGCTAAAGGGTTAGTGGTATCAGCTCTAAGCTTAGCATTAAATTGAACGTTTGGCACAGATTTCTTTTTTTAGCCTTTATGTATGAGGGAACTTAGCTATTTATTTCTTCCGAGCCTTCATCATTTAAGAATCCAATGACTGTTGTACCTTTGAGGGAATAAATGGTGGCGTATGAGTAACAGTGCAAGTTTTGTGATGTAAGGATGTTTTTAAGGAAACCATAAAAACACACTTCATTGCTTATTAAAACTGAATAGAGCCTGGAAAAGCAAACTGATTTCCTATATTGAAAGTGTCTTGTAGTATGTTTAAATAGCACAGTAGTTCTGGTTTGATATCACCTCTTGTAGACAATTAAAATAATTAAGCCCTACTCTCTGTCTTGCTTTCTTTTTAATCAAATGCTCTTACTCTAGCTGAAAAATCAAGACCACCTTCATCAAGCCCTTCCAGTATTGCTCGCCGGACTTCCTCATTGGATTTGCTTGCTGCTCCATACCTTGCTGGACAGTGGCCTCGTGATAATCATGGACAAGCTGCTCCATCTATGAGAGACAAAGCCACACAGGTAGGACAGATTTTTGTCTTTGGAGTATTTAAATGTGAAGACAGGATTTAAATTGAAGAAAATTTTCCCTTGAAAACATTCACTTTAGCTTTCTTACTTGTAGGTTCCTATTTGCTTTCAAGTTGCAGGAATCCTACCTTTGCTATTACAGATGTGAATTATTTGCATTCTTCTCGGAGAAAAGGCTGTAAACACTAGTATCTGTTGAGTTCCACTTTCTTTTTGCATCAGAAAAACACTGATGTGTTCTTAAAGTGTGCAGTATACTGATTGCACTGGTGTTAAGTACTATTTAGTTTAAATTCATACAAGAGAACTTAGTGGCTTCTTATATGTATGTCTGTCTTAAAATTGAATTTAAAAGCTTCTGTAGTGCCTGTGTAAAGCTTACTGTGGTCTTTTCTACGATGGGCTGTTCATCCTTTGATTGTAAAAGGCTTTTAATGTTCACCTGGAGTCTGCGCAACAAGTACAGAATTATTTACATTGTAGAACTGCTTCATTGAACCATCAGTGATGTTCAAATATTGCTCAACTGGAAAATATTTTAAAAATACCTGATTTACCAATAAACTTAAACAACTTGACAAGATTTTACAAACTTTTAGTGATTCAGTCCTACACCAACTGTAAAGACAGAACCAACAAACAACTGAATGAAATCAGTGTCACGAGAGTTACATGCTCATCAGGACGCTTGTTTTATCATTCCCCTTAAAGGTAGCTGTTGTTACATTGTATCCTACTGCATGCAGACGCGATTAAAGAGGGATTTTTCCATAGAATATCCCACTGTTTCATTTCTCCTTCTGTGGATGCGATCTGGCAGTGGATTTCTCTAACTTTTAGAGTGAAAGCAAGAGCCAAACATGTCAGATTTTACCTCCCTATTCCTGCAGCATGGTTTCAAGAACAGGTCTCTAAAAATTCAAAGAACATAAGTAAAATACAGTGGGAAGAGGAACTGACAGTGTGTGGGACATGCTTGAGCAGGGGTGTCAAACATTTTCACTGGGGGCCACATCATCCTGCAGCGTGTTGCACCTCACACCTGCTGCGCATGTGACCAGTGCTGGCAGGAGCGCAGGGACAAGGAGCTGAGTCAGCACTGCCGCCCAGTAGAAACAAGGTGCTGTGCCGGATAAAACAAGGTGGAGGTCTGGATTTGGCCCATAGGCCTTGTGTTTGCCACCTGTGTACTTGAGTTTGCCCTGCTTAGGTTGGCTAATGGTAGCAAAAATATGGCTGTATAAGTTTCCCTGTGCTGCTAGCCCAAAGGCGTAGGAAGTTGAGCAGATGATGTCTGCAATGTTGGTTGTTTCTGTAAGGCCTTCTCAACATCCGCAACCGTTTGCAGAAAGGACCACAATTCAAAGAGCAGATCAGCAGAAAAGTAAGGTGTTTTGCAGGAGAATATGCCTGTGTGTATAAGGTGGAAGTAGAAAATGGTGAAGAAAGGAGAGCTTAGGAACAAGTTTTCTTGCAGGAAAATGAATTGGAAAAATATTTAGAAGATGGGATGAAAAAGGTAAGCAGATTGTAGTGCGAGAAGGAGAATGAAGGAAAGTGTACAATAGAGAAGGAATTGCTGTTCATGCTTAGCTATTAAAAGGTATCATTAAAGGGCAGAACTAAACCAGCGTAGGTACTTTTAGCTATTTATCTTTATATTTTATTTCTTAGGATAATACTTTTTTTTTTAATAACTGTATTTCTATACTGGTTCCAAAGTATTTGCTGTATCCAATTGATCTCTTTCAGTTTAGTTTGGGTTTTATCTGAGTCACGTTTGGATTGTATAACCTGTGTATTTCCCTGCTAGATTAGATATCACTTTTTTGGCTTATATTTTTTTTCTGTCTTTTTCTTCTAATTCTGGCACATCTAGCTGCTATGGTAGAAGGGATTTCATGGGAAGACTGTAATGGGCATTGGGTATTTCTGCAGAATGAGTGTATTTAGTGGTGATTGATGTTCATATACTGCCAAGGGAAATGGAATGGTCTGTTTTTACTTTCTAATTTAAAATTTTTCAAACCAATAGAAACTTTTGGGATACATATATACATCTCAATCTCCACAGTTTGTGTTGGTATGACACTGAAACGTTGTTGCTTTTAATCTTTCTGGTGTGCTTGAAAGAAAGCATTTGAGCTAGGGGCACGTTTAAAGTGTGATTTACAGTAGTTAGTTTCCCAATGTAGTATATATAGTCTCTCGATTTGTATTGTTTAGCATTTCTGAAGATGTCGTGTTCACTTACAAGATACTCTGTCTCCATTGTGTAATTTCAGAGTTCACAAAGTCTGATGTGAAATAGATGCTTTTAGATGTCAAAGGTTTAGGGAACAGGAACTGAATCCATTAAAATGTAAAATATTTTCAAATTGAGTAAGCAGGGTATCTTGATTTTGCATGTTTATGACATAGGGAATAGAGTCATTCAGGAAGCAGACTGGGAAGAGGCAGCAATTAATGACACTTTGGCTTGCAGGCCTCGATAGAGATGCCCATAGGTCATTGCTGAGAACTGTTTTAAGAGTTCCAGGTCATGCAGAGACTATCAGATAGAGTCCTACTTCGACTGATTATTTTGATGAAACCTGTCTATAAAAATCAGACTGATTTATGTACATGCAATATGTTTGTTGGGTGGTAAATAAGCATGTTATTGAGCGTCCTAGGATCTGACTAGAATTCATACATGCAGATATTTAAGTGCTGCTGAAACAGGTGTTTGTGTCTTTTTCCCTTTGAATCCATCCTGTTTGGCTTTGCCTGTGGTTTCTTGAAATACAGCTATGTCAAAATACAAGTTAAAATTAGACAATTGCTTTGTATGTCTTGAATTCTTAAAGAATAATTCATTTCCACTGTGAAGTTTTTGCCTCTAAGACTTCTCTTAAGTATTCTACTATTTGTGATAAATGAGTAGTAGTACTTTGAGAATCTAGAGAAATAAAATCCCTCTTTGTCTATTGGTTGTTGGTTTTGTGTTTCTTGAAAATAAATATTATAAACAAGCTGCAGGAGATAAATAGGAAGTGAGTTGCTAAGTAGTGTTACACTTATGTCTTGATGTAAAGGTGTTCTATAATTTAACACCTTATACTTGCTCATTCTCTAAAAAGATTTCTAACTATTTGTTTTGAGG
The DNA here is from genome assembly GCA_033558185.1 of Dromococcyx pavoninus. Taxonomy (NCBI): domain Eukaryota; kingdom Metazoa; phylum Chordata; class Aves; order Cuculiformes; family Neomorphidae; genus Dromococcyx; species Dromococcyx pavoninus. Next base: position 183,256 of record JAUMJL010001660.1, read on the forward strand.
ATGAGTATCAAAGCAACCTTTTAATCCTTTAAAATGAGTCATATATTAATTTATGAAATAAGTCTTGAATCTTAAGTCAGTCTTGAATGTAAATTACATGGGAACATTGACTAAAGAGTTAGATTCTTGTAGAATTAGTGGCTAGAACACATTGTTTCCGGAGCTAGAGGGTAGGATGAGACTCCAGATTGACATTTGAGAATTGATTAGACAAAGATCGGTACTTGTGAATGCGGGTTATTAATTATTCCGTTTTATGATGAAGATAAGTGAGTGCTTTTCTGGAAAAAGATATAGATTATAATGGATTCTAGTTTTGCTATGAAATAGGAATTTCAAAGGAACCTAGTAACTTTATTCAGTTTTGTGCTAGTTAGTTTTTGAGTTGGAATGATGAAGATGAAAGGTACTGATAATGGAGGCTTCAATTATATGAAACTTACATCTGTAACTGAAGCCAATGTGAGCTGCAACCTGTATGTTTAGAGTTACTCCTCTGTTTTCCATGGAAAATAGGGATTAACACCGCATCATTGAAGGTCTCAAGTTTGTGTATTGTGTACAGATGGGATAGGTAGGGTCACCTTGTGGCTTGCAAACTGTTAGTCTTAAATGGAAAAAACAACTGTTGCATGCTGTAAATGTGAAGGCTTTGAGGCAGTCAAAGATCCTGATATAGGAGAAAGTGAGTTATTGACTCTGAAGGATAAGTTAGCTAGATCACTGCTGTGCTAAGGATTGCACTGTTGCAACAGTGAATTAAAAGAAATTATTTGTTTCTTTCGGTGTGTAAGCTGCTTCCAGAAATCCTTCCCCCTGCTTCATTAGGAATATTTCCTGTGACTGCAGGGAGATTCCTGATAGGTGTTGTTATTCCTCCTCTTAAAGCCTTTACAGTTCACTGCTTTTGAAGGCTGTTCTGAATGCAGTTAGGTGGGAATATAAAATTGTCCATAATGCGTGCAGTGCTATAACGAGCTTGCCCATACATTTTATTACCTTAAATAAATACAGTTTGTCGTAATGAAACTTTGAATTTCTCAGAACTTTTTCACTTCAGTATGTTTGTAAGTTTCTTTATTAAACATTAATTACTTTGTTGGTTTAGTGAAACTAGCTTAATATTATCTGTGTTGCTTTCTGCTTGGCCCAAGATAACTATGATCCTGAAGGTCTTTGAGGCATTAATTCTCTGCTTTGAAATGGCTCTCATTGTGTTTATATGCCTTGCCTTCCTTTTTCTCATTCTTCTGAGCAAAAACATGATTTTGAAGCTGTGCTAGTGTAGGTTTTCACAATGTTTACACCAAGCTACCCCTGCTAATGTGTCAGAAAAACAAGGTCAGCATTTGTGCAGGAAATAAAATATAGTATCTCCAGCCAATTCAATGCTGTTATACTGGCTCTTCAGAGGTCTGTAGCAGCTTGTAGTACATCTGGGTGTTAATAATGCCTTAAGCTCAATAATTTGTAAGGGAAACGAGCACATCTCTGCATTAGTCTGAATGTTGGTTTTTTGATTTTTTTGGTTTTTTTTTTAAATTATATAGATTCTCTCCACTTTCTCATACGTTGCTTGTCATTAAGGCTTTTAGTCAGTGACTGCTTTTCACTTACAGTTCTGAATCTAGCAAATCTTAACACTAATCTCTTCTAATTTGTCTCAAAATATTCTGCCAGAAAATACGAATTACCTTTTTTTACTTAATCCTGGAATCTTTTTTTGCTGCAGACAGAAAGTGCCTGGGCTGAAGAATATTTAGAAAAGAAAAGAAGCTCACACAAACGATCAGCATCATGGGGAAGCAATGACCAACTCAAGGAGGTCAGAAAAGTTATTTGAGATACATTTGGATTAATTTTTTTACTGGTATGCACTGTTACTGTGAATTTTCAGGAAGGCATGAATATTATGCTTTGTTTTATTATACAGATCATGGGCTTGGTAAAAAAATAAGGAATAACTGTTCATTTTGTATTGATTTCATATAATGATGCAGGACTATTAAAATTTTTAATCTGAATGTATGAGAGTGTCAAATGCAGGTGACTTTCTTCATCAAAGGATTAAATACAGCAGTGACCAAACTACTTTCCAACTTTGTATTTCAAATTCTTTCATTAGACCTCCAGAGGTATCTTCTGGGCTTCAGTTGAACTGGCAGCTGACAGGTTAGGTTTGCAAGAACTGTGTCTAATTTAGTGCTGGCAGTAATTATGAACGTTGTGGTGGTGAAGAACTTTGTGTGATGGAATAACTTGATGAAGCTATGTGTATACTTGAATATATCTGGTGAAATCTAATGTGAATTTTTCCTTTATTAGATTGCAAAATTACGTCAACAGTTGCAGAGAAGCAAGCACAGCAGCAGACATCATCGTGATAAAGAAAGACATTCTCCATTTCATGGTAACCATGCAGCCATAAACCACGGCCAGGTAAGGCTGTGCATGTGTTGGACATATTGTGTAGCTAATACTGTTTAACTCCTTTCAAGGTTGTGATTTGTCTTAAAGAGAACTTAGAAATATCGTGTACTGATAAATATGTTGTAGCTATAGCTGAATTCTATGAAATAGATTGGTTTCCTTTGACTTCCTCGAGTCCTGAATCTTTTTGTTACTTGACTGGGTTGGCTTTGAATTCCCACTTTCAAAGAATTTCAGATAGTTAGATCCTTCCTTAAAGCAAGACTCCTAAAGTGCATTTGGCAGACTGTACAAAAGGATAACAGATAAGTTTAGTATAAAATCATAGATTATCTTTTTCATTATGTATTGCTGTAACAATTATGGAGTATGGCATGGACCAAACTGGTGGTGAAATGATGCACTCAAAACTGTAGTTTCTGCTGTTCACCTCTTATGTCTTAACAATTGAACTTGTCTAATGTTATAATAGACTGATTTGGAGAGTTTACCTGACAAAAGTCTATTCAATGGCATTTTTATGTACTCTGTTAATAAAGTGTTTATACTTTTGGTGGCTTAATTCAGTTTTTGTAAAATTATTCTTTTTTCCTGTCACTTATCATGCCTTGAGCCTTTAGGTAACAATCACTTAAAAAAAATTGATGGTTAGGCTATCACATGTTCTCTGTGCAGTTTCAGTTTTATATAAAGACCATTAATGAGGTCAGGTTCACAGAGAGGTAGTATTCTTAGCTCAGTAGGTAGCAGGTGGAAAAAACGGATCCATGTGTCTAAAAATCTGTAATTTATCAAGTCTGTTTTGCTTGAGTAACTTTAAGAAAATCAGTAGGGAAGTTTGGTCATTTCTTCAGAAGAAAACATTTTTTCCCCTACTGTTATCTAATGAATGTATACACACACAAATTTTTTTAAGTTACAAAAAGAACAAATCCATTACAAGTGCCTTGCAAGTCAATGTAGTTGAAAGAAACTGTGAAACTGTCAGTGCTGTGAATTGATGAAGTACTTCAGCTGTGAAACTGCTCTGCAAATCTAATCATATTCCCAATTACTCCTGGAATGCAGTTAGCATTGTTCTAGTAAACATTGTATTTTGATACCGGTTAGTGAAAACTGTTTCCTTTCTGTTGTTCCATCCTTCTGGAAATAATTTAGGCCAGGGACAGAAGCTGTTGTGACATCAGCATGGGTCCTGCTTTACAAATACTTCTCCATTCTGATAAAGGATGAATTATAATATAGAAGGGAAGAACCATACATGCAGTCCTGAGCAGCCAGGTCCTTTCGCGGATAGAAGTCAGGTGCCTGAGTGAATGTTTTGTACTCAAGAATGGAAATAAGAAAGTAGAACAACATGTTGAATTTCTCCTGCATTTTTCTGATCTCCTACCTTGTATAAAAATCAGCAGTGTATTTTGTCGCAGATCCAAACTTATCCCTGCTGCAGTTCATTTAATTAGTAGTCATGAATTTTCAGGACATTACAAACTGAATTCAAGAGGTACTTATTAGCTTGAATTCTGTGCTACTAGAAGTATTGGGTTTAGGATTTTTTTTTTAGAATTACATTTTTGGACATAATTTAGGAACTACTTCTTCAAACTCTTTAAATCTCAAAACAGAAACTGTTTCTTCCTGCCTTTTTGTGCAGCGGAACAGTTTGAATTTGAAACAGGTTGTCTAGTATAATAACTTCCTACGTTTTGATCTGCTTTGCTTGAAGTACAGGTACACTGTGGCATACCGCTGATCTTTTGTGACTGCTATAGCTCAAGTCAGAACAGTCCAAACTGATGAAAGAGATACAAATAAATGATCCGATCCCCATCTAGGGGATTTTGAAAAATTGACGAGACATTTCTTTTTTTTAAAGAAAAGAAAGGCAGGTCAGAATGCTTGATGCAGGTAGATGCGTTTGTAGAACTTGTTTGAAGGTTTGTTCTGTACTTATGGGCCGCCGAGGCATTTTAACCAAAAATAAAAGTGTGTTTAGGAACTGTCAGTATAGGACCTTCAGTACACTGGGAAATTATATGCAATATAACAGGCTTCCTTGGTCTTCTGCAAATGTGTATGTTTGTGATATGTTTCTGAATCTAAGCTACTGTCATTTTAACATAGATAATCTTAGTGGGTTTTAATTTTAAAAATGAATAGTGATGCTGCTACTCTGAAAAATACCACCCCCTGATAGATATATGCTTTTCCATATCATAATTACTTTGTTATTATTATGCTTATGACATTTTGCTTCTTGTATGGCAGGCTTTTGCATTCTGCCGAATTTTAGAATATGTGAATAAAATATTCCAGAACAGATAATTAGTTTTTGGGCTTGTGAAACAAACTATAAAATAAAAAGTGAGGTAAAGCAGCTTTTCCAGCATTGTGTTACAAAACAAGCTATTGTTTCTCTTGGCAAATTTTGTGCCAGCTGTGTTGAGCTATTTGCAAAGGGGAGAAGTTACAAAATACTTCAAAAAGAGTAAGTGAAGGGTTTAGATTAATAGCATTTTGAGGCTGCTTTCTAAGTCAGAGTGAAAATCTGTAACTGTAGGCATCAAGGGCAAAGTTCTTAGACTTTCTAATGTCTTTCTAGGGAACGGCTAAACTAGAATTTCTGACAGCAACTCAGTTGCTTCAGGATTTGTGGGAAGCACTGTGTGGGAACACTTGCAGTTAGTGTTTAGAATACTTATAATTTTTTGTTTACGTTCCCAGCTTGAAGGAAACTTGCAGTTGTTGATTCTAGAGGTTCATGCAAAGATCTCTGAGCTCTAGGGGTTAGATTCCTGACGAGGCTGGGAAATTGTGTTGGGAGATTGCCTCCGTAGTCCCTTCACAGAGACCAAGTAAACTCTTTAACGTTTTAGAAATGGCTTACTCTTCCAGTTAAAACTAAAAGAAGCAATTCCAGTAGTTTTATTTCCTCTTTTCTTACCTACTAATAAACACTTCAGCTTTGCCACAATTCTTGAGATTAACCAAAATTTTTACAGTGGTTTGTACCACCAAAGCCTTCAATTTATTGTTTACTTGTGCTTGCTTCTTCTGTGATTTTTGTTTGAAGAACAAAATCCACACAGTCTCCATGGAGTAAGATTGGTAGCTATTCCTGTCCTCAGAATCAGGAAATAGTTGGTGGGGGACTTGATCAAGTCCTTGTTGCTGATTATGTTTTGTTTTCCAGAGTAATTTGATCTTTTTTTTTTGTTTGTTTTTTTTTTTTCATGATGCCAGAAATGTTCCATTCTCTCTCCAAAAGGGAGGTCGTAACCTTCTTGTGTGATCTCAGGAAGCTTCTGAGAAAGTTGGATTTTTAATTAATTAATTGCCTGATACTAAATGTGTAAACAGGAGTCAGACCAATGGGATCTTCCTTTATTCTCAGTGTAACTACAATGGAGAAACTAGAATTGAGGCCAGAGCTGAAACGAGACAGAAGAATAAATGGATTATGGTTCTTTAAGAATAATCTTTTTTTCCTCAATGCACTGGCTGATGTTATGCTCCTCCTTGATACTATAAACCCTCAAGCCCCTTCCTTTCACTTTCCTGGGAGGCATGTGTCCTTGTCTTACCATTAAGCTGATTCTAAGCAACTGCTAATTTTGAGACCAACTGCATGCTGTTTGCAGTAGATTTTTTTTTTCTGTTTCACTCTTAGCACCTTTAACAGGTAGAACACTGCATTTTTAGAGAGGAATTGCTGTGATACATTCAACCTTGAGGTGGTTTGATGTTAATGTCTAAAAGTATCAAAAGACATTGAGTTCTGTTCAAAGTTCTGTTGCTTGTCGAAAAAAATAGAAGAGCTTGGAGCGTTTTTCTAAAATGTTGGTGAAAAACTTACATTTGTCATCACGCACATCTCATATCTCATGAGTTTATGCCATACCTCTAAGTTTCAGGACTCTAACTATCCTGCACCAAAACTCCTTGACAGTGTGTTATTATGTGAACACTGCATATTTGGCAATGTTTGTCCTGTATTTCGCACCTTGCTTCAATTTTGTGCGCTCCCAAATGTGCAGTCAAAGGTTGGTAGCCTATTCCTGTATGTCAAGGACCAGCTCCTGATGCAGACTCTGTGAAGGCAATACTTCTACTAGATTTCTTATTTTGAGGCTGGTTGTTCTGCCCTGTAACGAGACCCCCTTCCTTTCCATCCTCTGATGCTCCAGGTTAACAAGTCATCCTTGGTCATCTACAGAATATTATTTGTCTTGGAAGTTTAACATGCTATATTGAACTATAGTGAACTCTACTGGAGCAGTTTGTGCTTTTCTACTTTGAGCTCTTCAAATAGTACTATGATTTTAAGAGTTCCTGGAGTAGGCAATCATATCTAAAAGATGGAGAATTTTTGCTAATGGCTGCTGAAATCTTAAACTTGCTTTTTGCTTTTTAACAAATTCAGTTTGTCCTAAGAATGTATATATTTAATAACTGGATGCATAAACTGTCTTTATTGCCTAAACTTGTGCTGCTATCCCTGTATTATGACTGGATATTGACCTGTATTAGTTTACTGGATTGCTAATACAAGGCATTGTTTGGAATGGAATTAGCAGGGTTGCTTTCTCAGACTTTGTTGTGATCTTCTCTAGTGGTTTCTGGATTCTCTTTTTAATCTTCAAGCAAGACTGTTGAAAGTCTTTCCGTGTTTGGCACTTATGAGAATGTTTAGCTTTGCTGACATAAACAGTCACAAGCATCTCCAGAACAGAAGCTTTTGTAGTCTTTGTGCAAGTGTCTCTTTTTTTTTATAGCTATCAATGTTTCGGTAAAGCAAAACCAATACAACTTGTGAGTTTTGTTGCCTTAGATTTGTGATTGTGAGAGTAAGTCTGCATTATGATCTACACTTGGAATTCTCTTGTTTAGGAACTATACTCAAGAATTCTACTGTGACTTTGTGTCATGCTGTTCTTCGAGTTGAACTAAATGTTTTCAGGAAGTATTCAGTTATCTGTAGTAGTGGCCTCCATAATCACTGTGAGTCTGTGTTGAAATTCAGGCCAGAATCTTCTAATGTCCTGATAGCATGGTTTCTTTAACAAGGGGGAGGATGGAGAGGATGGGAGGTCTCAAAGTTGTGGTGTATGACTTGGGGCTTTGGAAAACTTTACTAACATGTTTTATGAGAAAGGAGTTTTCATGCATACTTTTTAAATGCTGGATTTTTAAAATGTTAATGTTCATTCTGATGCAATTGTTTATGAACATTTTGGGGATGCAATTTTATTATTTCTGTGGAAGTCTTCCTAAATTGTTTTGTCAACCTTTTATTCCACCTTAATATAGTTACTCTGTTGGTCTTCATTTCTAGCATAGTACAATTTTGCACTTGCGGAATAGTTTCCTTCTGCTTGTGTCGTGTATGTGTAGGTGACAGCAGACTTCCATTAAAATACAGTTTTAATGAAATTACAAGTGATACATCCAACAGTGAAGGAAATGAGATTGTGATAGTGCAGACTTTAGAAGGAATGTGAATATATTTTAAAGGCTTCAAAGTTACTAATATTTAAAAGTTTACTGTTAAATTTTCATTTGTAAAGCAATGTTGAGCTTGAGGCAGACCGTATCGAAGGAAGTTCTGAGACTAGATTGTTGAAAGCTTTTCCTGTTAGGAATTAGATTAAAAACAAAACTCAGGATGTTTCTGTCTTCAATTAAGGCATCCATTTTAACACAATCACTAGTTTCACGTAAATCCTTGATATGTAAGTGTAGATGTGTTCTTTAAAGGTTCACTTTTGAGTAGAAATAGTAACTGCTTAGTAAGTAAATCTATGTTGCTTTCTCATTGTCTCTGGTTCTTCAGGCTCCCATCCCAAAGAGTGCTCTTGTTCCTGTGATACCTATTGCCAAATCAACAGGATCACGATTCCGAAACAGTGTAGAAGGACTGAATCAGGAGATTGAGATAATAATAAAGGAGACGGGAGACAAAGAGGAACAGCTTGTTGTACGTAACTTGCCACCATGATTGCTTTCTGTAATTATTTTCAGTTTGCTTTGATATTTTAAGTCATAACCTTTACATTTGTACATTTTTTTAATTAAATGTGTGTGGAATTGATTTTGCTTTCTTAATAAAGGTAGTTGAAAAGTCTCTTTGAAAGCAAAAAGAAGAAAAGAGTTAAAGCTTGAATCTGAACCTTTTCCTCTGTGATTACTGTGAGGTAACTATTTTTCCAATAAAATAAGAAATCTCAGTAAAACAGAGGAAAAGATCTGGTTTGGAACTTTTTGTAATAACTTTTTCTTCTGTTTGCCCATGCTGAACTGTACCCATCCCAGTTGAAGTATAACTTGCCCATTTTTAATATTCATTTTATTTTTAGGTATTTTTAGAGGTAAATTTAGTACTAAAATATCAGAAATGCAGGCCACTAAAATACTTAAGGGACTGGAACATCTTTTGTATGAGGAGAGGCTGAGAGAGCTGGGACTGTTTAGCCTTGAGAAGAGAAAGCTCAGAGGGGTCTTATCAATGTATATAAATACCTTGTGCAGGAGTGAAGAGGAGGGAGCTGGAGTCTTCTCAGTAGTGCGCAATGACAGGGCAAGAGGCAGTGGGCATAAATTAAAAACATTGAATTCAATCTGAACACAAAAACTTTTTTTTTTTTAACATATGAGGGTGCTCAAAACTGGAGCAAGTGGCCCAGAGAAGTTGTGGAATCACTGTCTGTGGAGATAAGCAAAACTTGACTGGACACAGTCCTGGGCAATCTGATCTAGCTAACTCTGCTTGTACAAAGGTGTTGGACGTGAGAGATCTCAATAGGTCCCTTCCAACCTCAGCAATTCTGTGATTCTGAAATGTTGAAAAGTGTTGTCCTTAGTTTCCAAACCCTACTTATTTGTTTTCTATTTGAGTCTTGTGTAATGAATAAGATTTTCTACTTCAGACAGTTTTATGAATCCTGAAAACACCCTCAGCATTACTGAATTTAATAAAATTGCTAACCAGACCAGAAAAAACATCTGATACCTTTTATTTTTAACAGCCTCAAGATATTCCAGATGGGCACCGTGCGCCACCTCCGTTGGTTCAGCGTAGTAGCAGTACTCGTAGCATTGATACCCAAACACGTGGTGGAGGGGACAATGGTAGTAACAACAGCAGCCGCTCTCAGTCAGTATCTCCAGCCTCATTTCTAACCATCTCTAACGAAGGCAGTGAAGAAAGTCCATGTCCTACAGATGATCATCTTGTTGATTCCAGAGATAAAGGTACTGTGTAACTTTAAAAGTTTAACAGTGCTAAATGTTAACTTGTTGCTCTGTGCACAAACACATAATAAAACAGGGAATTTGTTTCTCACATCCACGGAGAAATGGTAGAATGTTTTTTTTTCTCTTCAGTGGTCTGTTTTCTGAATTTGCTCCTAATAGTGTGTGTGCAAACACATGTTATGCTCTGTTATTGCAGCTGGGTAGATATGACTGAGGAATGTGCTTCCCAAGGAAGTTTTTTGTTTTTAAATAATAGATGCTTCAAGTACTTTAAGCGAGTTGAAGAAGCAAGAATGTACAGCAACAGGTGGAACAGCCAAGTGGGCTGGTTCTGCTGCTTGTGTCAAGTATTTTTTTAATAAACTCAAACAAAATGGGCAATCATGCAGCATTTCATACTTGTGCTTGCAAAACTTTAACTGTTTGGGGTTTTTTAATTATTTTTTTTACCAGAAATCTTCTGAGATATTCTAGGAGACATTTATAATTAAATGTAAACCTTTTCCAGATTTTTAAGGAATGTGGCTTCTGCCTGTTTCTTTTGCTTAAATGGTGATGGCATAGGACCATAGAGTCAGGTTTGCAGCTACAAACTGAAAGTGTCCAGGAGCAAGCAAAGACTGAAGAGGAACCTGAAAGTGATATAGGAAGAAATAGAAAGGAAAAAAGGAATTGAGATGGAGATAAGAAAGATTTGTAAATGAAGACTTGGGAGTGAATGAAAATGTTTCTTAATTTCATAACATTGGTATTGAAGTGATTTTTCAATTTTGGGGCATTTAAAAATAGTTACTGTGGGTTTTTTTTGTAATGTGACACATTTAAATAATGAGCTACTCTTGTTTTTGCAGATAATGGGAATAATTCTCCCTTGCCGAAATATGCTACCTCACCAAAACCCAACAATAGCTACATGTTCAAGCGTGAACCTCCAGAGGGCTGTGAAAAGGTGAAAGTCTTTGAGGAAAGCTTGTAAGTTGATCTTTGCTACATAAGAAAGAGTATTCAACATTCGAACTACCCATTGGTTTATTGATTTTGTGTCAGATCAAAATTATGCTAAGAGTCTGACCGGTGTTGTTGTGTGTGACTATATGCTGGTATATATGTGTGTATTTTATTGCTGGAATTTCATGTTAAAATCAAAATATCAAGAGACTATTTTTTTTAAACTAGCATGACTTCAGAGGACTTTCTCTTACCTGGCAGTTATTGGGGGAGGAAGTCAAATTATCAGGTACAGAGAGATGTAATAAGAAGCTGTAATGTAGGTGCATCAGCTAATATATGTCACACCTTGACGGGAATATCCAGGAATCTAGACTCTGAAGACCATATTCTTTTCAGCTACTTCTCTGTCACTAAGAGTTTCGTAACTATGTAGGAGTGAATTTGACCCCAAGTATGTGATGCTTCGATTATTCTGAAAAAAACTCTACTTTTGTGATTTGGGAATATTCTTGGAGGTTCATGTTTTATTTTCAGTGGGGTTTTTATACCTTTCTGTCACTGGGATACAAGAATCTTAACCTACAATTAAAAAATTCATTTCATCACACAGAGTATAATTTGGTTATAATTCTCGTGTGCCTATTTTATCTCAACAATGCCGTCCTGTGTAAGTAGTAATTAAAAAAATTATAGCTGCCTTTTGTGTATTTTTTCTCTGATTTCTGCAAGTTGATTTTGAGAGGTCTCTGATCTCTCCATTGCAACATGGAAAGGGTTACAATAACTTAAGTTACCTTTCTTTTAGAGCATCTCAGCGGTGTTGCCAACAGATTAGCTAGTCATCACTTGCTCCAGGAACACAGTCTATTGTGATTTGGCTTGCTTTTGCATTTTTTTTCAGATGTTGTTGCTGCATAGCTGTAGAACTGTTCTACTGTAGAGTGAAACAGGCTTCTGCAGAATTTTTTACCTAGCTATGGCAGTTCTTGGACACTGCAGACTCATGCAAAAACTTTCTCACATCTTGGCACTGCGTTCCATGTGTATGTGGAGTACATGAGGATAACTAAAACTCAACCTCTGTTTAATATTATTTCTATTTGAAGCTTACAGTATTTTCATTTGGGAAAAAAATTATAAATGGGTCTGAATTTTCTGGACACTTGGAGAATCACTTAATATAGAAACTATTTCAGGAACAGGACTACTTTTCAGAGTAGATTATCTCCTACAAAAGTATAGGTATACTGAAGGATCGGCTAGAATGAAGACAGTAGTGCATATGGCTTTCTTACAAACTCATGGAAGAGGTGGGGGAAGTTATAGGCTAAAGGACAGTGATGATGATGAGAATAAATTAATAAAAATTCCCGATGGTTATTATTTAGCACAGAAGAGATGCTTTGGAATAGACTCCCATGGTTCTGTCTTAAAGTAGAGTTAGACTAGCTTAATTGATTTACATTGCAGGGTTAGAGATAGACATGGAAGGTATTCCTGTGCTATCTATGATTTCCCTTCCAGCCCTGTCCTTCACAAAGCATGTCTCTGAGTTGATTGAATTATATGCTGAGATGGCAGAACTGCAAGTCAGGATCTAAATGTGTGTTCCATGCTTCCTTTCCAGGTTATAGGTACTTGATCATGAATGACACTTTGGGAATACTTTGTTTTACTCTCTGCATTGAGTTTTTAAGTGAGATGGGCTCATCTTTTACAGAAACTCAGGCCACACTAAGGTGAAGGTGCAAAGGAAGCAAAAGTCTAGAAAAGGGGATCTTGAACAGCTCCAATATATGCAATATTAGGAACATTGCTGTGCTGGCTTTCTTGCTGTATGAAGAGTGTCTGTGTGTGGGGCAGAACTTATTCACTTGCACAGGTTTCTGGAGAACGTGATCAAGAATATGTTCTCATATATTGGATTTGCTAATTCATGGGCAGGATCTCCCATATGGTGCTGGTGTATTCCTTTGGTTTGGAGACAGCCTGCCCTAATAACGTGCTCTTTATCTCATAGTACGTTTAAACAAGCGGTTTAAATAATTTTGCCATTTGCATTGTGGTGCAAATGTCATTAAGGCAGATTGATAGCTGAAATACTTCAAGTGTAAACTTCAGCTTGTCTGTGGTGATGTGTTCAGCAATGCATACCTGCCATTGAGGTATGACATGACAGAATTTGATTGTTCAGTGCTGTTTTAAAACTATTGTTTGTTTTTCTATTTCTAGGCCAAAGCCGCTGCATGAAATTCCAGCCTTCTACTGCCCTGACAAAAACAAAGTGAATTTCATTCCTAAAAGTGGCTCTGCTTTCTGTCTTGTCAGCATCCTCAAGCCACTTCTTCCCACACAGGATCTCACACTTAAGGGCAGTACACACAGCTTGACTGTCTCCTCCACCGTGACGCCCAGTTTGTTACAGCCCATTGCGGTGACTGCCTTGTCTGCAAACACAGATCAAGACAGGATCTCTCGTGGAACAAGTACAGTAATACCACAGACATCTCTACTCCAGCCATCAGGACGTATTGAGGAAGCTGAAGGATAGATTTAGACTGTCTTGATGTTTTCTGGGAAACTACTGGGAGTAAAATGGAACCAGTTGACTGGACCTTTCTGATCACACTATTTGCATTGTTTTAACAATATATGGCACTGTCATAATTGAACTGTTTGAATAATTGACAGTTTGGTAGCACAGCGAGAAGTTCAGCAGAATGCAACAACTGATACTGTGTTGCACTGTCTGCTCATGAAGACTCTGGTTCTGTTTTGCTCCTGCTTTTTTTTAAACACTGGTGAAAACAAAGACTCATAATCCTTTGCCATTTAAAGGACCAGTTGTTGTGATGCTGGATGTCCTTTGACTTTTTTTCACATTAAAACAAAAATCTCAAGACCAACCAACTGATCCCATTAACCATTGTAATCTGCGGAGGGAGGGGCAAGCAGATGGTTTTGCAAGATGTCTTTTGTATGAAACTGTGTATTTTGTAACAAAAATTTGCCTTTTCTGGTGTGTAGCAGATGGTGTTTAGAAGATGCCTTCCCGGTGACAGTACACCCCTTCTGCCTCTCCCCCCCCCCTTTTTTTTCGTACAGAAGGTTCTTTTTTACTTGGCTGTTTTACAGCTGCCTGGACCAAAGGATTGCTGAAGTATTTCAGCAGTCTGGAATTATGTGACCTTGCTGAACAGCCTCAGCCCTAAACAAATTAAGACAAGCTAATATGTGTGAAAGTTTTGAAACAGAAGAGTATCCAAAAAGCCCTATTGATATATAGTGTACATTTTTTCGATCTCAGAAGTTTGTGTTTCAGAATAGTCATATTCTTAAAACTCCTTCTTTCACAAAATTTGCATCAGTGTTAGTTTAATTGCTGGAAAATTGCATTTTAAACACTTGCCCCAGTATTGTTCTATTTGTCCATAGGATTTTTGTGCAGGTTTGGGAAAAAAAACATGTTATCCTCTTACTTAGTATTCTTTCTTCCAGAAAATATGCTGCTTGCCTCTTAAAGGCTTGCTTGACTACTTAGGGAGTTAGTCATCCTGAATCATTAATTGCCCTTGGCACAAATTTGTTCTGACGTGACTCATCACTGTATTATAGACTCTGGCCACATCCTACTGAAATATATGTGCATGACCTTTCGTTATAGTGGTGTTTTACGTGTCTGTTGAAGGTGATGGTTTGTCAGGCATGGTATCTGTTACACAGAAGCTTACAGCAGCAGATACATTCTCCCTTTCTGAATAGCAACTTAGGCTGGCATGTAAAACAGAGGATCTTTTGATACCTCATTTGTGGTTCCTTTGAAATTATAATAAAAGGTGAAAAGAGGGGGAACAATTGAAAACGGAAACTGCTCAGGATCTTCAGTGAGGTTTCTCATGTTCCTAGAGTGCATTACTTGGGTTTGAATAAATACTATATAGACATGCAAAAAACTGCAGTGACCTGAATACCAGTGCCATATCAACTTCCAAATCCTCTTTTACAGAGTTAGATTCAGTAATTTTTAAGTGTGTGTCATCATGGACAGTCTCTGGGGCTGAATATTGGTCTGTTACACACAAACCATTCTCACTGGCTTGCATAGACATAGTGTCCATCCATCAGTTGCATACTCGGGTCCCTGCATCTATTTAAAGATGATACTGCAAATATAATAGTTTTGTTCAGTGCTTATTATGCTAAATTTAGTTAGAAATACTTCACTTGGGAGAAAAAAAAAACCCTGCATACCTGTGCAGATAAGTCATAGTTTTGATGCACATTTACTGTTCCTTTAAATCCTACAAAAACAACTATGGTAGCGAAGTATGTTACTCGGCAAATAAACGTAAATCACACTAGCGTGCACAAATCCTGTGTTCACAGTAAAATGATCCCCTTTTTAAAACTATGTGCAAAAATTCAGATTAAAAATGTACCAGAAAGTATTAGAATATTAGTCCTGTTAAATCAGCAAAAAGCAGAATTTGGTTTACTTTCTTCCCATCAAAGTAGATAGGACTGTGCATGTGGAACTAAAGAACTCCATTTTGAAGTAACATCTCCAATTTGTACTGAAGAATTTGAGGGACACAGTTTTAAAATAGGTGGCTTTTTGCATAAGACTTCTGTAATTTGGCCAGTTGATAATTCTTTGGTAGGTTTTGTGGATGTTAATTGGTCTCTTCTGAAACAGTTAAAGTACAATTGAAGTCTTAAATTTACTGCTTTAGATGGGTTTGTTTAAACACCTGGTATGACTGGATTCATGGAGGATCAGATCATTCAGGTGAAGGAAGTGCTTGTAAGTCTGTTTTCTATTTCTGTGACAGTAGCGTGTAAAGAGCTTCTCCATCAATGCCAAACTGCCTAGCGCTTTATCAAGAGATCTTAACTGAGTGGTTAAGAACCAAAGGGCTAAAGTTAACAAATAGCCTTTATTACAGCCTTGAGACTTAAGTGACTTCACCCAAACTGCATTCTGATGTTTGTTTTCATCACAGAGTGACTCTCCCACATAGCAGTGGGCTTTCTTGCCCTAAGACTTTTCTCTACACCTGTTGTTGTAGTCCTTGAGCATCTCTTCAGTAGTTTACATTGTGTGTTATGGGATGATATACTGTACAAATTAGTGAGCTGCTCTGATAAAACCATATTTAAATGTGTGAGGTTTTGCTTTTTATAAAAACAGAACTGCATTCAGGACAACTTTCCATCTTCTTTTTATATGCAGCGCAACTCTACTGTTGATGTGGCAGCTCTGCTTTATTCTGAATCCACAGTAAAGACTCAGAATTAAGAAAATAATGACAGCTGTTGATCTGAGACCAGCTTTTACATGCGTGCATACAAAAATTAGCCTTAAACTTTTTATGTGCTGTCTTGTGCCATAGCAGAGCTGTTAGATAAAGTACTTAAATCAATTTTGAAATAGCTTTTAGAGTGCATGGAGCTTTTTAAAAATTTTTATGTACAAAGTGGGAGTTTTTTTGTGAGGTTGCCCTGTGCATTACTCAAGCACAGTTTTACAGGAAGAGATCAAGTTCTTTTGGTGTACTTTAAATCTGAACTATGCATAGACGTGATCAGTTCCTTGATTGCCTACTCTGTAGTTTAAGAAAAATTAAAGGTCTGTTTTTATGCACAACTTGACACACTTGATACTCGTTGTTTTCTTAGTGTTTTACACGTCTAACCACACTTAAAAGCTGGTGACAGTGTTCATAAACACTGACAAGTTGATTTTGAGGGGTACTAAATTGTGTTCCTGCAGTTGTAATTTCTACGGAAGTCACAAGGAAGGAGATCATTGTTATAAGGAAGGTCTGTGATAGCAGCTTATGACTATTGGAATCCTTTTTTTAAAAAAAGCTTGAGGTGTAAGGGAAGAGAATTTGTTTGTTAATGTTTGACCTGCTTCAGCTGTTCTTTCCTTGCCTGGTGCCATAATCCTGTAGCAACAAATTTAAGTACCTGCAAAAGTGACAGATTGTGCGTCAGTACCTATATGTTGGAAAGAAATTTTTGGTTGCACGTGTATATCCTAAGTGAGGAAAAAAGGGAGTGAAAGTTAATTATTACATACTGTGGAAGTAAATGCTGTGTTCGATTTACATAAAGCAATAGCAGCTCTCTAAAAGTATGTTTAGTCTCAGGGCTATCTCTTTGGTTTGTTCTAAAATCCAATTTACTGGAATTCAGTGTCTGAGATTGTTGGAAAACGCTGAAGCTAAGCCTTTTGGGAAGAAAAACAGCAAAGTCATTTCCATTAACCTTTCTTCTGCCTCAAGCCTAACTTCTTGTTGCTTATTGAGTTTAATAGATTTCAGTGGTACAGCAATACTTCTTCTCTCCCTGCGATCTCTGAAACAATAACTGATGTCTTCACAGTAACTCACTGGCCATGATGTCCATGTTTCCTTGCTGGACATTGCCTTTTTGAGTACCTGACAGCTTCTCTGTGAAACTGAAAGGGCAAAGGAGGATGCATAGAAAGACTTCGAGTTACAAAGATCAGTACTGCAGGGTGCCTTCTTGGGTATCTTGTTTTCCATTTGAGTCATCATGCGCACATACATTTACAGTCTGTGTAGTTCTGCCTGTTTATTTTTCTGGTTTGAAACAGGACTGGTATTTGTAAGATTTTTTTTTTTTGTAATGAACATGCACACCTCTTCTCATCCAGAACTGATGTGCAGTTGCATGTGTCTCCGAAACAAAGCTCGTGTGTCATTCTTACTTGTTCTCATGAAATGCAAAAAAAAGCGTTGAAACACTTGAGAATGTCAGGACTGTCCTTTCTCCGTATAATTCCATAGTTTTAACGTGTGCCCTTCATCAAATATCATGACCTACAGATGTTGTTATGGCTTAGACCACGCTGGCATATATTAAAACAAAGTTTGCTGTTAGGAAATGTAATAGGTTACACCTTTCCTAACCTAGGGAGGTGAAAAGCACTGTGGAAGATTTGGTTTCAGTGTGATCGAAGAGTTCTTATTAAATTGTTTTTCTAAACCTGGGTGTGCAGGAAAACAAAGTGACCACTTATTGCAAGATGTACCTGTATATTTTCTTACCATGAGTTTTTGACTATTTTGAAGCTGTGAAAATCAGTTTACTCTTAGAATTTTGTTTATACAAAGAGTGACCTAGATGCATTGTTTTGAAACTGTTTCTTTGCGCATCAAGTCAAGTGAGAAGAGAATGTTAACTATTCACAAGTGATTTGTGAAATTCCAGTCCAGTACCCCAATTGAACTGCAACAGTGTCTTTCCAAATGCTCCAAATGTAAATGGAGTCCTATTACTGCTTGCTGTATTTCATTGCATGTCATCAGTAAATACTTAAGGTATGATCTTTGTTCTTCATTGGGATTTGTGTTTGACTACAGAGACTTCTGTAGTGTTGACAGATTTATCTGAATTGCAGAAGAGGACTTGGCCCCATAACACTGCAAGCTAACATTTCTTTGACAAATTCCTTTTGAAACAGCTCTCTTTGGAAAATCTAGTAAGCTCAAAAAACTGAAAATGCTTTCTGGACACTTCACCCACCCAAATTATCAACGCACTGGTAATTAAAGAAGAATATTGCTTAGCTTTATCCTAAATTATTTCATTTATTGACATGCACTTTTTGAGGGTAGCAGTCAAAGGGTGTCCAAAACTGCCATTAGATTTGCCTTTGTATGAAATTGGCTGGTATGTTTTCCTCTGTTACACTGTGATAACTTGTGGAGGTGTTCTTATATATGTTGTACTGCTCAGTTACTTGTTGCATGTGAGGCGATTTTTGTAAGCAAGGGGAATTCCAGTGATGTTCTGCAAAGAGTCTATTCTGAGGTGATCTACACTGGTGTAAAACTGGAGCAGCTCAACTAATTTCAATGGAATTCTTGATTTACACTAGTTTTTTGCTATGTGTAGTTATGCCAGTACTGTTTTGCACAATGTTATTTTGAATCTTGAGTTCTAACTTGTGAACTGTTTCTACTAAAAACAGTGAAAATTTTACAAACTGCAATAGTGGAATGTTTCTGGGATTTTTTTTCCTAAAATAAAAAGTAATCACTTCGATATGGGCTAATCTTGGATTTATTTTTAGTAGCAAGGGGTTTTGTGTGCTCTGACAACCTGAAGATTTGCCTAAGGATTTACCTTGGGGGTAGTAGCCATTTACTTCAAATTAAAATAAGCACTTTTAACCCTTCTAGAGGAAATAAATCAAGGTGGATGTCCAGTTAATCTATTCTCTTATTTCCCCAGTGTATCCTCGGAATTGTTTGGAGAATCTGCCTTTCCCCATCCTCATCTGTGGTAAGTTTTGTCAGTTCCTGAACACTTTACAGTTCTTCTGTAAGAGGAATATGCCGCAAGTCCTGGATTTTGGAAACAGAAGGATTCAGCATGTGTTCTTCTGGGAGTGAAGGTATGGGAACAGGAGTGAGACAAAAAGAGCTGGGTTCCTGTTGGTAGGTTTATGCTGCTATTCAGTAGAACACAACTGCTGAGGCCTACCTGGGAAGGTACATGGACTGTTTGTCTCGTGTTCCATGTGTTTCGGTTTCCTCAGAATAGGCTTGCTTCTTCATAAGCAGAATTTGGAGCCAGGGCTCCTTTACACTAAAAAGATGTGAACTACATAAATTATGTGGTTTGGGGTTCCTTGTCTAAAAGGCTTGGAGCAATTCCTCTTCTGGAAGATCATTGTCAGCTAGCTGTATTTCATTCCAGAATGAAGACAGAGGTAGAAGATTTCCCTGAGTCCTGAGGAATTGCAGGATTCCCAGTGAGTACACCTCAAAGCAGGGTTGTCTTGTGCTTTTCCATTGATGGAAAGGGTTAAGCCAATATATGTGACAGCACAAGGTTGCCAAGAGCGTGCATTTTACATCCAGAATCCATGGGTACATTTGCATCTAGCTCAGAAACTACTTGGTTAAAAATGTAAGAGGGATCCACAGCTGTTGAAGTTTGGAGCAGAATGCAAGAATGTTTTCTTATTTGTAGCTTTCTTACATTCTTTTTCACCTTTTCAGTTGTCTGCAGGTGTTTGTCTCTGGGTGAATAGGACTGATTCTTTATTAAAAAGGCTGTGAACGCCTTCCCCATTAAACTCTTTCTTCACCACTAATTACAAATCTAGTGTTTATGGTTTCATACAAGTAAGGATGGTTTTACTGTAAATACATCTGGTGGTTAAATTCTTTTCATATCTTGTATTACGTATAAGTAAACTGCAAGACACATTAAAAAGCCGATGAAGATAATCTGTGAAGACAGAGAGCTGAAACTGTTGTGAGCAATGACAGTCCTCCAGTTCTTGATTCGCTGTTTTCATTGTGAATAGTTATATTCCTTAATTAAATACTCTTCTTGTTGCTTCAGATTGTGAGAGAGGGAACCAGGCAGGAGACTGGCTAGGAGAATTTTTCAGATATCCCAGTTGCTTCTTAGAATTAGGTCTAACTGCATAGCGAGTTGGTATAGAAGTTTTAAGCCCAGGCTATGTTTTATCCTATCCCCTTGTTCTTTTGCCTGCTCTTGGCTCTCTGCTTAAGCATTTGGAAGTTGTATGAGATGGTCTTTGTACCCAGACATCGAAACTTTTCAAATGCTGCTGTCTTAAAATATTCCTCTGTATACAGTATTTACAGAAGCACTGTTCACCTGCCAGACCTTCACTGGTTGAGTGCTGTGTAGGGTAGAGTTAAAATTAGAATAGGGTGGAGAGAATAATTCAGGTGAAGTTCTTCCATATTTGAAATAGGCTAAATTCACCACTGCACGTATTTTCTCCAAGTCTTACTCCTGCTAAACAAGCCTTATTTGTCTTCTCTTGCACTCTCCTTTTACAGAACCCTGTTTCACACACCTGAAGCCACGGCCCTGTAGCTGATGCTCCTATTGAAGTAGGAACATGCCTGTAGTGGATAACACTTTCACATTGTGGTGACATTGCTTGTAAGAAAGAAAAAATTCAGTAATGAATTGAAAACTAATTATTGCAAGCAAAGTAGAACACTGTTCATCAGTTCCTACACTTATGAGCATGGGTAACTGCTGTGATTAAGCTATTGATGAAGAAACCGTTTGTGACAAAGTGCATGGTGGATGCCTTTTCTAACTATAGATGTGTAGCTGACCAGTTTAAACACTGTTTTACTGTAAACATGAATTTCACTGTTGATGGAAATGGCTACTAGGGAGGTTTCCCTGTTTCCTGGCTGTGGGTGCTGCAGTACAAGTTTGTCAACAGTGAGCGCTGCCAGAATTATCTGGCTGTGTGTGTTAGGCAGGAAGTACGAATCTCTTCTGCTTGTACTTTGTCTTTCTGAACCTCTGAGGTAAATTACAAGTTAGACCTACAGCATCTTGTTCTGGACAATTGACAAAAAGGCTGCATCCTGTTCTAGCCCAGATGTTTTGTGTTGCTTTCACAAATTCAGGATTTTAATTGTCTTATAATACTCTTCTGTATACATAATTAATAAAAGTACTGCTCAGCTGCAAGACATTCTTGGAGGCTATGTAAGGTAGGTGAAAAGCTATCATAGAATTTGGTTTACAATTTGCAGGTAAAATTACCTGTAATTGTGGCAGTGGATACAGTTAACAACAGCTGGGAAACTACAAGCTGAGCTGACCAGTCAGATAATTATGAGTTATTTATCTCTTTAGATGAGATTTTTGTTTCCATCTTCTGTTTAAATAGAGAAGTTCTTTTAAAAAAAAAAACCAAACCAAACCTCAACAATTTTCAACCTTTCGTGGACTATAAATATTTAATCCTTTGTGGAGAGGTTGCCTAACAGCGTGTTCCTACTGTATGTATGAAAAAATTCCCTTTTCCCTTGATGCAAGTTCTAAGACATGTCTTCAGTCTGTAAAGTTGACCTTCAGTGGTTGACCTGAGAGTTGTTTGCTCAGTTCCAACAAGTTTCTTCAAATAAAATTGTACAGGGATGCCCTTGCCCCAGGGGTAGGATGGGTGGCAGTATTCTCCTGCAGGTAACAGCTGCCATCCCAAATAACCAGTGTCCAGCCATGCTGTAAGCCAAATACATGGAGAGCAGCAGGTAACATAGTTCAAGGGTTGCAATACGGGATGATTTTGATCTTAACTTGCAAACTCTGCACGGTATCAAATGCAGCTGTTCACAGAACATAGTTACACAAATGAGTTTCAAGTTGCACTGCTTATTTAAAGCAGTATCGCCTACCTGCCTGTTCTTTTCTTCTGCAGTGTCTTCAGTTGTGTTACTCATCTTTTTGGAGCTACAACCACAGTTAAAATAGCCTTTAATACCTACTGCTGTGCTGTGACAGGATCTGAAACGCAAGAGCAGCTACAATCTGCATACACTAAAACAAATGATCAAGCTGTGTCCTGCTGTGTAATTCTCCATGGCCTAAGGCTTACTGGAACACACAGAGGGTTGATGCTGCAAGAAGTTAAGGCAGAACTTGACCAATATTATCTCGCACTACGCAAATTTATAAAACACCTAAATCCTGGCCTAATATGGATATTTTTTTCTATGTTTCTTTGCCAATATCAAGCTTTTAACCATGAGATTCCCAGCTACCCTCATTTTTTGGCACACTGCTCTATATTTCTGACTGTAATAGAAATAGTGCATAACCTCTGCGCAGTCTCACTTTTGTTGCAGGTAAAGTCCTGTGAAAATTGCACATAGCCAGTAGAACGACTCTAAAGCTTTCAAAATGCAGTTAAAAATGGAAAGTCATGGCTTCTTCAGGGTTGGGAAATGATGCCTTCATCCCATGCATTTTTATGTCCCAAATACAGTTTTGCTGTCTCAGAGGTATGAGTCCTAAGCATGTTCCTTGAAGATAAAACAATTAAAAAGAGTCCACTGTATGCCCTGGAGTATTTTCCTAGAACTAGCATTTGCCTGTAACCCCAGGGATTTTATTTTTAGAAGACCATGGGATAAAAAGTAATTAGCTAGATCTAGTTTCCCCCTCCTTTTTTTTTCCTCTGTGATGCATCAGAAAACAAATCTTTTATGCATTGAACTATACCCCCTTAATATGCTTTCAAACAGCTGCAAAACATCCCAAACCCAAGGTGTTAGAGACTGATTTTGGTACTAGAGCTCATAGTAGGTTACTTTGATGCTGTGCTCCGTGGAACTTGAATGTCCACCATCATGCCAGATGATGATGTAGGTTTGAATAAGGGTTTTAAGCATTCTTTATAATGATAAAATGAAATTAGTCTGTTTCGAAGCCACTGTAACAAAATACCATAAATATTTGCCTGTTGCATAACTCTATAAATATTAAGCAGTTTGTTTGCTGAATATCCAATGGCGTCTGGGTTCAAAAGAAGATCCAGATCTGCAAAAAGACTGAACCATGTTTATACAGCTTCAGTCATATTCTGAACAGCTAGGAAAAAGATAAGGTGAAGTAATGTTCTTGTTAAATCTAATAAGACCTTTTGAAATAATAAAATATTTAAATTGACCTCAGGATGTTTCTGTAGGCAAACAAATAACTGAAGTATTTTCTTGTCTCTTGACAAGCCAGAAATGCTGGCCTGACTCGAATGGATTGGTGCGTGGGATGAAGTGGGAGACCAAGTTGCCTCACTACTTCAATGCAACTTAAAGTATGTTACAGAATTAAGGACTTAATGAAGTGGAAACTGTTGATGTTTCTTACCAAAAAGTATTTTATAATCTACTATGGAACACAATCTGCTTAAACCTTTTCTTCCTCCCTCAGAATTAAGTTCCATGATGTGAGACAGGCTACAGCCAGTGTCAAATACTGTGTAATAAGAGTGTTTATGTTACGTTTTTCTCTTCTCTCACTGGCACATTTTCTGGCACAAGCAGAATTTACAAGTATGTAAAATATAGAACAGATTCTCTCCCTGTGCCAGGAATGCAGATAAGCTGTCTGACCGTAGCACCTGGTGCTTTTACTTGTAAATGCAAAATGTGGTTGACTTCTGAAAGAGAGAAAAATGGATTTGTTGTAGCTTCTCAAATATAGCATGATCCTGAAAGGACCGTAGGGCTACAGGTCATGTGTTGGTTTATTTTCCCATTGCAAATTCAGATGTTGTCATCACTTTCACTTAACTTTTTGAGAAGTAATGAGCTTTTGAGAAGTAAGGAGTTGGAGATCAACTACAAGCTTAACATGCTGTAAAATGAGCTATTAGATCCAGTTGAAGACGCAGTCTACACTGTGGTGACTCAGTTTTTTGCCTTTCCTCAGAGCAACTTAAGGAAATAATACTCAAGTAGAGAGCACTGACTGCATCAGATGTTATCCTTCCCCGATTTTTGTGTAGTGCTGAACACTACATTCTTCACGTAGCAAAACATGCTTTACAAGACCTACAATGATTGTCAGAATTAGAAATGGTTCTTTTTACTTTTGCTTTTGGCTGAATTACTTGCACTGAGATACTAATTTGTTGCATGCAAGACAATCTCAACCAATTTTTTTTTTAAGTGGATTTACTTAAAAGTCTAAAAAAAACCCCAACAACCAGTTGAATCTCTTCAATCCAAACCTATTCTGAATCTTATTTTCTTTTAGAATTACAGTCTCAAAAAAGGAAGCTGAATAAATACTTTTAAATCTATGTTTGAAGAGTATGTATTCAAATTACAAAATTCTGAACTCAACTGATTTTTGAAAAGTGTTTGAAAGATGCAGTCTTGTTCCTGGAGCAGAGAGCAGTCAACGCACAGTTGTATCCTGTTTGTGTTAGTCAGTAGTGGAATTCAAGATGCTGAAGGTGCAGAGCAGGTCCATGCCTCTGTCCCATGCAATGCCTGTGTCTCAAGTTACATGGTGACTGAGAAGCTTCCCCACCTGCAGCAACTGAATTTATCTCTAGGTATTTTGGCCTTTCTCTCAGCATGT
Organism: Dromococcyx pavoninus; assembly: GCA_033558185.1. Lineage (NCBI taxonomy): Eukaryota > Metazoa > Chordata > Aves > Cuculiformes > Neomorphidae > Dromococcyx > Dromococcyx pavoninus. The sequence goes on from JAUMJL010001660.1 coordinate 207,808, forward strand.
GCTTATGGTCTGAATGGTGCAAGGATTTTGTGCTGTATCATGATTGCTTAGTAATCTAGATTTGTCCCTAATAAAACTACAGTAATTTTGTACCAAATCATTTTGTTATGAGAGTCCTGCTGTTGTTTTCAGTGGAAGACCCAGTCATTCCAACACTAAATAGTTGTGGGCCTATGATATTTTGCACATACTTAATCCTAAAATTTTCAGCACTGTGAAGATGGGAAACCAGAGGAACTGTCTGTGTAATTGACTCCTGAGATGGCTGCCTATCTTGAAGACTTAAAAATGTATTTTCACTTTGCTAGATCATCTCTCCAGTACTCAGAGAACTTACTAAGGGATGCAGATTCTTTGAGAATATTGAGAACTGCCTTGTCCTTTCCTTTCAGTTTTCTAGTTGCTAATACATAACAGAATTTTACTTCTCTTCTTTTAGTTCTCTAGTTGTCTTCTCTCATGACAAAACTTAACAATGCATAAAGTAGGACAGCTGGATGTAATGTCTTTATGCGTGAATTTATTCAGTTGATGGTAGTATAACCTAATTTCAGGAAGAATAATTAATTTCTGTAAGTTTTTCATTTGGTTGTAATAGGATTTCAGATGGTGTTTCTTAAATGAATGCATATTCTCATTTGAAAGTTCAGGGCCTTGAGAAATATTATCGTGCTTTGGGGTAACTAATTCTGCAAGTGGCATAGAACTAGCTTGTTGCCCACTGTACAGAGGGCAGAGCAAAGTCTTGCTCTCTATAGCTGTATCTGGGACTTTTTAAGCCATAGTTGGTTTGATTCATCCTAACATTGGGTGTGCCCGTAAGGCATTAGCCAGCTGCTCCTTTCTTTTGCAGAGGATTATCGTGCATGTGCCTCTGACTGGGAAGCATTTGAAAATGTGTGCTAGCATATCAGATTGCACAACTTGTGGTCTGACAGGTTGAAGTACTTCCTCCTTCTCTTGCAGCACTTTGTGTGGAAAATGTGAATTGCGTTAACACGTTTCTGTACAAAACAGTTGGGTTTTTGAAACCATTTGGCTGCAGGTGAGGAATAATGATTTATACGATACTTATTGCTGTCTACATCAACTCTAGGGTATTTATTAAGGCTGACTTCATGGAAAAGCTGCTTCATCTCTTCTGAAGAAAAGCAATAAGAAATTTCAAAAGTAATTTTTAGTACAAGTGTTCAAGGCAATTTTTGTTTCTTAAAATTTTTTACCTTTTACTGGGCTGCAAAGCTGAGAATCATCAGGCTTACTTATATGCATTGTTTCTTTGTTGAACTTCTGTCTTTTGAACTTCTGGAATAACTCCAGAAATAAAAATAGACCCGAGCTGAAAAAACACTGCCAGAAGAGCTGAAAATTAAAGCCAGCAGGGCAGAAGAAATGTCCAAACAACTGTGTATGCATAGAGTGGGTCCATCCCATCATTATTTGTTAAGGAAATAATTCTGTAAAAGTTGGATGACAGTTTTTGCAGTAGTATTGTTTAAATGTTACATCATTCTTGCAAAAATTGGACATTATATTTTGGAAAGTTTCTTTAAAAAGGATAATGAGAGATTTGACTTTGAGTCTCCATTGTTTGTAATATCCTCTTTCAGCAAGAAAATATTTTCCGTTCCCATCAGTTTTGTCGGGTTTTTTATTTGGCAAACATGGATATTTTTCCTGAACTTTAAATAGAATGAAAAATCATTATTTTTGTTGGCTTGCAGGTATTGTAGCTTCTCCTCCAGTAAGACTGGCAGATTTATTTTTAGAGAGGTACCAATATGTATTTTACACAGTTATTTAGTGAAAGCAGTTTAGATGAGCCTACAGAAAAGGCTTAATGTATGGTTTGCTCGCAAGACTTGAGTGAGGTATATATGACAGAATATATTTCTTTGCCTCTGTGAATATGCAGTAAGCTTTACTCCATGGTAACACAGCTATCTAACTGCTTAGTGCTCTTGGCTGTCTCCATCCCCCTCTAATCCAACTCCAAAGGGACTACTTCTGACATTCCAAACTGCTGAGCAGCTTTCCGACAGCTGTCATTGAAATCAGAATTAAAACAAAACTGTTTTCTTTGCCTTCCTACCAAGTAACAGAGCCAAATTCTTGTGTGTGTCAGCTCTACCCTACTGCTTCATCGCTAGCATTGGGATGGTCATCTGATGCGCAGCTCTCCCCTGAAGAAGAGAACCAAAGACTTGAGAGTTGGTGTTGCACTGCGAGAGAGAAGGAACGATAAATCATGGGCTTTGCGGTTCTAAGGCCAGGAGATGTGAGTGTCTGTGCATAGAGGGAGCTGCTTGGCATATCTGGTGAGGTGGTCCAAGATGCACAGCAAGCATTATGAACCACATCACTGTGGTGCCAGACCGTAGCCTGTAGTTTCCAGGCCTATAGAACAACTACCTTAGATGCCTTTCAAGTGTTTAATAACTTAAGTTTTGACGTTCCTGTTGTTGGTAATTAAGTTAACTAGGTAAAAGTTTAAGTATGCGATAAAATGTGTGTTTTCTAAAAAAAAAATAAATGAAAATATATAATAAAAAAGCTGCTGCTCATTTGTCTCTACGGGTATTTACCTCTATGTGGTCTGCTCTATAGTAGGTACAACAGTCTGGGCACACCTTCTGCAACAATCTCGTTTGACTGTAGTTCTTTGTCTTCTGCTTGCTTTGGCAGCTTGGCCCGCAGTGCACTAATGGATTTCTTAATACGGGGGCCTGGTGCTGCTCTCTCTTCTCTACCTCGTTAGTGTGAAAACAGCTTGCTCCATGGAGGAGCTCTTTGCTCTGCATCAAAAAGTTGCAATTCTGATCTGTGTGGGTACGTAGCTGGTCACACGTTATAGCATTTCCTTCTTTGCTAATCTGCTGTGCTGTATAAGGATGGAATTCACTCTGAATATTTCTCAAGGAATTCACTTCCTTCCTATGTAGTTGGATGGATCCAGGTATGAGGGAACTAGGAGGATTCAGGTAGTCAATGATGAGCATGACAGGGAGAAATCAGCACTCTGGCATACCTTCATGTATTAAGATGATTACGTTAATTGCTGAGATGCTATGTCAAGTTTCCTGAAAGAAAATTACTATACATTCCTGTGTCCTACCTATTCCAATTTCTGTTGTGACAGAAGCTTCTTTAATGAGGTTAACCTGAACAGAATAAGAACGAACTGATCAGAGAGTGCTCATGATGTAGGTTGTGTTGAAATCTTAACGACTGACCTGCTGTATGGACAAGGAGAGCCTCACCTCCCTCATGCTGATTTTGTATGTGGCCGACCCCAGCTACTTCAATGGATACTTCTGACTTTGTGCTGACATCAGGGAAAGGAGATGACTACTACAAAGGTATGGAACTTCTTGGAAAAAAAAAAATAATTTGGTAGATATAAATGCATGAACGTGTCATCCTTTACACACGTGGCATAATACTACCAGGAACGCTGAAGTTTAAAACTATTGTAATGTGGAAGAAGATGATATTTATACTACTACAGATAAGGTGAAAGCAAAGAAAAATTAAATACTGCAAGTTGAAGGAAAATATTATACATTAGCAAATAGCCTTTTTTAGGTTTTGGGTTGTCTTCTTTTTTAAGAATTCTGGGGAGCAGCCTTGTCCTTCCTAATAAAACATGTACAGAATGTTTATGATTCTTCTGGACTCCAGCTTATTTTTTTGTTTGCTTATTCATATTTCTGGAAATGTCATCTTTCTTCTCTCCATGTTCTTTAGTGGAGTTGTTTAAGGGAGACTTCTGTAATGGCTAGGAAAAAAACCTTGTTTCTTAAGAAAGAGAGAACACATTGACCTGTGTAATGATAATGTTCTCTCAAGTATCTGCTTGTAAAATAGTTTCAATAATGTGTTTAGAAAATCTTACAGAAATTCTGGTTATACTTCATCACACTGGGACTGTTTATATTTCCTCAGGAAGATGAGGATATGCCAAAACTTTGGTCACACCTACTAAGAAGATTCCATTTCTAAGTTACAATGCTGGAATGCCATTTACTAATGTAATCATATGGTTTTTTAGTTCTGTAAAAATACTTATTTATAGATGACCATGTTGTATATTAAAATTCCAAAGAGATTTAAAAAGGGAAAAATTGAGGGAGGAGGAATAGAAATGTTTCGTACTTGACTAAAGGTTGGCAATTGAGCATGGGGAATGACTTGAACATGCTGAATGCATCTCAGCTATTTAATTCTAGATTAAGTGATCATTCTCCTGTTCTGAAAGTTTATGTCTGTAAGAAAGCCATTGTCTTAGTAGAAATTTACCTCCTGTGCAACAGAATGTTATCGATTGAAGTCTGTAAGCTGTGCAAGATCTTTGGACGTGAGCAGAGGTATTTTGCAGAAACACATAAAGGTTGCTAAGGGAGACAAAGAAGTCATTGAACAAATTTAAAACTGGCTGCTATTTGCATTTTCGTTTAACTATCTGGTTCCACAATATGTGGATTTCAAACAATTGGCTTCATATTTGGTTCACTTTATATATATGCATACACGAGGTATCTCAAGGTTGAAAAACACAATCCAAAACTTCATATATTCTGAAATTGGAAAAGTTGCTACTGAGCATGGAGTTCTCATGTCCAAATGCTTGCATGTGTGATTTTTGGATAGAAGGATAATTGGAAGAATCAAGGCTGAATGAGCACAGAATCTTTTTCTTGTTTGGAGGAAGACAAGGAATTAGGGCTCAGCCTTTCCTTGTGGTGCTTTCTAGAAGGCTTTTCAGAATGCTTCAGATTTTATTTTTCTAGTTGAAAAGAAATTCATAAATACTTAGTTATATTTGCTTTATTTCATTGAAAAAGATGAGTAAACTGTGCAAAACTCCTGTTCAGGGGTGGTGGTCTGGAAGTTAGACAAAGGCAGCTTTCCATGCTGCCATGGTTAATTACATGGGGGAGTGGGGAAGGCAGGTGGAGCAGGAGTCATCTGGTGCAACAGCAGATACCTGATAGACTGCCAGGAAATGTGACAATAAGTCACAGTGATTGCCTTAAAGCAGGTTCACTTTCTGATAGGTGCCCCTTCAGCTTCTCAAACTCAGACTTGATAACCCTTACTTCCATCTATATCTAAATCCATGAAAACTGGAAGACACAACAGCAAAAGAGGATCAGTCTTTGACTCTTATTATACAGTATGCTACCTGCAATATTTTCTGGTTAGAGAATCAATCAGTTCAAACCAACTTAGAAATCTGCAGTACTGCATATATTCTGATATTTTTTGCCTGCTTATACAATAAGGAGATTGTGTCTCTCCCAGGAAAACTGCCCATCTGTTGGAGAAAAGTGTAGAAATACTGAATAGTGATTATAACCACTTTCACTTCTTGAAAGTGAAAACATACTGAAGCTATGGAGGTAATCTGGTACAGCAGACACACAGTTTTGACTTTCATTCATTTTATTTTACAGTTTTAACTCTGTGCATTTGGCACATAACTGCAGTGTCATCCTTAAGAATATTGATCTAGGAAGAAAAGAATTAAATTTTCCTTCATCCTTTTGTTTGCTCAGAAAAAGCACTTAAAAGAGCAACTACTGCTACTGGAAAGACAGAACATAGAGAGCCTTTTGGAAGGCAAGTACCTGGCTGGGTAGGAAAGCTGTTGCGCGTTTCCGTTACAGTGACTTGTTTGTGGTGATAAGCACATTCTTCTATTTTTAACAACATAAAAGGAACAACAATTTTTGTTCTCCAAGTGTGGAGGGGTTTGTTTTGTTTGCTGAGCCCATGCAGGAGATACAACAGGTATCAGTAGCTAAAAAATGTACCAAGATGACATGTCTTAATCCACTTAAACTGTGGTGAACTTATCGGCAACCAGTACTTGGTGTAGTGTAGACAGTACTTGTATAGATGAGTGAACACTTCCTTTTTGGAATTCCCCATTTTGCTTGCAGTTGTCAGGATACAGCTCCTGGGATTCATCTTTCATCCACAGTGATGCTCCTATGTATTCCATGCTGGCTTGCTGCAGAGGGCATCAGATAGTCTAGTTTTATGTCTGAATGTTGATAGTACCTGCCCAAGGTGAGACAAGGGCCAATTTGAAGGAAAAAGATGAAAAAATAGTAAAATATGCAAGAGCCCAAGTGAGCAGAATGTTTTGGGGAAATATGGGAGAAGTGGACTGACTGTAATTGCAGCATAGTTAAAATCAAGACTTTAACCTTCATGTTTGTCAGCATTCACACACAGGCTGCCCCTCATCACCTTCTTACCATGTGACAAGAACAATTATAAATGCTGAGATAAAAGATGGTACATAGAGTCAATTTTCTTCCATTCTATGCCCCAAAGTGTGAAAGTACCAGAGAGGTGTGTTCCATAAATGCAAACCTGTATTTACAACAATGACAGGAACGTGATTGGGTGCTCAAGGCCAGCAGTGCATCTGACCACTGCAAATGCCCACCTTGGCAATGCTTATTGTCTTTCTTATTTTCTCTATGTCGGGGAGAACATCAAACATATGGGATCATGAGGGGTAAGCACATGCAGTATTTATTGGAATTCCCAGCGTTCTGAATATAAATAGTTTTAAAATGTCTTAACAGTGGTAATGACTCTTATACTCTTGCCCACTCTCAGTTGACAAGTGGGTGGAGAAACTGGTTTTGATAGCAGTAGCACTGAACTCGCTTTGTCTATTGACTGAAAATGTCCAATATAGTTTGAGTGTGTAACAACAGCTGTTGCTTATTGCTACCCGGGCACTTCAGCAGTGAGACTCCTACAGAACTACACAGGGCTTTGCCAAGTATTAGCGTGTCAGGCTGAAATTTTGGATGTGATACATCTCTGTGGATGGGCTTGTATTGACATTTGCTCTGAGGTGGTTGGATAGCCCAGTCTGAACAGAAGGATGTGTGGGAAAGAAACAGAGCAGGCGCAGAACTGTCTCAAATGATGGGGAAGAGAGATGTGTGCGGAGTTCCCCCTTATCACCAGGTCATCCACGCCTGTGGGCTTGTACTTCACAGACATCACAGTTTAGGAAAGTGGTTTTCTCTTCAGGTATAAAATGGCTTTTGCTTTTGACACATGTCCCTCCATAAACCTCTGCACCATGTTCCTGCACTTTCTGTGAATCATACCTTTGACGTTATGAACAGCAATGAATTGCACTGAGGGAAAGGGAACTGTTAACTAAAAAGGTTGAACGTTTTTGCTGAGCAGAAGAAAGGAGAATCCTTCCTTTGGCATCTCTCCTTTATCCAACTTCACTTGCATTCTGCTCTGTCTGAAATTAAGCTGGGTATCTTATTTTCTTTCTCAGAGATGGCTATAAAAAGAGGTAATTGAAGAGTAAAATGTGTGGCAATTCCAATTTATGACTATTTTTGTCATGAGTACTCTGGGGGTGGCAGAACAAGCACACTGTTCAAACTGATAAAATGCATGGAAAGACCTTCGGGTTTTGACAACGTTTGCAATTTGATGTGGTGTACGTGAGGCTGGGGGAAGAATTAATTGTAAAACAAGTCACTAATGTCCATGTTAGACTTCATGGAGAACAATGGTGAAGTGATGGGTGTGGGGAAGAGAAGGTGGCTAAGGCATATAATCATACTACAGAGGAAGATGAATGTGAATAGATTACCGTATTATTAAATCTGGTATTTTTTGCTGCTTTCCTCCTTAAATGCCTTTAATTGAACTCTGGTGCTTAAGAAGGAATTCCTAGCAATGTGATGTTTCCAGGCAGTTTAAAAAGGGCCTTTTTTCTATTTTTTTTCCTGCGACTTAAGGAAGCTTAGGAAAAAATTGTCTGTGATATATATAAAAATAATTCCCTAAATAACAGACGAAAGCCAAAAAAAAGAAAACAAATATGAGGGATCTTGTGTCTTTATATTTCTACATATACATTCATGAACATTGTGAGATAATTCTGTATGTTTAATACTTTTGAAATACTCATTACGAATAGCAGACAGCATTTTGAAAGGTTATGCAGTTGTAATGTAATTCTAAATACTAATTTCCAGACCATTTCCCTTAATTACTCTTAACAGATCTGTGAAATACTGATTTTACTATCCTAAGGTGGGTTTTGTATGTTTCTTTTTAGGTCATAAAGGGTAAATGTACAACAGAGGGAGAACTTCTTTTCCATAAACTTTTCAATTTAGTAGTCCTGTCACACTGAGTGATTTATGATGAGTAGCCCACTTGCAGTTACATACTATGTTGCTAGCATTTAAATTTGTGATTGGAAAGACAAAATATTTTTTAATATATAAATTTCTTTTAGTATAATACACCATTAAAGTTTTCAAGGATTATAAATTTCTTCCTTCATTACAATTATAGTTTTGATAATGGCCCTGCAAAGTCTAGTTGGGTTGAGTATTTAACAAAAAGAACTTCATTTTCTTCTGTTTGTGAAAATGCAGCATTAAAGTACTTTGACGTGAAATATCAAACCTAAACTCTGTGGCCAATGTGAAGCAGTGATTGCCTCAGGAGACTGTAAATATTCTAATGTATCCTGATGTTACAGGCTGTATAAATATATGTATATTAACATATATACCTGAAGAGAGGGATTATATATCCCTGATGCTACAGATTCAATATTTATTTAAATAACAATGCTAAAAGGAAGGATAAAAGGAAGAAAAGCCTCAAACTTGAATAAACTTCTTACTGCATAAAGTACCATGAAGTCCCTATCTGTATTCCACTACTCAGTAACAGATATCTCTGTAGCCCATCTGAATGCAACATCAACAATAACAAATCCTTCAGAAAGACTTGTTGGTTCATTTTTTTGTGGACAGAATAAGTTAAACTATAACATTAAATTATATGAGCATATACATAAACAGCATGAATTTACAATTATAAAACTTAATATATGACAGCATTCTTTTATCTCAGAGCAATCATGCTTCCCAACAAGAAAAAGAATAGAAACTGGAAGTGGAGTTGAACAAAATTATTTCTTAGAGGTCATTGGGGTATTTCTGTTGAGAAGGTCTTGTTTCAATACAATGTTTCACTGGGCTGCAGTGCAATACAGGCAGAATCCCATCCAAAGACGAAACCAGGTTTCAACTTGACATAAGCAGATGACATTCCTGTTTGAAACAGGAGTTGAACTTGACTGCTGACAAGTGCTGTTTGTGTACTTGTAGACAATTTCTGAAATATAATCAAGACAAAAGTGGTATGCAAGAGTGGTATTTCAAGCTATTTGTGCCTTTCATCAAAAGTATTATAATTAAGATCACAGACAGAGGGAGGATTCGCTTCTGGAGAGCTTCTGATAGTGGCTTAAGCTACAGGGATGCAAACATCTGATGGTGCTTGGAGACCATGGGTGATGGCTCTTCACAGAGCCCTGCGGTTAGTGTGGGAGAGATGTTAGCAACCAGGGCTGCTGCTTATCACCTGAGCACCAGCTGTTCTTCCTCTCCGCTTACTCCCTGTTCTTCAGGTGCTTGGTAATTCTTCTAAATGTTGAGGGAAAACTAATAGCAGAGACATTTGCAGAATAAATGTAAATGACAAAAAGGTGTCTCAAAGGCAAATACTGGCTGCCATCAGGGCCCTGGTGTTGTAATGTAGTCAGTAATGAAAGCGGAAAGAGAAATACAGTGGGGTGTCTGCTACATGTGGACATGTTAGCCTGCAGATCAAAACCTGATATATTTAAAAGGAGGGAGATTTTTACCTCATTTATTCTCCTGTGAGGAACAGAAAACTAGATACTTTCCTTGTAAAACACGAGTGGCAAAATAAGGAGAGTAAGTGGCAAGGAGATGATTTAGAGAAATCCAGTAGGAAACACTGAAAGCAATGCTCAAACCAGCTGAGCAAAATTATTTGCTTCAAATGTGTCTGCCAAGATCAGACATCTCAAAATTGAAAATATTTTTAAGTTGCTGCAATATACTGCAGTACACTGAGAAAGGGTTAGAAATAAAGATTCTTTTCATTAAAACAGACTTCTCTAATATTATGAGAATGATCTGGTCACATAAAGTTTTGTCTCTCAATCCTCTGTGTACATCTAGCAAGCAATGCTACAGATACGGCAGAGACTGAGTGGTGCAAGGTGGGATGGTACAAGGGTTGTAAACTGCTCTGCTGGCAAAAGTGATGCTTTATACACAAAACTCTGGACTTGTACAGTTCAATCACAGTATACTAGAGACTGGCAAAACTGAAACAGTGAAACTGTACTCTCTTCATCTTCTCATCTTTGGTGAGTTCATGCTGGTTTCTGTGGCGCCAGTATCGCAGGCAGCATTTTTCATACTAAACATCTGTTGTTTTGATTCCTCTGTTTAAATAGATTGGATTAGAAGGGGAGAAAACCCACCATCTCCTCCCCCTCGTCGTTCTGCTCCAAAGCTTAGTTACTATGAAGACAAATCTTATTTCCTTCCAGAAAAGACTTTGCTGACACACAGTATTTGATTACTTTTTTAAACTGGTTCTGACTCAATTTTTTTACTACATCAAGATACGAGATCTGATTATTGTAAATTACATTCAGGCAGGCTGCATGTAAGTTCCCCTGTAAATCTGTATCAAGTTCATTGATTTTCATAGGCTTTGCTGTCTTAGCTGACATCTTTGGAATTACAGCAGTGTAACTGAAACCAGAATCTGCTTGGATCTGTGCTATTTAGATCTAGGGAATATTTAATTTAGTATTTCAACTGGAGATGGCTACTGGCCATAGTGCAATTTTCTGAGAAGCAGCAGAGACTGAGGGTGTCTCTCTATTCCTACATTTAAAGGTAAAACCTTATCCTTATTTAATTTACCATTCTTTTAAATGCTATGGATATATAAACAATGAGCCACTGATCCAAGTTTTTCCAAAAGATGAGAGATGTTACCTGAAATTGGAGTGGAAGAGTCAAAGATCCCTGTGATCTTGCAAGCACACAAACAGATTCTGGTCCGTAATGGAACCCCATGAAATTCTGTTAGATTTTGACTTTTTTTAAAAAATCAAAAATATGTTTGTATGAACCCTCCAAGATTCAGGCTGAAGTTGATACAAAACCTGAGAGGGAGAGGGTGGTAATTTGTTCTTTTTAAATTAGAAAACAAATCAGTGTACTTACTTTAAGAGGGGACATTAGAGAACAGATGTTTGTGGTGAATCCAAACCACATCCTAGTATGAACAACTCTTCCCACTAATGCACACCGATGCCACACCTTCCACACTTTGTTTCCATGCACACCTTTTCAGCAGATGCCTCTGAGTATCCACATCCACTTTTCGATCAGCAATGTGCCTTCAGGTTTAGAATCACACAAATGAGAGTTTTATATCACCTGGTAGCCTTCAGTGCTGCGGGTATTTTGAAAAAGGAGAGTGTAGCTTATCTGTTATTGTCCTCCTCCCAAGCCCCAAACAAGCCCCACATGGCAGAAAGAATTCTTGATCTGGCTGGCAGATGCACAGTAAAACTTTAGTTAATGCGCTACAATTAAAGCTGCTAAGCTGTTCCACCAAGCCTTATGCAGGTATGTGTGCACCGACGTGGTAACCACAGCCTTTAGAGTGGAAAAGAATCTAAGAAACTCATCCTCTTTGATGCTGAATAGATTCAGAAAACGATAATGCAATTCCAACACTAGGTACCATTTTGGGGGCTTTTCAAACAATACAAACATCTGAGACTGCCTTTTTGAAAGTGACTTGTACTTGTTAGTGGTGTATTCGTGTTCTACACAACAAATTATACTGACGCTGCTTACAGTCCTTAGGTTTATCTCTAATTTGGCATCCAGCTCTGCATTGGATGTTACCACATATGCATCTTCATCCTTTGGTGAGCTTGTTTTAATTTCCAATATTTGTCCTGTGTTTTGTCAGTCACTGGCTGGTCTTCTACCTGACTTGTGTGCAGAAATCCATGAGATAGCTCAGCAAGCGCTTCCTGAACACTCTTCCAAGCGATCTCAACTGTCTTTCAAAGGCAGCTTTCAGCAGCCATGGTCTGACTGAAGATCAGAACTTCCCTATTCAAAATTTATAGACAATACACAATAGTAAGCATGAAAGGAAGGACCCTTTTGGATAAGCAATCTGGATTTTTGGGATGTTTTGCTATAATTGCCATATCGTATTTCTCCATATGATTTTTGTGAATTCGGGTTTGCGTTCAGAGATGGTTTCAAACATTTAAAGAAATCTCTTTGCTTAAATTATAAGCTGAAAAACCTCAGTAGCAATCACAGAGCATTTATTTTGAGATTTACTTAGTTTTAAAGACATATAAACTCATACTAAGATCCCCGTTGGTCACAGGCTACTAGTTGCCCATGGAATAAATTGCAAATATGTGCAAAGTTGATATTTTGAAGTTTTGAATATTAATATTGTAACTAATACAGAAATTTACATTTTCGCGGTTTGAGTTACGTTTTTAGCATTCCATATAGTGCATATCTTGATTTGGATGACTTGGTAGACTCATCCAGACTGAGCAGCTGTCTTTCCTAGATCAGACTCAGCCAGCTCCCCACTGGCAGCTGAAAAGCCACTCGTTTCATGCAATTTACAGGACAATTTAAATTGGTTTTCATGATGATTAATTTTAACCCAAGATTTGCCCCCAATTTGAGATCTCTGCCAATGTCCTTACACCAAACAAATTTGGTGATTCTAACTCGATTTGGCTTTTTTGGCATATGAATTGCAACATAAGCTGCTGTAATTTGTTGTTCTCCAACAGAGCAGTCTGTGCAGTTCATTGTATCCGTATGTTTCTCTCACCTTGGCCAAGCAGGAGTCAAGTGCATGGGAAGTTGAAGTTTATGCTGGCATTGGTGCTAAACCAGTGAAATAGCCATTTTGTTTGCCTGAATATTGGGCTAGAAATCAAGGCTGAGTTATAGTTCTGCCTGTCAGAACAGGATATTGAGCTTTGCTCTCTGAAAACTGTCTTCCTCAGCCATTTAACTATCACAGAGACGCAACAGGGATAGCGCGAGAGGGCAACCTGCCACAATTATGCATACTTAAAGTATGTTTAGTAAAACTTAAGAGATAAACAGTAACTAATCCAACCAAACGTGAATATCCTTTTTTTTTAAACACTCAAGAAAACAAAAAGATGCAATAAAACAAGTAACAGCATTAAATGGAGCAGGGTGATAATCCATAAACTGCATTCAACGTTGCACTGGGCCATGTGAGGGACAGCTTGGCAGCCCCAACCTGGCAGAGAGTAGAAATCCAAGTCAAGCGTGTTGACCTAGTTCACATTAAGTATTTAATCTGACAAAACCTTTTGCCTTTCCTGTAGCAGGAGAAAAGAGCGCATGCTGAAATTTCAGTGAGGGCATGGAACAGATCTGCCCATATCTGATCAGCCTCTTGTGGTTTCTTTATTTTTTTTTTAAGGAAATGTTTTTAGCATCACACAGTGTTGGCAATAACTTTGTAGTCCCCATTAATTCCATGATTAAAAAAAAATTAAACTTATATCCACATTTAAATAACAAGTTGACAAATAACAAGATTTAGATCAACTTAAGAGTGTAAGAAAAGTATGTATATTTTCATATAGGAACTCCCTGCATGTACCTACCTAATGCTTTCTGTTGCAGAAATGTAACAGAAAATGTCTCAGGAGGTTTCATTATAAGTGAATTCCTTTTTCTATATAAATTTTTCTTCTAAGCTCTATGAAATATTTTTGTTTAAATCATGGAAGTCGCTTTAAGCCTATATAGTTTGATCTATTTCTTAGTGTATCTTTGCTGAAATCTAGGAAATAGTGTTGCATTTGTACTGGAAAATTGTTGGTCTACACAAAACTCATTTAAACTTTGTGAGAGTTTATTTTCATTAAGAAAACACCTCACCACCAGGCTCTGGGCTGTATGTTGGAAGGGACAGGCAGAGCAGCACGGACTGGGGATCTGCATCCTTGCCCTAAACTCATAAAAAATGCAGCTTAAAAATCCCATGTCTCTGCCAGCCTGTCCTCTCCCCTCACCTGTGCCTCCAGAGGGTACCCTGCACTCCTCAGCAGGCCACACCTGCAGAAGAGGGTCAGCAGCAAAACATCTGGGGAGCAGGTATCCAAGGTGAGTTTGAGGGTCTCAAAGCCCTGACTGGCATGCAGGTTTAGGTGTGGTCCAAGTGCTGTGGGCGAGCTGACGTGCCCTTCCCTGGTGGGGGTCTGCATGACTTATGGTGGTGGTCTTGTGGGTAGTGACTTGATTGTACTGCATGGGTCTTACATTTATGGAATGCTAAGACATTATGAATGATATTCAAGTTTGCTTTCCCTGTTGTTAGACTATGGGCTTGTTTAACATCCCATATATGTCATCCAACAAACTGCAGTAACAGGTTTTTATTTAAATGCTGAATTAAAAGCAAGACCATCAGTGGAGAAAATGAGCATGCTTGGATAGTACTTATCCTCTATCACCCTGAGAGCTATTGCAACTTTCTGTATCCATTCTTTCTAGGAAGAAACTTTTATTCTGCCCAGTGTGTTCCTCCCCTTGTTTCTATACATCTGCTGATTTTTAGGAATAAGATACCACATTAGTTGTACTGCAACATAACACATCCTGTCACACAATGCATACAAAGAGCACTGCAAACATGCTGTCTTCATCCTGGAAAAAAAACTGAGTTCATCCACTGAGGACCTAATGCTAAGAACCAACAACAACCATACCAAAAAGACAGCTTAAATCTGATTTTTATCTGAAGTGAGGCACTAAACCAATGAACTGTAGATAAAAGCTTTATTTTTTTTCCTACAGAAAGCAGGTAAACTCAAAATAATTTAGTCCAGTGAGTAATTTTTCTATAAGTATCAGGAACAGTTTACTCTTTATTAAAAGGGCGACAGAAACAGTCATTTAAAAGATGTTAACTCAAGGCCATCAAAAAAGAAGTAAACGCCCTTTGCTTTGTTTCACATCGATCACATCAGTAACTGCTTGTTGCCGTTTACTGTGACAAATATGAATATAGGTTACCAATACAAAAAACAGGAACAACAGCTGTCTGAGGAACAAAGACCTTCTTTCTTCAGATGTTGATTGTGTGGGGATGCTAACAGAGCACAACTGCAGCAAAAATGCTTTTTTTAAAAAAATTCTTCTGGCTGTTGACCTTCATGCTCCAACATCAGAAGCTGTAGCTGGGTATCTGTAGCAATACAGTTTGTTGTCTGTACCTCCACTCAACAGCAACTGATGAGAGGAAAAGAAAACTGTGGTTAATAGCAGAACTAAGCAAAACACCTATAAAAAAGGTAAGGACTCTCTTTCCTTTAAAGACATACAAAGAAGTAATGAATAATGAACTGTTAATGCATGACTAAAACCCAGAATCAAAGTGCATAAGCAACCGTGTCTCTTACCCTCCTCCTAAAATCAGAAGCAAAGCTTTTGCATGAAAATTTCTAAAGCTTTTCCTGCCTTTTACTGAGAACAGGAGCCACGATAAGAATCTTGAACACTAACATATAAAATGTGAAAAACTCATTTTGTATGTACACCACTGGAGTAGCAGAACAGCTTGCTATGGAGGGTTATATAGTTCCTCTCTTCTACGCATACTGCTATGCCTCAGTTGTCAGTTCATGATGACGCTTTAGTCTGCATGGCAGCAAACATCACCTTGGAATATGTATATTCTCAGTGAGGTCGGGTGCTGTTCTTGTGTCTCTCCTTGTTTGGAATACCAGTGTAATGCCCAGTTAATACTACAGAGTTTAAACTCCCATCCTAGTCCTTTGCACAGTAGCATGGGCAAGTGCTGCAGTGCTTATGACAACACCATCCAGTTAACAACTCAGTATCAATCACAGCACAACTAGAACTTCCTGTTCTCATATCTATAAGCATAAAGGAAAAAAATGTCCGTGACTGCTTTTAGCTCTCTTCCTAACCACCATGCATATAAATTGAGTAATTTGCTCTTGAGCTTCTTACCCCTGCTTCGGTCCAGTCCACACACAAAACCTTATCTTCATGAGCAGCCAAGTCATACAGAGGAGCTTTGCAACTGGTGAAACACAGGTATTTACAGTCACACATTTGAAGTTACATAAGCAATCACAGAAAACAAAATTGGTCCCTGGAAGAAATACTGTCAGGATGCTATCAAACAGATGTGGTCTAGCACTTATAAACACTTTCAGAGAGGAAGAGTCTATCACCTGTGACACTTTCTCTGCTTTCTCCAGAGCTGATCATATCAGTGTTAACCTCTCCTACATCCTCAAAGAGAAAAGCAGCAACATTTTTCACCTGCATGCAAACTACCTTGAGACTGATATTTAATCAAACTGCTTATTAGAAATAGTTTATTTTATATAGTTTCCTTCTTCCATCTGTGGATGCTGCTCAACTGTTTGTGTTTTCTAGAAAAGCCATTTATGTATTCTGAATGCAAACCGTTTCATTGCTTGGAAATTCGTAATGAAAGGTCTGAAAAGAGTACCAAGTGAAACTTCACAGTGTTAGGCTCATTCCTTAGAAAGAGAAGGTACTTCGTTCCTTAAAACAGTGGAACTGTAGCAGACCTTCTGCTGTTGCTAAATGCAGTAGCAATGTTATGGTTGCTGCGTTCTGCATGTCAGTCAGTGCTGCTGCTAATGCCAGGTAAGTCCTGTATTGGAACGCCATACACCTCTCCAAAGTTAAGCCACAGGTCCCCTGGTAGGCTATAAGTATTTTGCTCCCTTTCCTTACAAGCTTGACTCCTAAAACCTAGAGGATTTCCACAAATGCCACGTGAGTTTCCAATGAATGTTTCAGACTCCTTTTGCTATTTCATTAGGTTAACTGGCCCCGTAAGCTTACAAGCCTTTGAACAGCAAAGAACATGTTTCTTTTACCTCCTTGTGTCCCAGAGCTTCACAATGTAATCCAGGGAACCAGAGATCAGCTGGTGCTCATGTTTAGGTGACCACTTCACAGATGTCACCCAGCCTGTGTGAGATGTCAGAGACAGAAGAACCAAGGAGCCATCTGGACAGAAAGACAGGAAAAAAAAAAAAGACATCAGTAGCTGTCAACTGAAACTGGCAATTTTAAGTTGCACACAGTCCACTGAGAAAAGCAGTCAGCAACATCTGTGTTCAAGGTGTTTCTCTCATCAATAATTCAAAATTCTCTCACCAATAATTTCCAAAATAAAAATGAACTTTAAAGACAGCAAACAAAAATATAAACCACACAAGTTCTGGGGAGGGAAAAAAAACCCAAACGAAACTCAAAATACATCTTGTCACTAAACTATCTTTGCAAAGACTTCTGAAAAAAGCTAACAGAAACAAAGCCTTCATTATTAACACTTAAGATTGAAACTCAGGATTAGATTTACAGAAGCTAAACAAGTAAGCATGTCTATGAAATATATCTGGTAGGCTCGGTGCTAAGTTATCTGCAATCCTGTCAGACATGGCGTAACTATATCGTAACAAAGTGACTACTATTTCACTTTAATGATGGTCCAACCAATTCAGGTGTGAATCTCACAAAAGAAATTGAATGTAAAGTTCAAGCCTGCAACTGCACAGTAGAGCATCCATTAGTAAGTTAAAAAAGGGGGGGGGAACCTAAGCTGAGTGAGTTTTCTAAATTATTAGGTGAGAAATCAAAAGAAGTCTCACACCAGATTATGGAAAATAGATGTAATCTTTGTGTTTAATAGAAGCCCCCAAACAGCTTAGTCCAAGCAGAGGAACCAGAAAAAAGTTTGTGAGATGTCTCGCAAGAGGGAGAAGTTCAGATTTTGAAAAAGCAACTCTGAGAACATGCCTATTTTAGCTCACCTTTGCTGCGAGGATCCCACAGTCTAATATGTCTGTCGCCGCTCCCAGATGCAAGGCGTCGACACAGTTGTGAGTAGGAGATAGAATTAAATATTTTGTTTCCTGTCTGTGAGAAAAAAATAGGAGCTAATATTTTGCCCAACTTTTTTCTTTGAGCTGGACTTCAGCTGAACCTACAAAGTATAAAGATCTCACCAAAGTTGACTTGAGATCTCCAGTCTCAGCATTCCAGATTTTAATGGTGTGGTCCCACGACGCACTGCAGATTTCCTCAGCATCTGACCATAGCACAGAGGAGATGGCTTCTGTGTGGCCAGAGAGGGTGGCCAGAGGAGTCTAGAATTTAAGTGAGAGGAGATTAGATTGAATAACATAAAAAAATCTATTTTTTCAACAAATAAAAAGATGTCACTGATAATGAGTGATAAGATACCGGCGCAGAAGTTATGCAATCGCCTGAGCCCTCAGCAAGTACATTGCATTGATAAGAGGGCCTGCAAACTGGAAATCTAAGATTGCTGTAACTGTATCTTGGAAAATAAGAACCATCGTTACACAGAAAGCATCAACCTTAATGAACACCGCAACTACAAAGACAGCTACTTGTCCTAAATCTGTATCAGTGGCCAAAAACACCATAGCTGTACTTACTGACTCCATACTTGTCAGTTGCTCCTGTGAAGAGGAAATACAAACAAACCTCAGCAGAGGAGGCGAAACAGCCTGAAAAGGCAGTTAGCAAGGATGAGGACAGTGATGAGGATGAAGAAGAAACAGATCCTATTCCAGAGCAAAAGGAAGATCCAGAAGAGGATCCCTCACAGCAACCAGAGTCCTTAATGACTGCCAAGCCCTTCACAACTATCAAGTCCTGCACAACTGCCAGGTCCATCATGGCCATCAAGTCCTGCACAACTTGCCAGGTTCATCACAACCGTCAAGTCCTCTAGGATTTTGAAATCCTTCACAATTTCCAAGTCTTTTATCATTGCCCTGTCCTGTATGACTGTCAAATCCTCCACAAGAAAAAGGTCCTTTGAAATCAGTGCCATCAAAGGATCAACAAATTAATAATTCAGGACAATCAAAACCAGACACAAACAGCAGATCCTTATCTATGAAGGAGTTGTGACTTTTAAGACAAGACCTTAAACATTGTAATGGCGAGCCAATTGTTTCCTGGTTGCTCCAGCACTGGAACAATGGAGCTGATATCATAGACTTAGAAGCCAAGCGGATGGGACCCCTAGCCAGAGACAGAGGAATTAACAAGGCACTTTGGAGAAAGATAATGTCCTTAGCCTATGGAGACAACTCTTGTCAACCGTAAGGGACAGGCATCCCTACAGAGATGACATTGAATGCCACCCAGTCCTCAGGACCACCATGGAGAAAGGTACTAAGTACCTGAGAGAAACATGGCGCTTAAGTGCAGACCCTGACAATTTGCCATGTCACTGAGCTACATTGTGGAAGTCTGTGCCGAGTGCCCCAGTGATGTATTCCCACACATGGTCAACAATGATCTGGGGAGACAGTACTGGTAATCTGACAGTGGGTGAAGTGGTTGACAGACTCCGACAATATGAAGACAGTCTCGCTTGACGTTCACAGGCCTATGTCTCGGCTCTGGAGAAATGATCTGAAAAAACAACTGAAGGCTTTGACAAACTGTTAGATAAATTGTCTCATAGGGATAGATCCTACTTCTCACAGACTCACATCTCAGCCTTCAAGAATCATAGAATCATAAGGTTAGAAGAGACCTCTGAAATAGAGTTCAACCGTGTCTGTCTCCCTAATAAACCATATCCCTAAGAAACTCTTAAAACACCTCCAGGGATGGAGACTCCACCACCTCTTTGGGAAAAAACATCATCTTATGAAACCAGCAAGAAAAAGTCAGCAAACCCCATGACGCATCCTGTGTTTTTTCCTGCGTGACCATGGAGAGGACATGAGGAAATGGGATGGAAAACCTATTGCTGCCCTCAAGTCACGAGTCTGTGAGTTACAAGGAAAGTCACAAGTGTTTCTTTACAGAAAAATATTGCTCCAGTCTCCAGTGGATGGAAACCTAATTCCTGTCTACAAGTTATGGGTAAGAAGGATTGTTTTGAACCCTCTGCAAAACCCATCTCAGCCTCAACCCCCTGCTGACCAAACAAAACCATCTCTGTCTCAAACCTCTGTGATCCAAACCATCCCATTCCCTGATGAGTCCAATGTATCAAATTAGAGAGGGATAACTGAGTTTATTGGACTACATGGGTTGAAGAGATCCACAAAAGTAAAAAGCCCTTGCAGATACTGGTGCACAGTGCACCCTGTTGCCATCCAATCATAAAGGGACAGAATCCATCATTATTTCTGGAGTGATGGGCGAGGGTCTCAAAAACTGACTGTAGAGGAGCACGAAGTAAGCCTAACCAGGAATAAATGGGAAAAGCATCCCGTTGTAACTAGACCTAATGGACGTAGACCAAGGGTTTCAAATTCACTTCCCACGGGCTGAATTCAGCCCTCCACCTTGTTTTAATCAACCTGGCACCTTGTTTCTACCCAGTGACAGTGCTGAGTTCCTTGCCCCTACACTCCTGCCAGCGCTGGTCACATGTGGTACAACATGCCGCAGGAGCAGGATGACAGAAGGAGGCATGAGTTTGACAACCCTGGCATAGACTATCTTAAAAGAGGGTACTTTAAAGACCCAAAATGGTATAAGTGGGCCTTTGGTATAGCAGCCATAGAGACTGAGAATGTTAAACAGCTGTCTGCTTTGCCTGACCTTACAGAGCACTCTTCTGCTGTGGGACTGCTGAAGGTTGAAGGCCAACAGGTGCCAACTGCTTACACTACCATGCATTGACAACATTATCATCCCAACCAAGATGCTGTGATTCCCATACACAAGCTGATCCAACAACTGGAAAACCAGGAACGATCAGCAAAAGTCATTCACCCATTAACAGTCCTATATGGCCGGTGCGATAGGGTAATAACAAATGGAGATTAACAGTGGACTATAGTGGTCTAAATGAGGTTACGCCCCAGCTTAGTGCTGCCATACCAGATATGTTGAAACTGCAATATGAACTAGAACTAAAATCCTGGACAAACCTGGATCTAATCTTACCCTTGTTAGTCCCAACTGTTCAGTTTTTTGCTTCTTCCGTGGTCTGTTAGCTGCTTCTTCCATTTCATCCTCTTCATCTGTAGGTACTGTGACAGAAGACAGTCAGACTTGATCTAGAGGTTTTTCTAACTGCAATTCCATATAAGTAATTAAGCAAACCCCCATATTCACAGTACCTAACTGGTCTATGACGCATATTTTAACCTGATACCTCTGATCAGATCAGTATTGTGTCCATTTTGAGCAAGAGGAAAATGAGTACAAATTAAGTGATATTCTCCAGACCACACACTTTTAAAATGAAGTCCCAATTAATTTTTAAGACCATCCTTACTCATGGAAAATTCCAACAGTAATTCAGATGTGTGAGAAAAACAATCTTTTTTAGATACAATACCTACGTGTATACTCCAAAAGTGAAAGAACATGACTTGGAACAGTGAAAGAAAGTATTCATATCAAATGGAATTAGTCTACATTTCTAGAAAAGACTTGGTCATCTTACTGTCCTCCATATTATGGTGTCAATAATAGAAGAGGAAAATAACCCACAAACTTTTGATTTGTATAAAGTCTATACTCAAGCCTGCACATTTATCTCTTTCATTTATGGATTATAGAAAGTACTGTGTTCTGAAGAAAATAAACACCACACAGTTGATGACCGTATCTACAACTGCATTACCAATGAAACTAGTAACTTAACAGTGATGTATGGCCTTACAAAGCTTAGAAAAATGAATTCCAGCTTGCATTTAATATTAGAGACTCAAATTTTCTTAAAGAAAAAAGTATCCAGATTTCTATCTTTCAGGTTCTTTTAAGTACAGGGTTTTTTTAAGAGAGCCAAGAATTCCAGCTTATGCTTATCTTACCTGCAGACCAGATCTTTAACATCTTATCCCACGATCCACTGCAGAACTGTATGAACAAAAACATTTTGTTAAAAGTTGATCCAGACAGATCTTGAAAGCCACACTAAATACACGTCCTGCTTGAAAAATTAATCAATAGGTTGTAACACATGAAGAACAATTCTGGGCTCCTCAAAAAAAAAGTGTTTGGCATAGATCAAAGTATTGGTTTTCCTTCCTTTGCAGGAAAAAAAAATCTAAAAATATATTTTTATTTCCTTCAGCACCAAAAGGTTTTATTTTAACCTGTCTTGATATTGAGTCAAGTTGGAAACGACAACTCCACCGTTGTGAAATTTCTTGAGACATTAGAGGTTAAATGCATCACCCTGAAAAGCTGGCCTAGTGTTGAGATAGTGCTCCTAATACTCAGTAACCACCATTTATAACAAAGATGTAAACTTATCAGGGTGTCAGTCATAAAAACATGATGACTAATATCTACACGAGGACAAAAAGATGGTTTTTGACATACGGGCTGCTAACATCCCCAAAGAGAAAGGTTTCTTTCCAGAAGTCACTCACTTTAGTTCTTGTGCAATCAACAGCTATGGACTCTACACTCCCACCATGTCCCCTGCAGCAGTGAAGTGCTTTCACTTTGTTCTTCTCGACATTCCACTCCCATAGCAGGATGGTTTGGTCCATAGAAGCACTGAGTAACAGGCACAATAAACTATCTGAGGAAGAAAAAAAGCCACACTCACACCCAACAGCTTTCCAAAGTCTTTATATATAAACTATTTTGTTAAAAAAAAAATAGCAGATAGACACACATCTCAGTTTAAGTCATTTCACCCTGCAAGTACAATTCATATAAATATATGTACCAATATCTGCTGATGAAGATTGCAAGGTGGATAGACAATGTACACATTAAACTAACTATACTGCTTACTGTTAAAGGACAGCTTAATTTCTAACACCACTGACAGAGATTGAAATAATTGTAGCATTTAGATAATGAAATATTCATAGTTGAGGAACACTGAGATTTCTCCCCCAATAAATCAAACTATTATTACTCCCCTAATATATATATACTGACCTTGCTTCACCCATGCCACATCCTTCACTACTTCTGTATGCCCAGCTATTGTCGTGAGGGGTTTTCCTTCCAAAGACCAGATTCGAGCAGTGTGATCGTAGCAGCCAGTTAATATCCTAAAGGATACAGAATTTGAAACATTATTGTCTCAACAATATTTTTATGAAAAATGCCTTGACCAGAAACATGGAAAAATATTAGGACAATAACTGGTTAGCTGAAACAAATTCAAAATACAGTTCCTTCGCGTGTTTTAGGAAAAAAAAAAAAGACCTTGGAAAAGTAAAAAGTATCATTTTGCTACAGAACAAAGCTTCATTAAAATTTACAACTGCAAGGCTCAGAGTACAGGGCAAAAAGAAAATGAAAGTACTGCATATTCTGGTAGATGAGACTTAAGATTGCTTAAATAATTTTAAACTAAGATAATCTGGTTTCCGTGGTATGAACTCAGCATTTTCAAACCCTTACTTAATATAGGAACATTGCCTGGTTGATTGGAAAATGAATGTGGAAACACAGTAGAAAAAGACAATTATAGCTGTTTGAGTTTTTTTTAAAGACAAGCTCTGCATAAAGGTAAATTTTTATATTTGCTGCTAATGAAGGTCACATTTTAAGTCAAGGGTTTGAGACAAAACAGAGATAAGGAAATCTTTTTGTCTTTTCTCTTAAAGGACAGTAAACAGCATTGGTATTATCAATTTATATTAACTATATCTCTTGGTCAGTGACTGTTTTCTACTTGTGATAAAATCACTGTCAGCATAGAATAGAGGTGTTAAAACTGAATTGTTTATAAAAGTGAGTAGCTGACTTACTTGACAGGTTAAAAAAAAATCAAAAAAACCCCAGAGCTAAGAGGGGCAACAGAACACCACTTCATTTGACAGCACGGAGTCCTCTGTACACAACAGAAATAAGCAAGACAAAACTTAGAACTGGTTTAGTGCAGTACCATTCTTCAGTGGCTTGAACAGAACTGATCCAGTCATCATGGAAGATGCATTCTTCTGGCTGAGGGGCCATATATTTCTCCACATACTCTATTTCCACCACTTCTTCCTGAGCTCATAGACAAAATATATATTTAGTGAGGTTTTTTTTTCTTTAATCAGTATAGAAATATTTAACTCTAGTGTAGTGCAAATACACAAGTTTATTGGGGAAAATTCTTGATATTCTAGTCCTTTGCCACATTAATGGAACTACAGTCTTTAGAAAAAAGTGTCTGAATTATATTGCTTTCCATACTTTTATGAAACTACTATTAATAAGAAGCTGGACGCAAAAGAAAAGAATTTCCCTCTTTTCAGGTTCCTCATCTTCTGTACTTACCCATAAAAAACTGTTACTTCATAACATTTTCTAGAGTTATCATTAACGTTCCTCATTAACCCCCAATGTAACTAGTAAAGTAGGAGACAAAAGTATATTCAAGATGACATGACTAAAACAAGAATTTCCCCTCTTAATTGTATACAAACAACAAACTGGATAGGTGTTCCTTGCTCAGTCCCATAGTCTCTGCTCACTTTGAAGTTCAGAATAGATTTAAACATACAAGGAATTCCCTTCTGGAAGTCAAAAAAGAAATAAAGCTGAGCAAGGAAATCTACCTAGTCAAGATGACAGTGTCATCCCTAAATCAGATTGAAATAAACGGCCTAAGCCTGTTCTACTGTCCAAGACAGGGAGAAACTGAGTATGACTTACCGTGGAGATATTTTCCATTTCCATGTGTGTGACCAGTGGCATACGCAAGAACTGGCCATTGATAAGGAAGTCAAATTCCACATATTTGTGATCCACTGAAAGAAGTCAGGAAAATTCAGGTGTTTCTGTATCTTTGATACCATCAAGAACAGCATTGTTCTGTGGCAAGTTCAGGAAAATGGACCCAGCAAAAGATTAAAAGGAAAAAAAAAAAAACCTCAATAATTACCCCCCACCCCCCAGCTGTAAGTGGATGGGCCATGAATTCCACAGGATTATGTGAGTTAAGAGAAAGGAAAATTTGCTGTTGGAGCTAAGTTTGACTCTTACTGTTAATGACTTATATTTTAAATATTTTTCACTGTAGCTATGTCTCATCAAACTTCAGTGGTACTTCATCACCGTTCTGTATGAAGCTTGCCACTGCTAACCCACATCTTTACCATCCCTAGCTAGGGCCCTGTATTTGAGGTGGCAATGGGAAAATACTAAGAATTTTTGGTTCATATTTCTCCCTCTGCAATGGCATAGTTGGCAAAAGCCCAGTCCCTGGAGGTGTTCAGGGCCAGGTTGGGTGAGGCTTTGAGCAACTTGACCTAATGGAAGGTGTCCCTGCCCATGGTAGGGGAGTTGGAACTGGATGATCTTTCAGGTCCTTTCCAACCTAAACCATTCTGTGATTCTATGATTTTGACAAGAGCGTTGTGCTGTGCACTAGTTTTCTATTCAAGATTGTTTGCAAATTCATGGGTCAAAGGCGACTTGTGGAAGTCTCAGCAGGTTAAGATACAATTAGTCCAAGACACAATTAGTCTCATTCCTTGTAGAAAATGGGAATTTTCAACAACATTGCACAGGTGTCTTTCCCCCCCAAAAACCTTTCCAGTCGATCAGGCACATTTCAGCCAGCACTGACAGAGTGGCTGAGCTCTTCTCAAAGGTACAACCCAACCCTCTGGCTTCATTAGTTCCTTTGCCAGGTTTGGGGAACGCTTCCACGCCCGCTTGCTGGGGCAGCCCGGTCTATGATGCCGGGCAGACGCTAACCCAGCCTTTGGAGCGTTTCTCCCTCCGACAGCTTCGGCGGGAGCTCACGGATCGCCTGGTCCTGGTCAGCCACACTAGAGCCGAGGGGCAGCCCCGGCCCAGGCTGAACCCAGTCTGAGCCCCGGCCTCGCTGGGCGCTCCCGGGCCACGGCGGCGGCGAGCCAGGCCCGGGGGCGGCCGGATGGGCCCCGCTGAGGCGGGGCAGGGGCGGCCGCTGCAGCTCCCGCCGCGGCACCTACCGTTGCCGGTGGCCAGCAGCTTGTTGATGAGGTGGCTGAGATCGGCGGTCTCGGAGGCGGCGGGCACCGAGAAGGGCACATCCTCCACAGCGAACCTGCGGGCACACACACAGCGCCGTCACCCACCCTGCGCGGGGCTCCTCCCGTCGCCGCCGCCCGCCCCTCACCTGGGGTTCTCGGTGCGGAATCGCGCCGTGAGCTGCGCCATGGCTGCCGCTGGTCTCCCCAGACCACGATCACGCCACTTCCCGCCCGCACCCGGCGCTGCGCCACGCGGCGAGAGGACGCGGGAACTACAACGCCCAGCGTGCCCCACGCGGGCGGGGCTGCCGGGAGGCCCCGCCCCCTCTCGGCGGTGGCGGCGCGTGCGCCGAGGGGCGGTGCTCATGGCGGCGCCTGCGGGAGTCGGGATGAGGTTGAGTAGATTCCTTTGGGATCCTCCGACGCTTGTGTAGTATGTGTTTCCCCCGCCTCCGCCCCGGGGCTGTGTTGGGGAGGGGTGTGATGGGATGGAGGGTGAGGTGCAGGGCGGGAGGTAGGGGATAGGATGCCCCCCGTTCCCCGCACAGTTGAGGGCAGGGGATGGGGTCCCCCTGCTCCCCTCGGTGCTGAGGAGTGGGCTGGGAAACAGGGGATGGGGTGGCCCTGCTCCCCCAAGGGCTGGGGGGCAGACGATGGGGTGGCCCCGGCTTCCCTCGGGGTTGTGGGGCCGGGGATGGGGTCTCCCCCCGCTCCCCTCGGGGCTAGGGCGGGGGGCCGCGTTCCGCGGGGCTCGCGCGGACCTTCGCGCGCTGGAGGAGGTTCCCGTGCCGCCCTCGGGGCCGCCTCGCCGCACCCGGGCGGGGGTGCGGGGCAGCGCGCGGCCCCGGGTGCCCTCCCCGGCGGGGAGCGGTCCCGCGGGGGGCCCGCTCGCTGACCGCGGTCTTTCGGTGGTGCCCCCCGGGGCGCGTTTATGTGCGCGCACAGTGACACATGGCCAGCAAGCTTCCCGCTGGGAGCAGCAAACCTGCCGCGCAGCGGGCCCTGGCAGGGGCTGGGAGTGGGTTTGCGTGCCTGCCTGAGTGCCTGCTGTGTGCTCGCTTTGGAGCTCTCCCCGCCTTCTGACCATTACTTGTGATCTCTGAGGGGAAGAGTTGGTGGCTCAGGCTGGAGCAGGTGTCGAGTCTTGTAGTTTTGTGAGGTTCTGAAATCTTATCTGTTTCTTAAGCATACCTAAAAGAGCCAGCATTGTTTGCCAGCCTAACTGATCTCCGTCCATTTTTCAGACAGTTGTGCTCCTTACACAGAAGTGATTCACCTGAGAAGCCCTTTCAGTAGGAGTCCGCAGGTCTTCTGTGTATTCATAACACTGTCCGCCTGCTCTTCCATGTCAGAGATAAGCTGAATTGCAGACCTGGTGCAAGTTAATGTAAAGCTATTTGTAACTCATTTACTTGAAGATGCCACAGTGCCCTCATTTCCTCCCTGTAAGGTTCTACTGAAATTCATGCCCTTCATAATGGTGGTAGAGAAATGTCATCAGAGGCAGCTTTTTCAGAGGGAGTGTTTTGTTTTTGTAAGCTATGCAATTATCTTAAGTTTTTTTATAAAACCTATGAAACATTTCATGGAAACCCCAAAAGAGATTGCTGGTGAGGCATTCAGCTGTATGGATTTCCTGTCGAAAAGTACAAATTTAAACCAGAATGGAGACTGTTGCTAGCAGAAATGTTGAAAACATGAACTCGTGAACTTGTATAGTCAAGCGTTGAGTTGCCTTTTTGTTTGTTTTGGTTTTTGGTGTTTGTTTTTTACTTTTTTTTTTTTTAATGACTGTGCATTGAAGACTTGAAACTTGAAAAACGTGTGAGAATTCCCTCCTTCCTGCTGGAGCAGAGTACTCCTAGGTAGAATGTGCTTATTATCACAATGGACTTGTCTGTTTCTTACAGTTTAAATTTCTTCTCATGAATAAAATCTTGCAATATCAATTCAATGTTAAAATAATTAGCTCTGGGATTTTGAAAGGCAGTACTTCCCTTTGGGATCTGGCTACATGTCGCCTTCACAAGGAGGCCTCTTGACTGAGGGAAGGCAGAAGCAAGCATACATATGAGGCTTTAAAATTATGTCAGTCTAAAGCTGGTCTATTTTTAGGGAGGACTGCTTGTAGTTGAGAGGTATGGGTATTACCATAGAATAAAGAATCAGAGGCAAGAAAGTAGAGAAATGTAATCCTCTGCCTTAAGGCAGGGTGGAGATGTAGCTGGTCAATAACAGGATTTTAAAGTAACACTAGTCTGACTTTTCTGTCAGTGTCTTTAAAAGTTTATGGATAAAGAATCCATATGTGGACTTCTGGATTAGAGAAGAGATTGCAACTGTTAGGAGGAAGGTTCACCTCAGAGTGGGCATTGAAATCCTGTCCCTGTTGAGAGTCCCTGATTTGTATAAGTTGTGTCTGTGAATGACTGTCAATGAGAATCTGGGTAGCTTTGACAACTGTGTTATCATGAGAGCTCTTGGTGGCTAAGTGAGATCTGACTGCCTTTTGTGTCTTGCTAAATGATCCTGAACTATCAGTCGATTTTTCTTTGAAAGTGAACCACTGATGGTAATGTCTAGGTTAGACTGCAGTGCATAATGTTGGCCTCTTCAAGATCCTGTTTGTAAGACCCTGCATAAAATGCTCATGATGGTTATCGTGGTTGCCCTGTGCTAGCAGTTTCTTTGGCTGCTTGCTCTCTTTGTAGGGTTGAGCTGAGGATAGCAATGGTCAGAGATTTCCCTTTATTTTGAGCAAAGTGCTTCCCAAATGGAGGTAGGGCAAAGGAAGCAGTCCTATGGCATTCAAACGTGCCAACCCTTGAGTTGGAAATTGAGTGGTGGACTTCATGAGGAGCAACCTTTAGAGTGATCTGAATGGAGCTGCGTTAAGGCTAAAGCTGAGACAGGGAGAGCTGACTGTTTGATGTGTGCACTGAGGGTACAGCTGTTAAACCCCTTTTTTCACTAGCATTAAACTTCCACATTTCTTCTTCAACCTGCTGTTAAATGTGGGATACAGTGGTGTTACACTGGAAATTTTTGTGGCACTTATCTATATGTTTATGAAAAACAGAGATATTTGTATGTTATTGTTGTGGTTTAATCACAGCTGGCAACTGAGCACCATACAACTGCTTGCTCACTCCTTTCCCCTGGTGGGATGGGGGAGGAGAACTGAAGCAAAGGTAAAGCTTGAGGGTTGAGATATGGACAGTTTAATAGGACAGAAAAGGAAGAGGAGAAAATATCAGAATATGCAAAAGAAGAGATACCCAGTACAGTTGCTCACCACCTGGTGGCTTATGGCCACCCTGTCCCTGAGCAGCAATCCTGCCTCACCACCCCACACCCCAGACTGTATACTGAGCACCATGCCATATGATCTGGAGTATCCCTTTGGTAAGTTGGGGTCAGCTGTCCAGGCTGTGTCCCCTCCCAGCTTCTTGTACACTTGCTTGCCAATAAAGGATGGGAAGCTGAAAAGTCCGTGACTTAGTATAAGCACTACTTAGCAACAACTAAAACCACCAGCATGCTATCAACATTATTCTCATACTAAATCCGAAACATAGCACTATAACAGCTACTAGGGATAAAATTAACATCCCAGACAGCACCAGAGCAGCTATTTACTCCTTCATGACAAAATGTTCATATGTATACAGGATTTAAATGTCTTCTTTGGGGAATTTGTTGGCAGTATTTATACAACTATAAAATTTCTTACTTATTTACGGACTTGTAAAAGTGTAGTGTTTGAGACAAAAAAAGAATATCTTTTGTTGCAAAGCACTTAGGTTAATGACACTTGGATGATTAAACCACTCCATTCATTGTCTGGGGTGAAATGTGTGCCAGTGGTTTGCCTGTATTAGACAAAGTCACAGGGCAAAAATGTAGCAAGGGCGTTTTTTTTAAACACAAAGATAAAACTTAAGATGTTTCTGGGCTGCTTATGAGAGGAAGCTGCATAAATATGACTATATATTTAATCTACTACTGTTGTTTTTTTCCCTGAGCTTTATTATTAACCAGTGTTAGATACCAGATGTGGGGCTACTCACGCTGTTGGTCTGTCTTGATACAGTCGTCCTTGTGTTCTGTAGTCGGGTTCCAGCACGCCCAGGGTATGTGCCATTGGTATCTCTGGAACAAACTTCAGTTTATCTCAAAGAACTAAATGTGCTGCTTTGACAAAACTGACATATTTACATCTTTTAACTGAGGGGAAATGGTTGAGTGGTGATGAAATCTAGTCTTCGGTCTTTTTTTCATTTGCTAACATGCCTCAGATGTTTTAACTGAAACATCTCATAATTGTTCTCAGATCCAAAGCTACAAAATATCTGGTAAACATGAAGTAACTTCATTTGTAACTTGGTGTGTCATCACTTGAAAATTGAATGGAAAAATAAATCTGATTAAAGTATTTAGTATATTGAGTGCATGAGCAGCTTATCTTCACAATGTTGTTTGTATCAGCAGGATGCTTTATTCAGCTTCAAAAGCCAGGGAGATGGATTTACTTTGTCTGTGGTCCTTTATATCTTTGCAAAATAAATCTATGCTTCCAAGGTTGTACAGTTCTTTTCAAGTGGCTTTCTAGCCTTTTACATTCTCCTTAATAAAGCTGTAAGCAGTTGAAATATCACAGCCAAGAAGGTCCACCTCAAGCAATTCACTGTGTGGTGTGGTGAAGAAGGTAAAGCTGGTAGGGGTCACATGCTAAGATAATGCTGCCTGAATTTAAAATGAGTACTGAAGGGAAAAGCCCTGAACACCTTCCCCATTCCCTGCCCCCAGACTGCAGGAATTAAGTTTTTGTCTGTTCAGATTGGCATATTATGTGTGTAGTCTCATATAACATAGGGGCCAAGTTAGTTTGTCATTTTGTCTCACTGCTTATTCATGATTGGTCACTGCTTTAAAGGGTGTGTGCATGGTCTGGGTGAAAGCCTTATCTTGTGGATGTGGCAATTCACTGTCCTGTATTCTCTTCTAGCTTGAAGGTTTATAGTGGGCAGCTGTGCTCCTTGAAGTACTTCTCTTTGCAGTAAGAGGTAGATCCAAAGTGCCAGGAACTCTGTCTTTTTGTCTTTCATCCCATGATTAATGCTAAAATTTCTTCTGGATGTATAGTGTTTTTCCTGCTCAAAGCTTACTGCTGTAGACTAACAACAGTAATTTAATTTCATAGAATCATAGAATCGCCTGAGGTGGGAGGGACCCAAAAGGATCATCGAGTCCAACTCCTATCCCTACACAGGACACTCCCAACATTCACACTCTCACCATGTGACTTAGGGTATTGTCCAAATGCTTCTGGAATGCTGGCAGAATCCGTGCCATGACTGCTTCCCTGGGGATCTGTTCCAACGCTCCACCACCTGCTGGGTGAAGAACCTCTTCCCAATATCCAGTCTAAACCTCTCCTGACACATTTTCCTGACATTCCCTCGAGTCCTATCATAGGTCACAAGAGAGAAGAGATCAGCACCTGTTTCACCTCCCTCCTTTGTGAGAAGGCAGTAAACAGCTATGAGATCCCCTCTCAGTCTCCTCTTCTCCAGGCTGAACAGATCAAGTGACCTCAGCTGTTCCTCATATGACATCCCCTCTAGACCCTTCACCAGGCTTGTGGCCTCCTCTGGACACTCCCCAGTAGTTTCATGTCCTTTTTATACTGTTGTGCCCAAAATTGCACGCAAGACTCGAGGTGGGGCTGCACAAGTGCAGAGTAGGGCGGGACAATCCCCTCCCTTGCCCGGCTGGCAATGCTGTGCTTGATGCTCCCCAGGACACAGGTGACCCTCCTGGCTGCCAGAGCTCACTGCTGGCTCATGTTCAACTTGCTGTCGACCAGAACCCCCAGGTCCCTCTCCACAGGGCTGCTCTCCAGCCTCTCAGACCCCGGCCTGTGTGTGTATCCAGGGTTGCCGTGTCCCAGGTGCAGAACCTGGCACCTGTCCTTGTTAAATTTCATGCAGTTGGTGATTGTCCAGCTCTCCAATCTGTCAAGATCCCTCTGCAGGGCCTTTTTCCCCCCAGGAGTGTCGATGGCTCCCCCCAGTTTTGTGTCATCAGCAAACTTTGTCAATAAACCTTCAAGTCCTTCATCCAGGTCATTTATGAAGACGTTGAAGAGCACTGGCCCAGGATGGATCCCTGTGGGACCCCACTAGTGACTGGGTGCCAGCCTGATGTAACACCATTCACTATGACCCATCAGCCAATTGTGCACCCATTGTAGTATGTGTTTATCCAGCTGTATTCTGGACATTTTGTGTATGAGAATACTGTGAGAGGCAGTGTCAAAGGCTTTGCTGAAATTCACAAAAATGACATTGACCGATTTTCCCTGGTCGACCGTGTGGGTGACACTGTTGTAGAAGGATATTAAGTTTGTAAGGCAGGATCTTCCCTTTATAAATCCATGCTGGCTGGGACCAAAGGTAATTCAGGATGGCATGTCATAGTTGGGTAGTGCAAATCCTGTCTGTTGATTATGGAAGTAGGTGGCTATTATTTTTGTAAAGCAATGCTGGCATATCTTTAAATGTGTTCTCTGAATATGTGTGGTTGTTAGTGGAGTGCTTGTGGACATACCTGGATGAAAATCATGAGACTGTATGTGTGGTTTGTACCTGTGTGTGTGCAATGGCAAGGCAAGCAAATTGTCTTATACAAGAGGCCAAACTAAACTCCTGGAGCAACACGCTGAAGTTTTTATGCAGTGGGTAATAAAGTGATAACAAGGCAAGGATTTCTTGGGAGCTTTGCTATTAGCTTGCAACAGCATTAGAACTTGTGAGACTAAATTTCTAAGACCAAAACCAAACCCACAGCAGTGTCTTGGGTGAGGCTAAAGTATGGAAGTCTGAAATAAACTTTTGTTAACTTTTTCAGGTCATCTTGTAATTGAAGAAAATGGAGTTGACCATGACATTGCTGTGGAAGGATCTAATGGTTTGTTTATAGGTGACTGTAATACTGCAGGAGAGTCAGATACAAATGACCATTTTTTTCAGGTGAGGTATGAATGTCCTGTCTTGGTAAATGGTTTCTTAACATTCTGATGATTTTACAATGTGATATTTCATCAATGTGTTTTTTCTTGCCTTTATAGTGATACATTGTGTCTTTTCAGAAAGTACAAAAGTTCCTTCCCTTGGGCTCATGCTGCATTCAGTGTTGAACTCATGACTATCCAGATGTCACGTGTATTGACAACCTTTAGTAATTACATTAGCAGATCCTGTTGCAGTGCTGAAAAATGCATGTTCTAGTGTATTAACAAAATCCTTTAACAATAAAGAATACTTGGCATGCCTTGGAGTGGGAGAGGTTAAGAACACTTGAAAATCAGGTCAAATTGCTTAGTGGCTAAATGTGGCAAATAAGAATCCAGGGACACAGGGCACCTGTAGGTACTGGAGAAAGGTAGTCTTTGATGAATTTATTATCAAATGTAGTCAGATATTCCTGGGCAGAGAGATTTCTGTGTGTGAATGTTCTTCTGCAGATTACTTCAGCTGACATAAAATGACATTCAAATAGTGATTTAGAGGTGTGCTTATGGTCCCTGCTTAATGTCTTTAACACAACTAGTGCCACTTACTTGTTGCTGCTTTTCTGATGTAGTTTACAGTAGACAGTTTCAGCACGGGAGTTTTATACCTGCAGAATTTTTGAGAAGGTTATCTGACCCAGCTCTGACTTTTATATAAAGTTTAACAACATTTTTCCCCACTCTTTGGATTTGTAGTTTGCAAATTTTTGTAGCAGAAATCTTTGTGCAGTTGCTGCAAAAGATGCAACAAATTGCACTCCTTCTTACATTGGCCAAGTGACAGCCTGATGTGATATTTTACACAAGGGCCATCTATTTTCCTTTATTTTTACGTGTTTAATATTTGTGTTGTCAGAGCTTCAACAAGGCAGGTATTCGTGCTTAAACATTTACATTTAATGAAATGGGATTTCTGTAAGACCTTGAATCTGCAAGCTTGATTAAAATAAGCTCTGAGTACCTGTTTTTTGAGACTTGCAAAATCTGTTTCTTGTTCTTGCCCTGTATATTTCTTGGACTTGAATTGGTGGGTTTGTATTGCTTGTGTTTCCTCTGTGGTAAAGATTTAAGAAAGCGTATAGAGATTTTTCTCTTTGTAGATAAATGCATGTATCTAAAGGCTGAGTGGAATAGTATCTAGGATTTCTCTTGTAGTGAAATCAAGTAGGTGGATGTTTTACAGTTTTGGGTTTGGTATAAATTCTCTCAGTTTCTGGGTAGACTTGAGATGTTTTAAAGGCATGAGTGATTTGGAATTTGCTGTCCCCTTAGTAGAAAGACTTTGTTCTAGGAAGCAGAAATATGAATACATGGAAGTGGAAAACAAAAATAGAACTGCTAGTGTTAGCTAGTAGCCTCTTAATCAGAAGGACAAGAGTTCCTACACAATACAGCAAACTGGGTTTAAATGTGCTTTTTCTTTCTTTTTTTTTAATAGAACTTGCTACTCAAGATTAAAGTACGTTTTACTGTTTTTCCTCTGTGAATACATCGAACCTGCATGGATTCCAGAGATCCATTGTTTGGACAGAGTGACTCTCCTGCAGGCTTGCCCATTGCAGTACACCTCTTGGGCAACTCTTTATCATCGGCTGTGCCAGCGCGTCCACCCCAGCCGCAGCCTCGCTCTGCAGAGGAGTTCTACCTGATAGACCAAACTGGACAGCCCCTCTATGATCTGCAGCCCCTGGGAGGGCCCAGTGCACAGATGGTGTGTCTGAGACAGGGCAGGTGGGAGGGAGCTCTTTGGCAAAGTCTTTTAGGTGGTGCTTGTTTGTTGTTACAATGGCTGATTGAGGCTTTGTCTCTACCAACAAGGTGAAACTTTTCAGTGGTTCAGTTCATGAATCCTATCTCCAACCATTACTAATTTTATTAAAAAACAACTTATATTTTTTCTCATTAAAAAGCCTGGGTAAGTCCCTTTGTGGTTTTTTGGGGGAGGAATTGAAACGTTAGCAGCAAGCTAACCCATTATGTCTCTCCCCTGTCCCTCAATTAATGTCCTTAAAACATCACTTTGTAATTCTTAACACTTCTTTTGTAAAAAGGTAGCTCTCTCATCTGGCACTGAAAGACACCTCACCCATTTGAAGTGTGATAAGTCAGAAACAAGATGATATTTTATGTTATTCTATGTTTTATAACAAGTTCTTGATTATTAGGTTTTGATAGCTTTAGTAATAGTGTTTTAAGTTTTGAGTAAATGTGTAATTCATTGTAGAATCCTGAAGGTTTTTTTCCTCCTTTAATCAATTAAAGGGCTATTTTAAAAAGAGGGAAAGTAGTTTTAAGAAAATTACAGTAAATAGGCTGTTTCCATATTATGTGAAATCAAGTTGATTTATTTGCCCTTATTCCAACCAAAATGTTTTCCATTCTGGTAATAGCGCCATTCATGCTTTTGTGTGATTGCCTTACAGGTGATTGTTGCCAGCCAGTCAGAAAATGGACAGGTGCTGCATGTCATTCCTTCTGCCGAGCCAGCAATGGCTGAAGTGATTATTCCTCAAGGTCAGCTTCTGGATGTGACCAGCATGCAGGGTGAGTTTAACCTGTGGGACTTCGGGGTATGCATTCCTGTGACTAAGCGTATTCTGCGTGATCTCTTTTCAAGCATACTGCATGTATGTGTTTCCTTTCCTTAGTCAGTCGTAACTAAAAATACAGACTTACTGAATTTGCTTTCTGGTTGTGACTCTGGCATCCCATACACCACGTTTTCTGTTAAACAAAAGCCTTATTAAATAAGACCTATTATGATCACTTTAGGTATTTGATGGATAAATTGAGATATCGAGCACAAAGCTGCTTCTTGCCTTATTTACCGTTAATAAGGATATTTGTGCCAAATCAGAAACCTCTGCTATCAGCTTCAAATTTTTACTGTCTCGTTTTCTTCATTTTGAGCAAACTAGTTAATTCATGTAAAGCAGGTAGAAGAACTAATGTTATTTGGATCTGTTCCAGAAATCACTGGTGCTGATGCATCTATTGTGAAGCCAGGAGTGAAGCACCTAGGTAGAAATTCAGTTCCAAATGAAGAAAATGAGGTGTAACTTTCACTTTGTTGCTGATTTTTTTCTCTGTGTGTTAACTGTCACATTTTAAGTTTGTGCTGAGATTCACAACTAGAAACACAAATTATAAGCTTTTTTCTAGAAAAGGGACATACTGAAATCTGAAAGTATTGATTATTTATCTGCAAGACTTGCTGGGTGGCAAAATGCTGTGTACTTTATATTCACATAATAAGACTGAAAACTAGTTTGTCACATTTTGTTAAATGCTCTGAGGTTTTTTAAACTGTTTTTACATTTTCTGTATAAAAGTCTCAAAATCTGATCGCTAGTTAAGTGCCCCTGTAGAATGAGAGCCCAAAGGTAAGACTAGAGTCCTGATGCCGAGTGGATAGGAAAAAGAGTTGGGATTCAAGTTGAGATCCAGCCTTTTTCACTTACAGTTGGAATATGGTTTTATGACCTTGCATTGAAAGGCTTGCTCCTACCCTGATCATCCTCCTTTCCTCCCTCTCCACCTGCTCTTGCAGATGTAAAACCAATGTTTGATTACAGTGTAGGACGTGGCTTTAAGGTGATTGGAAGTCTTCGGATACTAAAGAATTGCTGCTACCTTTAGTAGGCAATAAGTTGCAATGCTGAATAGCATTTTTGTATTCCAGATTTTCAACCTATATGGGGCTCCCTGTTCACAATATCTCAGTTTCACAATATTTGAATATATGTCCTGCAACAGTGCTATGTTTTTTTCCCTAGAGACTTACTATGCAAAAGACTTTTTAGTTACTTTATCTTTAAAAGACAGTTAGGAAGACTTGCCAGTGCTTTACTATCTATATTAAAGGGGAAGGAGAATGGACTGTCAGCCCTGGAGTTTCACTTTCCTGCAGGTGGTGATAATGTGTGAAATGGCACAGACTTTGGAGTGTTTTAAAGGCACATCTGTGCAGAAGGAACCAGTGCTCCAAGCATTAAGCCAGAGTAGTTTCGCTGTGAGATGCACACCTATGAATCTTCTGGCACAACCTTTCTAGTGGAGTGATTTCTGCACTGAGTCAGTAGCTTGCCACTCTCTCTTGGGCTAGGGGGATAGAAGATTTTGTAAATGAAGGGAAAAAATTTCACGTCTAAGGAAAACTCCCTTTTCTTATGTTGAGACCAAAGCATCAAATATCTGCTTTCAGATTTTTCCATTATGTTTTTATTCAATTATGTGCTCAGGCTTCAGTCTAACAATATTTTTTGGCTTAAGGATTGCTCCCTGTTATAAAGAAAGGCTAAAACATTTGTTCTAACAGCGTGTCAGGTTTAGTTACAATAGACCTGGGTTTTGTTCTTTAGATGTTCTTTCCTAATTACAAAGCAGTATCATAATCTCCTTTTTTTCTAATTTCGAAAGCAAGTATGTGATTTGCAGCTGAATAAAATGGTTCTGCAATCCTATATAGATTTGTGGAAATGTAAAGCAGAGTAATTTACAAGTTATTCTGATTATTTGCTTTGGGTTGGAACGATTCATTAGGAGTAGCATGATTACTAAAGTCCTCGAGTACAAACAGTCTTATCAACTGTATCTTCATGTGTGTACCTAGAGTTTGGGTATTGGTTCACAAATATTAAACTACTTTATCATCTAGAAATGTTATATCATATGTCAAAATGCTTACTTTTCCAACACACAGAGTTTAATCTTAGTTTGTCATTTCCCCATTCTGAGTTCAGTTATTAACCAGGAGGATGTTTTCTTTTTGCAAAGATGTTTCGGAAGAGAAGTGTGGTGATGGGAACTTGCAGCCTGTGGCGGTGGCTGCTGTAGCAGATAGTGCAAGCAGCTACATTCTGCATCCACAGGCATCTCTCACGGTATCAAAAAAACAAACCACCAGGTAGGTCAGGAGTTGAAAGAAAGAACAATCACTTTCATCCACTGTTAGTACTGCCTTTTTACTTGCAGTTTGTTTCTGCAATGGCTGTCACAAAATTACCACAGAATAGAGATTATGAACCCTTAGTATTAGTGAGTAATATATAGGAAACTGTGTTTGCAGGCATTTCTTTGTGTGTTAGAGCAGTGGAAAAAGCAATTAAAGTTTTTCTGTCCCAGAGGGAGTTGGATGTATTCTGACCAAAGCAATAGGTGGACATTTAAAGTAGCATAGTGCAAATTACTGAAATTATTCCAAATAAACACTGATACTGCCAACCAAGAGTTGAAGATGTTCCATTGAAGGAACTGCAGGGAATGTTGAAGTTTGAGGGAACAGAGTTTCTTGTATGAGTATATTAAAACGTATATAAACCATCCTCCCACAGGAATTGTTGATAGCAATTTTTTAGATAGAGATTTCAAGAGTTGGCATTACAGGGAAAGCCTAATCTTTGCTGTTTGGGTAACTTCTTCATTTTCCTTTGATAAAATATGAGGATGTAGCTGCTAACAATGTGTTTCAGTGGAACATGTAAACAGGCAGATGGGTTAATGAAGTTTCTAAAGTTAAAATAGTATGTTTTTCTTCTCTTGATACCCACCTGATTCTGTCCCTGTGCTAAGTGATGCCTACTATTTTAATACATGAATAGTCTGGGATTCTTTTTTGCAAAAAAAAATCACCTCCAAAAACCCCCAAACAGACAACAGAACCACCAAACAAACAGAACAACAACAACAACTAAAAACCAACCAAAAGAAAAAACCCACATTTATTCTGTGGACCACAGGCTGGCTTTGCATTGATTTGTGGCTATTTTGAAGTTGGGACATGAAAGAGATTAGAATAGAATCATAGAATCGTTTGGTTGGAAAAGACCTTTGAGATCGAGTCCAACCATACCTGTCCACTACTAAACAACATCCCTGAGCACCTCACCTACTTGTCTTCTAAATACCTCCAGGGATGGTGACTCAGCCACCTCCATGGGCAACCCGCTCCAGTGCCTGATAACCCTTTAATAAGCTCACTACAGCACAGATTAGATATATTCAGGAAACATTTTAAGAGAAGAGAAACAGTTTGAGAATGGATTTTGTGAACACAGTGTGTGCATGTTAGAAAAGTAATCCTGGACAGAAGGCATATTTGCATGGACAGCAGGGGATGCGCTTGAGTCTTGTGGTAATAAGCACAGAGGAAGCAATTTTTCTGACCTGGGATTTAGGGAATGGAGAAACTAGATACTTACTTAAGATAGTTGTTGGAACTGATTTTCAGTGATTTAAAATATACTAAAATATGCAACATTTAATAAATATTTGATATTGGCTTTAATCTTTCGCATTCTAACATCAGTCTGCATAAGAAAATCATCACACAGTAGACAGAGAATACTCCGTCACACAGAGAACACTGAATGCTCAGAGGTCTTCTTCAGTGTAGAAAACAGTGGGTTTTTTAAATGCTTATACTTACTATGAATTATTTTAACAATGAATATGGGGAAAATGAACCCCAGGTTTTTAAGGTAAGTTAATACATTATGTGTAGTTTGATCATATGCTGTAGGGTTATACGTAATGCACTGATTTGATATGTTACCTCTAGTTCAGACTAATTGTTGCTTTCCTGGATATCTCTAGACTTTTACTGTATTTTTTTTTAATTTTTCAGGGTAGTGGAAGATTCATTTCCCATCCCTCTCCAGCCATTGCCACCAAATACGCCGGCATGGGCACGCCGTCTCAGGAACTGTGAGGTGGGCTGCAAAGAAGTCTGACTTGATGTTTTATCGTTTAGATCTGAGATATTGATCCTGTTCCATGAAGGAGTAATGTTCATAGTTGTAGAAGTTGTGTTCAAGGTTCCTGGTATTATGAAATAGTACTAGTACTACTAGCACATTTCAGCACTTAAAATGCTATGGAATTCCTTATTTTTGGGGGAATACTAGAATAACTGACCATCAACAGCTCTTGAAGCAAAAAATGTGCTTCTGAAATCTCAATGCCATGCAGTGCTGGGAACAGCCACTGATCCACACTTTGTGTGCTGTGTTAGAGATCGCTCTTGTGAGTGCGAGCTCTGCTGTCTTCTACTCAGGAAAACATTTTTTGTTGCTCTTAGTGATCCATTAATTATAGAATATAATTGCTCTTGTATGGCCTAAGTGTGCAACTGTTTGTATCAGTTTGTGTTGTCACTTTAAAATCAAAATCCATTTGACTCACTAGGGCCAAGACTGGGACTTCAACATGGACATTAAAGTGCCCTGTTTACTAAGAATTTCTATTTTGGGTATTCTCACAGGTTTTTGTTTTGTTTTATTTTTTGTTGGGTTTGGGGATTTTGTTTTTTACCAGCTTGCTTACCTGTGCTTGCTTTCTCTTTTGCTAAAAATTGCTCTGTCTTTATTCCCTGTGATGGGTTTTGACTTAAACAGAACTCTCTTAATTTGTGTATTGTTAAATGTCTGCAGAACTGTCCTGCTGACTGAGATGGTATCAACAGCTAGAATGCATCATAAATCACTTGGAAGGGAAAGGAGATGGAAAGATTCTTGAGAGATCGCCTACCCCTTCCTCTTGCTACCACACTCTTCCTGATAGACATTTATTTTACTTTCTCTCAATACTTCTTTACAGGAAAGCTGATACCCTTTCTAGCTGGTTCACCTCTTTAGATACCCCTACCATTTGAGGTTACTCCTATTGGTATGACCACTGATAACTGGAAATTGCAGTCTCAGGGACTTAGAAATGGAATTTCTTTCTGTATCCACTTAGAAATAATTCTAAAATTAAGTAAACATATTAATCTATTCCTTTCTGTTATATGCCTTTTATTTCCTATAAGTGGTATTGGCCACTACTATATCAACTTAAACATTAAGAGGTCAGAAAATTAATAACACATTCTTCCATGGTGGAGATACTTTGTTAACATAGTAAATGAGTCACTTTAAATGGCCAGTTGGTTGTTAAAGTCTAGTAAGATCTATAACACCCTGTTACTGTGGTTTTAGCACTAGGTGGCACATACTTTCCTGTCTTAACATTGATGTAGCTTATCTGAATCATTTATTACTGGTTTAATTTTGTAAGGGGGTTTTATGTTGTTGTCTGCTTGGTCTATCAATCTACTACAGGAAATTTCACCTGTTGTGTTTAAAATTCACAGCAGCAGCATTTACAGAAGTGTTCTTATTTTTAAAGAAAAGGAAATCAAAATACTCTCTGTTTGAATGTGTTCTGAGGATATAAACATCTGCCTCTGCTGCTCGGCACAACCATTGCCTGTATGCCCTAGTCCTTCCTGTTGCTTTAAAAAAAAGGTTTTGTTGCTATTCTCCTTGCAGAGTCAGCCCATCCAAGGAGAAGTAAGGCAAGTGCTCTTTCTCCTTTGTTATCAGCAGAGTTGCTTTGCTGAGTTTGTCAGTTACAAGTGTAAATCCGCTGGAGACTGCTAGGATGTGTGTGCCTTTTCGTGCGCACGGGCTAGAGACAATGGGATTTTGAGGTGTCATTTATTTTTCAGATGTGACTGTCTTGAAGAGTGTTTTGTTATCAGTAACAGGATAGAAGTGTCCAACTGGAATCTCAAGATCTAGTAGAGGTGCAGATAAATGAGGCAACTCACGGTTCCACCATTTGGGTCATTTGGCAGAATAGAAACAAACAGTGTGTGCGTTTCACAGAAGGTGTGAGCAGGTGAAGCCATGGCATAACCTGGGTACATGTTACCAGTCCTATGTCCCAGGGAGATGGCCAAGACTAAAGTCCAAAGGGCAGCAACCCCATTGGCAGTTGGTACTGCCGGCAAACACAGAGTAGTAAAAGCTGCAGATGTCCAAAAATTGCACTGAGTTCTGTGTTTGGTGTTGATTCCCTGACTGCCTGGAGATGTTCAGCTTATGCTTACTGTGCCTAGACGACGTAATGCCTCTGGTGTCCTGCTGTTAGTTCACTCAAGGAAAACTGCAGTCTTGATATGTGTACTTCAGTGTAAGCTTTTATGTCTACTTGCTGAGGTTAGGCCAGGGCAGAGAGGGGGAATTACTCCTTTTCTTGGCTTGAAGCTTGGCTGGAGTTAAAGGGTTGGAAAGCATCATATTAGTTCAGGGTTATTACATTGTTAGTAAAAAGTAGATTTTAAATTAAATTTAAAAAAAAAGTTATTTTCTGTAACCTATTTAGTTTTCAGTGGTCTGATCACAATGTGTTTCCAGCATATATCTGCATACTGAAATAGAATGTAATTAAAAACTACATTAATTAATCAACTGTACAAAGCTAAGTTCATTTATTTCGTGGGGCAGATGGTCTCATTTGTCCTTTTGGTCCGAACTCGGAAACTCCTAGAGAGCAGGGGTCCTGTGTGCTATGTTATTTTCTTCTTCTCCTCCTCTCCCACCAGTTTTGGGACAATGATCTATGTTGCGCAGAAGAAAAGCCAGAATAGGGGACAGTGTCTTAACTGTTATCACTACTTTTCTGTCCCAAAACCTGTAACAGTCTTCTCTCACCTCCCTAGAGTAAGGTCAGTGGCCTATTTATAGTGACACGTATAAGATGTGTAAAGAAAAATGCTGGTCACACAGTATTCACTCTGTGGAACGGTACTGTAATCCCTCTTGCAAAAGAGGGCATCACAGGTTTCTATAAAGAAGGTACTTCTTATACTTCTCAGGCTGCTTTGCTTCTGGATTTTTCAGGTTAAGTTTTGGACAGAAATGTTATTTATAATTTCTGGCTAAACCATTGCCAGCTTCTCTTTCTCACCACAGCTGTACAAGTGACAGCCTGTGCAGACTTTTTTAACTGCTGGAGCAGTGTGCTTGGAGTGCAGGGAGCTGCTGAAGTGTGAGCACCTGGTGTCTCAGTGAGGTGTGCAACATAACCCTCTGCTTTTGGGCTTGAGCTAGCAGCAGCACTGTGCTGGACCAGTTCCTTCACAAGATGTTAATTCGTTCTTTGTTGACTTTAGGTCTTGCTAACCACAGACACTTTATTTCTCTTAGGTGACTATGAGGCAGGTTTTATGAAGTTGTCACTGAAGTGTCAAGAGAGGCACTGTTGCTGCTTTTGTTGTCAATATTATTTAAATATTTGCCTGTGCTTTCACTGAAGGTGGAAAAATAGGTCCATCAGACTTTAGTACTTATAGACCATGCATTTTTGCCCCATAGATATGCCGTAAGGCTGAGCTGGCCATCTTTTCTGGCTGTTACTTCAGCTGTTTGGTCAGCCTGATCCGGAGCTGCATGTGAACAGAAGCGAGCATGGCATTCTGAATTCGGATGGCAAGCTTTTCTGTGTTTTTGCTTCTTGCTGGCTGGCCCTGATAGACAAGCATTGAACCAGCTTGTTCAGTGTTCAACTGGTGGTTGAACAACTGTCAACAAGGGATGTTCCAAAGTCAGCAAGTTGGTTATGGGGCTTTGCGGGGTTTTCTGGTGTTTTGTTTTAGTTTGGTTGGTTTTTGTCTCTCTTTTTTTGTTCTTTTGGTTTTTTTTGCCTTGAGTCAGGTTAGGTGCAGTTTTTCTGGAGTTGCCCAGGGCTTAGCAGAGTTCATCGCAACCATCATCAGTTTGCACATAGCAAATCTGGTACA
This sequence comes from Dromococcyx pavoninus, assembly GCA_033558185.1. Lineage (NCBI taxonomy): Eukaryota > Metazoa > Chordata > Aves > Cuculiformes > Neomorphidae > Dromococcyx > Dromococcyx pavoninus. Next base: position 251,404 of record JAUMJL010001660.1, read on the forward strand.
TGATGTTCCTGTGTAATGCTGAGAATCAAGAGTGCCTCAAAGATTGGGAGGGGTAATATGTGAGACATTTAATTCAAAGTTAGTGCACCAAGTGTGTGGGTGAGGCTGTTGCTGGTGGTACAAGCAGGTGTATTCTGCTCCTGCTCAGTGCTCTGTGTGTGTGTCAAAGTAGATGCATTGATATTTTAAATGCTTCAGAGATTCTCTGTGTGAGTCAAGTGAAAATGTTCACCTAGGACAAATTTGTCTGGAGGTAACTGCAGCTGAAGTGTGTGTTGGGGGAAACAACAGGGATGAAATTGTACTGTGGAAATCAGAGTTGGCAGTAACTGTCATTTTTTCAGGAGTTCTTGGTGTACTAGGGTCTTGGAGGGCTGACAAACTCCTGACATTGATGGGAACTGCTCTGGTATTAGATCCTATGGTAAATCTATTTGTGAGAATACTAATATGGGGAAAAAATTACAGAACATCAGTAATCTGGGCTGTGTCCTTACCTGCCAGAGCCCTTGACTGCTTTCCTTTTCTTGTATAATGTTCAGCAGTCAGCTGGGTGAATAATCCTATTATTTCACCTCCTTTTCATGCAGAAAATTGGGGACTCATACCGCGGCTATTGTGTGAGCGAGACAGAATTAGAGGGTGTTCTAATGCTACACAAGCAGCAAACACAAAGTGTGTGGGGGACGCGCCAGTCTCCAAACCCAGCCAAACCTGCCACACGGTTGATGTGGAAATCTCAGTATGTCCCATATGATGGGATCCCCTTTGTCAATGCAGGTAACTAACTTTTCTTTTAATAACTACTTTTAAAATTTAAACATCAGTTGCCAGATGGCCATAAAGAAGGATCTTTATGGTGTTCCTTATTATTGATAAAGTCAAAACACAAACATAAAAAAGAACAGCTTGGGTTATACACTCTGAAGGAGCTTGTTTCCCTGAAACCACAGGCTTTATGTTTTGCTGTGATTAATTCCTTTTGTTCTTTAGCAATAAATTAGCAAAGTACCATTTGATGGATGTTCTTGTGATGAGACCTTGAGATGGAGGTCCCATCTGGTCTCAGAGGGTATTCTTCCCTAACCTGGAGATCCTTAGAAGAGATTGCTTGAAAGGAGCCAATGAAATATTTAAATGGCACCATTTAAAAAATTAAATACATTTTAAAAGCAAAATAAACCTCAACAGTCAGGTTTTTTGTTTGCTTTTTTTTTTAACTGAGTGTGCAGACTTCATAGGTTGGTAATTACATACTTAGCTCGTGCAATGCTTATATGAAATTACTAAGAGTTCACTCGGATATGAAATGAACAGGTTTTTAATTGTTACATAGGAATCATGAATGACTGGAGTGTAGGTTCCAGTTTTAAAGCTTCAACCATAAACTGTGAGCTATAAGGAAGCTAAGAACAAAGCCAAAACTACTTACAGTGTTTTTTTCATCAAAGTGTATATGAGACATCTTTAGTTTCCTGTAAGATCTGCCTGATATATGGGTTGCCCCATAGTAAAAATACATGGGGTTTTTTTTTTTAAATTTTAAGTGTTGTAGACTAATGAAGACTCAAGATAATTAAGTTGTATTTTTTGGTTTGCTTAGATACCCAGACAGGTGTTATCTATATTTCTAATGGTTGTCTTTCCAGTATGCTTAGATTTAGTTTATAACTCCTCTATGGAATTCATTAGAATTCTTTACACCTGTAGAGCAGAAGCTGTAATGTGATTTAGTAGCTACAGTTTAAATCCAGGTCAATGGAATTCTAAACTGTGTTGTTCTCAAGGAATTTATCCCTTCTGCGTAAGTGCAACCTTCCATAGTGGAATGCCTTCCCCGCCATGTTTCAGCTGTGAGGAAAATACAGAGAAGCTGGGTAGTTCCCAGTCATGTAAAACATGCACTAATCATCAAAATCTTGTTATTTTTAGTAAGAGTTTTGGATAGTTGATACTGTTGTATAACGAGGGCCCCATCAAATGGCTTTTGAGATCCATATTAACAAGGACTAGTTTAAAACTGTTGAAGTATTTTCAATCTTAGAATTTCAATTGTACGTTTGTTTTAAGATAAGAGGCAAGTTAACTGTCATACATAATTCTCTTTAAAATTTCTTTATTTGAACTGATTTTATTTTATTTTTAATTTTTTTTAATGTCACACTAAGTAAATCTCTGGGAGTCTTATGGAAACACATTATGTTGATGTTGTGATACTTGAAAAGGTTTTGGTTCCGTCACTTGTGGTATTGGCATCTCTTTGCCTGTGTACTGGAGTATGTAAATGATAAATAAAAGATAACTAGTCTAGATAATTAAACATGACATGGAGGAAATATGGGTGACGTTTCTTTCTTGACCACTGTAATGCTATGCCTGTTAGCCCTTAGTTAGAGATCTGACTGGAAGAAGTCACTTACTGCAAGTTTAGAGCTAAGCAATATTTGTTTAAGCCTGTCTGGTTTTGTGTGAGTATGTCACACTGAAACTGTTTTTTAGCAGATAAGATAGGTTAGACTTGCAAGTAAGAATTCATGGGACAGTGTGATCTGAAGTATTGATTTAACACAGGAGGCTGGAAATAGCTGCTGACCTTTGATTTCAGCTGTGCATTGTCTAGGGTGTTTTTGCAGATTCTGCTTCTCTTATGTTTATTACCAGCACAGTGCTCCTTTGGTAACTCACAAGGCTGCTCATCTTGTAAAGTGTTGCTGTTCACTAGGGCAGAATCTAATATTTTGCTTTCATATATGTTGCAGGAGTGTTGTGAGGTATAATAAGTTTGGGAAATACTTTGAAAATGCTCTGAGAGAAGCATTTGCTCTGTATTTGAGTGCTTGCTACACTTAAGTGTTCTGTCTTCTGAAGAGTGTGATGGTAAACAGAAATATCTGTTCTGGAATTCTCTTCTTTTCTGTAGTTACGATTTTACTGAAATGGGTTTGGTGGTTCCTTGAATCAATAGAGTGCATTACTTTCTGTTCCTAGGAAGCAGGGCAATTGTAATGGAGTGCCAGTATGGGCCAAGGAGGAAGGGGCTCCAGCCCAAAAAAGCTGGTGAGCCAGAAAACACCTCTGGCCGTCTGTACAAAGCCACTTGTCCAGCAAGGTAAGAATCGTTTATAAAGCTTGGAAGAGCTACTCAGCATCCTAAGAAAGCGTTCTTTCTGTGAGCCTTTACAGAGCACCACTTGAAGGGTGATAGCTGATATGCACTGTAGCTTTGTCTCCTTGGTAACATGAGAGCGATAGTCATTTAGAGGGAAGGAGGCAATTCTGTCCTGTTAAACTGAATAAGGCTGAGATTTGATAGTTTGCTTGGATGCAAAGTACATGAAGTACAAGTTCATTCTCTACCTGAGCATGTTAGTTACATTAGTTATTAGTTTTGGTGTCCATTATTGACCATTTTTGGTCCTGAAACTTCGCTGTCTCATTTGTTGTTTTTCCTTCAGACTTTTAATTTCCCTCATATCAGTCAATCATCCTAATTTAGCTGATGTCCTGCTTGCTGAAGGAGTTATGGTTCTCCCTCTTCACTGGGTTATTTACCCTTATTCAACACTAAGAGTTTTTAACTTGTCCTTGAGCATTCTCCTGGGTGCTTGTTTAGTTTTTACTGAACTAAGAGTGTGTTTGCCTGGACATTTGCAGCTAGGTATGTATGTGCTGAATTCTAACTTCAAGCTAGGTGAACTACAGCCTGTTCAGCAATAGTGATGTGCTTTTACTATACTGAGGGACAGAGGATTTTTACTGACATGCAACATCACTCTGACTGAGTGGCTTCCAGACTGAAACAGTGTGTCTGTCTTATCCATCTGCATTCATTTCTGTTGTTGTCTGCTTAACAGTTCTACAGTTCTCTTAGATACTCCTCAGCCCCTCCAACACTCTGATTGAACTTTTTCTATACTAGTATCTAATACGAAGTAGGTGAGGTTTTTGCCTTCCCCTGTAAGGGTAAGGTGTACTGAAGGAGAATTTTTTTTTTCTATTCCCCCCACCCTTTGGAAGAATCTATATTAAAAAGGTTCAAAAGTTTCCGGAATACAGAGTTCCTACTGACCCTAAAATTGACAAGAAAATCATAAGAATGGAGCAGGAGAAAGCATTCAACACGCTGAAGAAGAACTTGATAGAGGCTGGCGGTGTCCTCAGGTGAAACTTCCACTTTTATCTTTATCTTGACAAATTAAGCAAAAAAAGAGCAATAATTTGCTTTGTTTGCTTAATATCGATAGTGAATAATCCCACAATGTCAGTAAGACTTCTGTGTCTCTGTAATATGTAGTTTGGTAAATGCGTTAAGCACCAAGCTGTGGAACTTCAGTAGATCTTTTCATGCAGGATATAGATAGAAATAGTTGCGGTATTTGAGGTTTTGAGCTGGTTTATTTTGCATTGAAAGATGTGAGAGGGCCCTGAGCTCTGAAATACAGTATCTTCCAGATCGGGGGCTGTAAAAACTTAAATCACTCTCACTACAATATTTGTGATTGTCAGACTGTTCCTTGAAGAGACTCGTTTTTCTGACTTTGCTTGAGAATTGTGTGTAGAACCTCTTTCCTTCTTGCCAGGTGGTATGTACAGTTACCCACTCAGCAAGCCCACCAATATCATGAAGTGGGAGCTTCCTGCCTCACGTCTTCACCATCCCATTTTTCTGTGTCTTCTCCTGAGGAGGAGGAGGAAGCTGTTAGAGATGAGAGCTGTACACTGCCTTCTCGACTTCATCCTCAAGTGGCAGACAAGATCCGAGAACTGGTGTCTCAGGGAATAGAGCAGGTCTATGCAGTGAGGAAACAACTAAGGTACAGAACAGTCTGGCATGCTCTCAGTCTGTAGTGCTGTCTCTACTTTTGCTTTTGATTAATTTAGTTTGCAACTAAATGACAGTGCTGATGCATTACTGAATATATTTCCCCTAAGTCATGAGAATGTGTTTTCCCAGCTTTTATCTTCCCTTTCCTTTTTGTTGTGGGTATCCACTAAGGGCATCTGTCCTCTTTAAAGTTAATTGAATAAATGGAGATTTCTAATTCTTAAACTCTGTAGCTCTGCACAAAGAACTGGGTCAGCGGATCATCTAGCTTGCTCTTGTCATAGCATCAAGGGGAGGGAGAAGTTAGCAGGGTCTATAACAGATGGAAATAGCACAATACATTTTAAATATTGATATTTTAATGTCCTTTAATATGTGACAGAAAGTATGTGGAAAGAGAGTTATTCAAGCCTGATGAAGTGCCAGAAAGACATAACCTGTCCTTCTTCCCCACGGTGAATGACATCAAAAACCACATCCATGAAGTGCAGAAGTCCCTGAGGAATGGCGACATGGTGTATAATTCAGAAAGTATTCCAGCAACAGTATGTCAGCCTTTGGGTTTCTTTTTGCTTTTGGCAGTTAAATACTGAAAATCTTATTTTTAATTGTTACCACTTAGCTATATTTCATCCAAAATTCTCTGCATTTCCACAAGCAGCATTTCAGTGGAATCTCTGACTGAGCAAGATTGAATTAAATGTGAATAAAACCACCTGACCTTAATGTTGTCTCATCAGCATTGCTTTTAGTTGATTGAAAAATTATACAATACTAACACTTCAAGATGGCTGCATGAACTGGAAGTCATGTGGTTTAGAAAAATTGGCACACATCAGAAAATTTTATTCATGGCTTTATCGTTGCCTGTGTTTTGGAGTATCTGTATCTGAAAAAATGGGGATGAGGTATGTCTCAGGTGCAGGCTGAATTAGGGCTTACACAACATTTTGAATATGTAAATATTAATTAATGCACTTTATAGCAGGTGAAGTAAGCATGAAGAAGTAGATACTTCAAAATGCTCAGTAGCTCTTAAGAGTTGTTCCTTAATTTTCTTCCATCTGTTGAGTAATAAGGGATGCACAGTGATCGTAATTTTCCCAGTTCTGAGGCTGACTGCTAAGGAGTTGCTAATTTAAAATCAGCTTTGATAAACTACTGTTAAATCATTCTTTCTCCCTATGCTGCCCTTGGCCCAGGTCAGTGGGCAATATTTGTTAGTCAGCCAAATAGTTTGACTGTTTTCTGTTTTAAATTGAATTGCCATGAGCAGACTTTAGCCTTCCTGGTATGGTGTGTGCTGAAAAATCTTTTATGGTAGTTTATTTTTTTTGTAAAGAAGAGCTCATAAAATGCATAGTTACTCTAGATACTGTTTTCCTGCGGGTCCTGTATTGAGCCTCTTGTTCCTGTAGCAGACAAACTTGCAGTTTTTCTGAGAATTGTGATCTTTTTCCTTTCAGCTGCAGTGGGCCACAAACAGTGGGAATGTTCTCACAGAAACAGTGACTGTTACATTTGCATCACCACCTTCAGATGGTAGGACTGCATTAATAACTGTCTCCAAATGTGATTTGTTTTTTTAGCATTGTCACAGAAGTTCAGTTTTCTTCCGTAGAGGTTGCTGTCACGTTCTGTCACTCAACTGAACTTAAGAAGGGTTATTTTGGTGTGTCTGTTTTGGTATACTTTTTTTTAACTCTTTGAATGTGTGGAAAAATTCCTGAGGTTGTGATGGAGTTGGCAGAAATACAAAACTATAAATTTGACTTTTATTTAGCATCCTCAAGCAACTGAAGTTTTTAATGGCGTAGTTTTTCGGACAGAACATTTTGCCTTGGGTGAAGGAGCTAATAACACCTGCGTAGACGGAATTAAATTCTTACTGAACAGACATATCTGTTGGGGCACACAATATCCAGGAGCCAGTTGAGTACTTGAGTTTCTTGATGGTTTGTAGTTTTAAATATCTTACTAAGAAGGATTTGAATGTGTATTGGGATTCCTGTTTCTCACAAAGTCTGTGGTTTGATGAGTTCCAGTGCTATGATTGGGCCCTAACCAACAAACACTTCATTTCTGTTGTCAGAATTGAGAACACTGACTTTTCAAACCACTGTTTGTATAAGGGTTTTTATTCATTTCAACTTGTGCCAAATGGGGACATGATTATATTCAAGAAATCAAACAGTAACAGAAGCCCAGCTGTTTGTTTTCTTGTTGTGCGGAACTTCATATCTCCATGAGATACAGCTTTCTCTGTTCTCTGCCAGGTGTAAGAATCACCGTAACTATCAAAATTAATCTTTACATCTTTTACGAAGTATAATGACAAGTAAGATAAAGTACCCATATATATATATTTAACTGCTGGCATTCATACTGAATGCTCATGGAGTGTAAGGAGTGGGTAGATTAGGAGTTCAAATATTAGCTTTATTCCTAGGCATGTTGGTATGGAATACAACTTAAAGAAAGAACTACCATCTCTTCCTACATATGAACATTCACCTACGGATATGAGATCTCTGTACAGTGTTGAAAAGAGCCTAAATATTTGAAGTAGTTGTGTTCAAGAATATTTATAGAGTGTATCTTATGGCCAGTTACGATATTAGGGTTTGCAAATCGGTACATGTGTTGAAAAATGTATCTCCACTCAGATTGCTGAACATTTCTGCATGAATTCCTGCTAGAAAGCTTCTTATAATTGACCATTCTCTCTCATCAGGTTAATCTACCTGCCTAGGGCAAGCTCTTCTCTTACAGTTACAGGGAGTGAAACTGTGAAGTAAGATAAGAGTCTGAGCAGTGTCTACTTGTGTCTGGATAAATCTTACTGAAAATGTTCTGGGTGGCTCAAACAGAAGTCGAGTCCTTCCCTGGGAAATTTTTTTCAGAAATTGCTACAAGTGAATCTCAATTTTTACTAGGAAATTAAATCCATCATTCTTTAATTAAATAAGAATTTTGAGGATATGGTGTTATCTGTAGGCTGAAAGGCCTCCAGATAAATGGACTTTTGCTGTCATCCTGCATAGAAGGTATCTTAATTCCACAAAGATCTTTGGAAGGGAGTGGTGAGACTTAGAGGATTTTCTAGATTTTTATTTTGTAAGACAGCAGTTTCTTTTGATGCTTGTTTGTTATTGAGGCCTTACTGAGGTGTACTTATTGACAAATTATTTGATTGTTGCTTTGATAGAATGGTTTCAGCTTTTATGTTACAATGTAACATATATAGAAATTCAAAGCATAGAGTAGGTTGCAATTACTTTGCTCTTCAGAATGGATTATTGGTGCTTCTTTTTTTTTTACTCTGAACAGGTGCATACCATCTTCCTACAGTATTGGCTTTTAATTATACACAGCCTTTTTTCTTTAATACCCAAGTTCTTCTGCAAAGAGAACGACATATATGTCTTTTATATGTCTATGTTGAGATTGAATGGGCTTGTTCGATTCACAAGGGAGGATTTTAAATGGGAAGAAGAGATTTGTTGTAACTGTCTGCTTCCTCTCTGCGGCACTGTAGGGAGCTCAGCAGGGGAATCAGTCATCACTAAAGCAGAATCCAACCAGAGTGGGGAGTCCTTGCTTCCAGAAACAGCTCAATTGTTGTCTTCACTCTCTTCACTTCAGCCCAAGATATTTGCACAACTTCAGGTACAGTCAAGTCATTTACAGAGCATCAAACATTCTGTGCTTGGGAATACTGAAGGCCAGCTGAGAGCAGCAAGTTCCCTCTCAGCTAATGATCTCAAACACTTGCTAGGTAATACGGACTTTGAAATTTCTGTAAACTCTTACTTTGGCTTCATTTAAGATGCAACTGTGGTGCAGGAGATCCCACTACCATCTTTTGAGACTTTGAAGTTAGAGTCTCTTGTGAAAGCAAAACCAAGATTATGAAGGCAGTGGGCTTCTGCCTTAAACCAAGTACCTATTCATTTTGCACGTGGTCCAGTAATTTCATAATGAAAATGTTGCAAAACTAAGGGAAGATAATCAGGTTTACTTATTCCTTTTAAATACTTCTGCAGCCACTAAATAAAATATGTTAAAATCCTAAAACTGCTCCCAGCTCAGATCTGTAAACTTCCATGTTGAAAGGCTGGAGAGTGAAGATAAGAGTGTCGTGCTGAAAGAGCTTCTAAAGTTCATCTCCCTTCAAAGCTGGCTCTCTTAGACTTCTTCCCTAACTACTGCTTTGAGAAGCTACTTTCGTACTTCCTGAACTCTGATGAAATGCACGATCTCTTCCCTAGAAATAGTCTGCTGTAAGATGCTGCTCTACTTGCTGTTTCCCTTTCTTTCTGAAAACAGCCTGGCTCCACTTCACTCTTCTTTTAAAGAAGTATGCTTAGCTTTTAGTGCCCAGCTCTAGTGGGAATGATTGTAAACTGTGTCAATCCAAAATCAGAGCATTAAGTAGTCTTCTACATTCTGCTGGATACCATTGTCCTAATTGTTTTCTCATACATCTCTAGCCTAGGGTTGCTGGGACTGACTGTTCAAATGAGATATAGGAAACCAGAAGCTATCCAGTTCTGGCAGTGCAAAATATGTGCCATTAAATGCAAATTCCTCCCACTATAAATGTTGGTATGTTAGTACTTCTGTCTTCTCTTTCATAGGGACTACAGCTGCAGTCAGCTTTTACCTCCACAAATGTATCTACAGCCCTGATAGCTGTAAATAACCATTCCCCTCCCAGCCCTGCACATCTCCTGGATTCCACAGGGAGTGCAATAACCAATCATTCTTTAGTACTTAGTGAGGGGCACAGTCTGCAAGCACAGCACAGCTCTGCTGCCTCTGCTCTTGGGACTCCGCCTGGTTCTGACCAGAGTCTGCTCACCATGGGCCAGCTAGTTGCAGTTGGAGAGGTAGATGACTCCAGAAGCCTAGGAGGAGTCCATCAGCTTCTCTTGGGAGATGCACAGACTATTCCAGTACGGATTGTGGACAGCCATCCAGAACTGAGTAAGTTGCAGTCTTGTCAGTGTTAATATAGAAAATACAATGGATTTTGGGTGCTGTGTGTCTTGAACAAAGGAAAGAAATGTGTTGATAATGGGAAACTTGAGAATAGCCTTCTTTCAGTAGATTTTTTTTTACTGTGAAAATATAACAACTGTAAAAAAAAAAAACCACAGAAAACCCTAACCAGAAAAGTTTTTGCTGTAGAAATGATTTCTTAGTTAAGGTGCTTATCACTTTCTTTGATCAGATACCAACTTCTTTGATGAATACAATATTTTTGCCAAAAATCCCCATATTTAGCTAAAATTATGATCTTCAAGATAATTTTGGAAGGAAAAATGAGACTAGAAAGTAACCGATATTTAAAATAGTTAGATCTCTTTGAAAAGAGATATGGGGGTTTTGATGACTTCTTTCCTTGCACCATTCCAGCAGATTTCTGAATTTTTTTAATAAACTTTTACTAAGATTGTGCAGTCATTGATGTGCCTTAGCAGTGACCAGTTGGAGTTGTGTGTAATTGCTTGACGTTTCAAACTTCTGGTTAAAAATACTTTTTAAAAAATCCACAATAAACACTGTAAATAACTTTCTATTGAAACAGAAGGCTCCTTAAAACCATTGTTAACAAATATAGATACAGTCTTTGAATTCTCAGCTGTGGAACCTGATTGAAAATGAAAGCTTCCATTCTGAAAGAACGATTTCTAAATCTGGGTAAAGAAAACCTATTAGATATGGAACATATATAGATTGGTGCGAGAGATCCTTTTGACTTTCCGTAGAGTCTGAAATGTTAGCCATGTAATGCTTTTCTATTTTATCATTTTTTGTCATCTCTGTCTTCTAAAAAGATGACTTCTGAGTAGTTGTGCAGGAATATCTAGGTAAAGATATTCAAGATCATAGCCTACTCCTTCATAATGCCATAGCGATAGTTCTTTCCATATGTCCTGGTGACTTTTGCAGGTCTGCAAAACGTAATTTGTTGTGAATTCTGTAATATTCTGAAAATACATGAAGTAATAAAAAGAAAATAAAAGGTACATGAGGAAATATACTGAAATTCACATGTGTTAAAGTAATATTAGCATATTTTACTGTGGCAGTATTGTCAAAGTTAAATTTAAGGGTTGCCCTGCCTGCTGTACTCAGATGTTTGTGTAACTGGTCATTTTAACTTTTCTAGTTAAATTTGACTACTCTACTGAGAAATTCCATTTTCATTCTGGGTAAAAGAATTTCGGGGATGCTGTCAAACACACATCCTCGATTCAATCATTTAACCCATTTGTTCAATCTGGGTGTTGATGCCTCTCAAATTTTTGTGACAAGTGCTATGAATTTTTAAAGAAATAATATTTTACACAAAATATACATCGTCAAATGTAAAGTTCTATAACCACAAGGACTGAACTCACTCTCCTTTGGGATTTCCTTTTTTTTTCTGCTCAAAGTTTTAGTCTGTCATCACCAGCCTGAATTTGGAAATTGTGAGAATATTGGTGTCATTCTTGGGTTATGTGGAGGAGTTGCTATAAAATGCACAGACACTTTTTTTAGTGAGGCAAGTTCTGTATATGGAGAGAAGGATGACAAAAACAGTCTAGACTGAAGAGAGAATAATGTTATAGATCTTATTTGGAGGAAACACCAAATACTTGAACTTAGTGGTTCAGTCTGTGCATTTCAGGATACTGTTTTTCTCCTTTGTGTGTGCATATGCTTACGCACATACACACAGTTAAAATTATCCTGTGTGTTCTGGATTTTCTCTTGTAATAACATAAGAATAAGCTATTTCCTGCTGATAGTGTATGTGCAGTCATTCAGAAGCAGCCAGTTGAGCCTGAAGTGTAAGTCATTCTCTAACTCAACGTGATTTAGAGTTAAGTTTTACATCAATGGCACCTCCATTCCTTCTTTCCTCTGAAAAAAATGGTAGCTTTATTTTTCCATGTGAAAGAGGAAAGACATTTTATGTGGGAGTAATTTTATATTTAAAAAAATATTATTTTTACACAATATTTTGAATATTTCTACTTGAGGTGCCCCTTACTGCCGTAAATTCATGTCAACTTGTGGTGTCTTATAGCATGGTGGATCACGTAACCACTGTCAAACTAACCAGTTAACTTCACAAATGCCTTGCCTATTAGCTCGAGTTCCTGAAATATATCTCTTTTAAATGCATACAGTAATTGGGGCTGAAGCTCATCGGTAGAATGTGAACTTCAATGTTTAATTTTTGGTTTTGTTTTTAAGATGAAGAAAATACAGAAGGTGTTATCTGTCTGAGCCAAGTTAAACAAGAACCAAGAGAAAAAGCATTGTCTATGGAGCCAGATAGAATCAGAGACTGCCATAGTTCCTCACCTATTTAAATCTGTGAAGCCTGGAGGGATTTTTCAAGTTGGAGAACTCTGAATATCAGGAAAAGCAGGTGCTCTCAAAGTGATGCCATTCTTTTAAAGTTGTATTGTGACATTCAGGCTAGGCATATTTTACACTAGTTCTGACAGGCAGCTGTTTGATTGATGATTGAAGTGGCTCACTGCCAATTCCAAGTCATTTGGTTGCCCTGTGGAACACCACTTCTGTCTTCCTTTTCAAGTTTTCAGTGATTTGAATGCTATTCAAATGGTCCATTTTGGTTGGCATTTCTGAAGGTCTTCCATAATTTAATTCCTTAGCTTTAGAATGTGAATCACAATGCTGGGTTTACTTTTTTGCTTGAGGCTCTCGACTGTTATAGCGCTACAGAGGCTATAGAATCTGCCAGCTCCCAGACCATGGAATCCAACAGCAAAGCCTATGAATACAGTTTTGTGACAAAATGAAGGTCCAAGATGCTAAATTTCAAAGTGATGAAGGACATGGATGCAGCTCTGACCTGATCATAGTGTTAATGGTGTGAAGATCAAGGAAAGGAGAAAGGTGAGGTTGTCAGGTGAACATAAGGTTGTATGATGAAGAAAAGTATGTGAATTGTAACTGTGAATGTTTTCAACTTTGACATCTTCATACTTATGTTCTGACTTTATAACGAGGCCCATTGCTGCAAGCAGCCTTTGCACTGGTACTGTGTTAGCGGCTGGTCATAACAATTAAAAGCAGGAGTCTTGGAAAGTGATTAATGCTGCCATTTCAGCTTATCTACCCTTTGGTTTATGCAGTTACACTGTCAGCTCAGATAAATATGTTTAACCTGCTGTTGTTCATTATGTAGGGCTTATGGATATATTACCAACAAAAAGAGGCCCAAGAAAACAGAGCAAGTAATGTAAATCCAAGCAATAGTGTACTGTCACTATTCAGAAAAGTTTACTGTCTACTCAGAAAAGAAACTTATCTTTTTCAGCAATGTCAACTTCCAAGACTAAAGTGGTCTGCATTACTTGAAATAATTACCAGGAATCTCTAAAAAACTGAATATGATAAGGAGGCACCTTTTAGCAATATTTAAGCCAAAGCTATAATGAGTGACAAGCACTGAGTTGCATAGTCTGTGACAGACACATTTCTTTAAGAAAAAAGTATACCTACAAGTAAATTGGAATCCATTTAAAGCAGTAAATGAAATGAAACTGATGTCAACATAGATATGAAATTAAGAAATTAAATTGTTTGCTTCAGATATTGAATTTTAGAGCAATATTTGGAGTTATTTTGTATACGGGAATACCAGCAGTTCTGTTATTAGTTGCTGCTAAGTGACTGAGAACTTGATCATAAAATTATATATTTTTTCTGCATATTGAAAATGAGGGATTTATCTTTTTTAGACTTCAAACCAAACCAAAAACCCAAGAAACAAAACCAGGAAAAAGGTTGGTTCATTTATGTAGAGGAGAAAGCACTAGGAATATTGTACGAACATGAAGATTAACATTTTTTAATTTTGAAACTTGTTAACATACATTGAAGGCATTCACAAAGATAATCTAAATGGTTGCCATTTAAAATTAACTTTTTATTTTCTTTTGAGTATTTAAAGCTAAAACTTTTTAAAGTCTCACATTGAACTTGTGTTCCTTATACCTTTACATGCAGCGTGTTGGGTAGGTGCTGTATCTTAAAATACATTAACTTCTGTGAGGTTAGCTAACACTGTTAGTGCTGTTCATTTAAAGCTGATGTTCATGATTTAGCTTAAATTAGAATTTTCCAACAGGGTTATGCTCTTTGTAAGTAAGAGTCAGTATTTATCATGCAAGCGCATAAAGAATCTCCAGTTCTTTGGAGTCTCTCATGTTTAAGTTTCTGCTCTTGTTCGTGGTATGCCTTACTCGTTTCTGAGTAAGTAAAATCCCACGAAGTTCACTTTTCTGGGTGAACAGTGAACCACCAGAATGGGTACCTCCTTCCACACTGCTGTAATTTGGTGATTCCATCATCTTCAGTTTTTCGTAAACTAATGCTTTCCAAATTATATCACCTTTCTCAATATGACTTATTTTTTGAGACTTTTTCCTTATTTTTGAGAATTCTTTTTCTCAAAAGAAGAAATTATAGCTAAAGATTACCAGCACAATGTTATTTCAGTTTTAGTTCACTTCAAAGCAGACAATACATTTGTGGTTGGAGAAAATTTTTAAGGAAGGAGAATTTACATTTCCAGCAGTTCTTGCTTAGTTCCTCATTAACAGATCTGTTCTCTAACTGTTCCTGCCACTGTGAGCTATAGTCTTGTCCTGTGCTGAACAATATTTCTGATAACTTCTATTTTTGGTTTAGTGTTCACAGCTGAAGGAAATACTCCTTAATTCATCTTTAATTGCAAGCTGTGAAATAACTTTTATAATCTACCCTGGAAACAATAGAACAAAAACCTGGGAGACATTTAAAGCAGCAGTAAAGAATTAGTTGTTTTTAAAAGCTGGGTATGAGTTGCAATTCTGCTCAGTGAAAAATTTTATTTGAAATGCTTCTTTAGCCGATAGATTTTTGTTTTCAGTTTCCTTCACTTTCACAGAATTTTAATTATTTGTCTTCCAAATACATATTCCAGTTTATTACCATGTTTTTTAATTTAGTATAACCTTTCCTCTTTAAAGAATAACTTTACATTTGTTTCGTGTGTGTTGCTAATGGAGGAACACAAACTCATTATCTATATCCAGTCTCCATATTCAGCTTAACACCTTAGTTCACTACTGTCCACCTGAATTTTACAGAAAAGACTCTTAGTATGTATATGAAAAAATCACAAGTAAATAATACCACTTTCAATGCAATTAAATTTGTTTGCATAGAGTGCTCAAGGCTAATTTTTTTTTCAGACAAAGTTATGTAGCTTGGTGCAAAGTAGTTGGTTATTACTTTGGTTTGAAATTGTAGATGTTCTGATGTTTACTTTGTTTTCTTGTGGTGGTTATGTTCAAGTGTTTGTTTTGCAAACCTAGAACTTCTGAGCTTCCACAGTACTGTAAATGAACAAATTATTTCTCTATTTATCTTCCTTGTTGGTTACCCTTAACAGTGATTGGTTGGCCTGACAAGTAGATCTGTTCTTATGTATGTGCATGCAAAATTTTTTTGCGAAAATATATAGACAACACAAAAGTGCAGACATCCATAGCTCTCATTGAAGGATGGCAGCCTCTTGGATGGAAACCTGTAGTCTTAATGAGTCCTTTTTGCACTATTAAAAAAATCCAGACTTAGTCATGTGGTGTGAAAACTGATTGTTGCAGTTTGTACAAAATTTAGAGACAAATGTCTGTATATGTATATATATTTATATAGTAACTTAATGTACAATATCCCTATTCAAATGTAAACTACTTTTTCTGTTGAAGTAATGGTCCGTGTTGTGGTTATGGGGGCTCATGGGGAGAAATACAAGAGATGCTTGAGGACTGCGGTTTCTGGGAATGAAGGAGAATAAGTAGGAGGGCTCCAGGGAGACCAGGTGCAAGAAGGTCCTAAAGGTGTGTGAAAAGGAAAGGTCCTGCAGGGAGGGCTGGGAAGGGATTATGCGGGGGGGTGCTCCAGAGCCCTGGAAAGGGAATGCGAGCCCACCACAAAGGTTCAATGCAGCTCCTGAATCTATGCCAGTAGTGGATAGCATGAGTCCATGGTAGGGGTTTAAAGGTATAGAAGAAAAGGAAAGCCTGACCTGCTTTCAAAAACAACAGAGCTTCTGGAGTTTTGGCGAGTACCAGAGGCAGCTAAATGACTTCCCATAGTCTGAAACACCTATTCCTATTCCTTCTCCTCTTGGACCTTCAACCCAGGAGCATTAGA
This sequence comes from Dromococcyx pavoninus, assembly GCA_033558185.1. NCBI lineage: Eukaryota > Metazoa > Chordata > Aves > Cuculiformes > Neomorphidae > Dromococcyx > Dromococcyx pavoninus. The sequence goes on from JAUMJL010001660.1 coordinate 267,467, forward strand.
CACTTTTCCTCCCAACCGAATTGACTTGTGCTCCTCATCCATCTGACTGCAGCTCTGTCTGCCCCAAACACATTTAGTTATCCACCCAAGTTGCTCTTCCTTCACACTTAGTAGGGCTTCCACCCAAGTCACATGCCCTCAGGCTCTCTGGTTCACAATGTTTCAATGTTTCTGTTGAAGCAGCTGGTGAGTTTGCTGCCTTAAGTACACACTGTTGAGACTTGATTCTGTCAGTTTCTTTCTGTCTCCCCAGGATCCTCAGTCCATATGTTCCTTTTAATTTCATTAAGTTTTTTCCTTGCTTTGGGGCTTATCATCCTTACCTGGATATATGTTACATTCATAGCACCTGAAAAAATTTGAGGAAACAAGGAGAAAAGGATAATTTCTGCCAGCTGTTAGGACTTTAAATTGAGAAACTGTTTTCTTTCTTTTTATAGTCCTTGAGTTCCTGATTGTGGCTGTAGATAGTAGCTAGCTGTTGACAAACTTAAAATTTGCTTCCTTAAGCTTATTTAAACAGAAAAGTTCTCAAGAAGTTTAGGCAGGAAAATTTGTTCCATTAGGGATAGAAAGTGTTAGATTGCTGAGGATGGTGCTGTGAAAAATTACTGCTCGTCATGGGTCTCGAGAGAATTCTCCTTGATCTGCCCTTCCCTTCTGAACAAAGCATTCGTAGGAATAAATCTGAGAGCCTAAACCATCCATAATGATTATCTTCTCCCAGCAACAGTGCGCCTCATTAATGAATGAAACAAGTTTTGTGTAAAACAGGCTGTGTTGATTTTTTTAGGTCAGATGCTCTCCAGCAGGTCTATCCAACAAGCATCAACTAAGGTATTGTTTGGATGGAGAAGAAGGGGAAGGAAGAAATCTCATTGCATGCCAGGAGTTTATGTGTGTTTGTTTTGGGGTTTTTTTTCAATGTAAGCTGTTGCACTTCAGTATCTCATTCCATTGCTAACACATATGACAAATATGTTTATTTTCTGAAGTGATTTGTTGTATTTTCTGGGGAGTCTTCAAAGAAGTGATCGTCAACAGTACTGTATCGTAGAAAGCATAACTGGGAGTTTCTCATCTGGGGTCCGTCCTATTCTAGTGTAGAAGGTATTTAAAAAGCATGGAGTGCTTTCTGAGGACAAATGCTGAGTGTCCTAGTCCTAAGGAGTCTTCCCTGGACAGAAAATTAGGAGTGTTGAATGTCATGAGGATAATTCTTATCAGTAATCTGTTAGTCTGTGCCAGATAGAAGAAAGCTGAAAAAAACATGCATACGGTAACCTCTTTATGGAAAAGGTTATCTTTGAATGTACTAGTACTACTGTACTAACTTTGAGTTAGTTACTTAATAGTTGTAAGTGATATATGCATAAGGGATTGTATGTATCTTGGGGAAAAAATGGGTAAAAAAGAAAATGGAGTCATGAATGTAGTTGTTTGCATGTAGTTCTTTAATACAGTTTTAATTATACTTAACCATGGTTAAATGATGCAGATATTTTAGTGCACATATAATCAGATTTTTGTAATGTGGGTAATTGGAATTCATATTTTTACTACCATCCGTAGCTCTCTGCAGTGCAGCTCAGTTGGTCATTTGGCACGTACTGGGCTTCTGCTAATGACAATCTGCCTGTTTAAACACGAGCATGCTGTTCTATGCAAATTAAATTTCTCACTCTTCCAGTTTTCTTATAGAGATTGATAAGGCTCATAGGAGGATGAAAATCTGTTTGTAGTATAGTGATTTCTTAAGAATTAATTTTTGGGTCTTCAGAATGAAAGAAGTAGCAAGTGAAAAATTGCATTCTGTTGGTTCTGCCATTTGGTCAATTTTCTAATGGACTTGGATTTCTACAGCAAGATGGTGTCTATACAGCATAAGCTGCCACTGAAATACTGTTAACATTTTAGCTCTATCCTGTGGTTGAATGTTGATAGTTGAGTGGCTCCAGGAAATATCATAGACTTTCCTCTGCTTTTTGTAGAACAGTCTTTGTCTCTACTATTTAGAATGTAATTAGGTGTGATAAACAAATAGCAGAGATGTGTGTGTTGGCAGATCAGTGCAAGAGGAAGGAGTTCAGTCCAAGTGTCCCAGACTAATATTCTCTGTGCTAGTCCTGAATGCAGCCCTTGAGAAGCAGTGATGATTTGTCTTTGTGTTCTGATGTAGCTGTTCTTTGTGCTTCCCCACTCAAGAAGTTGTACAAGCCAGCAAGGAACATGGAGATCACGAAGACAGTGTGTAAGAACTTATGGGAGGGCCTGCAGGAACGGAATGGAGGAGATTAAAGGTTGATGATATGACTTCTGAAAAGCCCACATTCTTTGCTGGGAGGTGTCCTGGTTTCACCTGGCATAGGGTTACATTTTTTTTTTCTCAGTAGCTGCTGTGTTTTGGGTTTAGTATAATAATGTTGACAATGCACATTGTTTCACTTGCTGCCAGGTAGTGTTTATGCTTGGCTGGGATAGAGTTGATTTTCTTCCCAGCAGCTGCTGCTTTATAAATTTAGTATGAGAATAATGTTGGTAATAAACTAATGTTTTTAGCTGTTGCTAAGAAATTAAAGGCATTTTTTCAGTTTCCTATGGTTTTTCAAATGTACAGGTGCATAAGAAGCTGGGAAGACCATAGCCAGGCAGCTGACCCAGGCTAGCCGGATAGATATTTGGTACCATATAATGTCATGCTCAGTACATAAATGGGAAGTTGGCTGGGGACCAGACCTCGTTGATCTATGGTCACTGCTTGGGACAGGCTGCACAGTCGGTCATCAGTTGGTGAGCACTTGCATTAAACTATGTGTCACTTGTTTTGTGTGTTCTTTATTGTTATTATTGTTGTTGTTATTACTATCATTATTAATTTATTATTAATCATAATTTTTATTATTATCATCTCTTCCTTTGTTGTTGTAAACTGTCTTTATCTCAATCCACAAGTTTTACTTTACTTCCCAATTCTCCTCCCTATCCTACCAGGTCAAAGAGGTGAGCAGCTGCATGATACTTAATTGCCAGGGCTAAACTGCAATATGAAGGAGAGGATTTTTACTGGAGTGTCAGAATGGAAGGATACAGACTCTTTAGGAAGGACAGACAAGGAAGGTGAGGAAGGGGATGTTGCCCTCTCTGTCAGTGACCAGCTGGAGTACATGGAACTCTGCCTGGGGATGGATGAGGAGCTGACAGAGAGCTTATGGGTCAGGGTTAGATGACATTATAGTGGGGGTCTTCTACAGGCCAGCGGACCAGGAAGAGCGAAGAGATGAGGTTCTATAGACAGATAGGAGAAGCCTTATGTTCACAAGCCCTGGTCCTTATGGGGGACTTTAGCCACCCCAGTATCTGTTGGAGGGACAACACAGCAGGGCACAAGCAATCCTGGAGATTCCTGAAGTGCATTAATGATAAATTACTTTTTCAAGTTATAGATGAGCTGACAAGGAGAGGTGATATGCTGGACCTTCTCACCAAAAAGGAAGGTCTAATGGTGAACGTGAAGCTCAAGACAGCATTGGCTCCAGTGATCATGAAATGGCAGAGTCCAAGATCCTTAGGGCAGCAAGGAGGGCATGCTGCAAGCTCACTATCCTGGACTTCAGGAGACCAGATTTTTGGCCTCTTCAGGAATCTGCTTACTAGAGGGCCATGGGATGAAGCTCTGGAGGGAAGAGGGGCCCAAGAAAGCTGGTTAATCTTCAAGGATCACCTCCTCCAAGCTCAGGAGCGGTGCATTCTGACAAGGAGGAAGTCAGGCAAAAACACCAGGAGGTCTGCATGGATGGACAAGTTGCTATTGGACCAACTCAGACACAAAAAGGAAGCCTAAATAGGGTGGAAGCAAGGATAGCTAGCCTGGAGAGAATACAGGAAAATTGTTAGAACAGGCAGGGATCAAGTTAGGAAGGCTAAAGCCCTGGTAGAATTAAATCTGGCCAGGGATGTCAAGGGCAGGAAGACGAGTTTCTATAGGTACGCCAGTGATAAAAAGACTAGGGAAAATGTGGGCCCTCTCCAGAAGAAAATGAGAGACCTGCACCTCAGCAGGTCCCACGGACTTGTGCACCTTCACGTTCCTTAAATGGTATTGCACCTGGCAAAGGGATTGAGTGCGTGCTTAGCAAGTTTGCAGATGACACCAAGCTGGGTGCCAGTGTTGATCTGCTTGAAGGAAGGGAGGCGCTGCAAAGAGATCTGGACAGGCTGGATCCATGGGCTGAGACCAACGGGATGAGGTTTAACAAGACCAAATGCTGAGTCCTGCACTTGGGGCACAACAACCCGTTTTAGACATAAATTTAACTCTTTGTCACAGGTGTTTCTCTTAAAGCTAAAATTAAATGAGAGAGAAAATTGCAAATTAATTATTTACGTTTCTTACAGATGAGACACTCCTTGATTTTCTGAAGTGTGCAGGTGTTTTCTTCTGGCTTCTACTTTTAACTCTTAGCTCACTATGTATTGGATATTTTCTCAGGATCACTTACCTCTGAGAGTACTCCAGATAACCAACAAGAGACTAGAACAGAGACCAGAAGAGAAAGTGAAGTTTGTAAAAAGCTGTTTGCACGAGTTAGAAAACTCTCAAAGTACAGATCGAGATTGCAGATTCTTCTGGCTGACATGGTTTACTTTAAATGGTAAATTTTTTTTTAATATACAACTTTTTATTGTTGATTTTGGTGCTATTTATGCTCTGAGCTCACATCTAATAAAAGCTCGAATGGTAATCGTGTATATTTGCTTTTATCTTCAGTGCACTAGTTACCTTCTGAATGTGAACTGGTGTTAACAACTCCATGTTCTTGGCTGTTGACAAAGCTGTTATCATATCTGAGGTGATCTGTACATGGAAGGAGATGGAGAAAGTGGGAACCTTCTTGACCTTCTTAGTTCTACTGAGAACAGATGATCTGTGGAAATGTCTTTTACTAGTTTTAAATCAATGTCTTCACAATAACTTTGTGGGTGCACTCTTCTTTCATGTTAGGCTGTAGTGCATAGTGAACGTAATACAAGCTATAAAATCACCTCTCCCTGGCCTCCCCATATTTTTTTCTTTTTTTGTCTCCTGCCACTGTTCTCATACTCAGCAGTTCTTGGGAGCAGGGAAATTGTTTTAACAGATTCTCATCCACCACTTTTGTGCCATTCTCCCACTGCCTTTTTCTCCCATAGGGAGTGCCACAGAAGCAAAAATTTCTCTTTAAAAAAATGCTCTATCATCCACAGTTTCCCATCTTTAGGGATGAACTTCCTTTCTGCTTTATTGTGCTGGAGATTGATTCCTTGCATGACTGAAATGTAAGATGCTGTTGTGTTTTGCTTGAGGAGGGGGAGATGCCCCCTTCATTCCAGAAGATTTTGCAGGAAGCACCAGCTACAGATTCTGCTCCTGCACCTGCAACTCCACGCAGGCCAGCACAACTGCAGAGCCATGCTGGTGAGAGCAGTGTCTTGCACTATGTATACCAGCAAGTTATTAGTACAAATATCTGTCCTTCTCCCTTTTATATTGTTTTGAATCCAGATCAGTCTATGAGTCTGGCCCATTGTGTACCCCACAAATTGCTCTTTGGGCACAACTTGGAGGGCAGCGCAGGAGAGGGTCAGGAAGTTCTTAATCTCCAGGTTTTATGTTATGCTTCTATACTGGGTGCAGGTTCCCAGGTATGGGTTGCCCTGTGCAGGACACAGCTGGTTCCAACCAGCTCTGCAATGGACCCATTGCAGGACACAGCTGAGCTCATCAGTGAAGCTGGTGACACATCTGGGAAAGCGGGTTTAAGAAAGGGCAAAATGCTACACAGCAGAGAGGAGTGAGAAAGAAAGTGAGAGAAACAGTCCTCTGAACACCAGAGGAGAGGAAGGAATTGCTTCAGGTGCTGGAGCAGGTATTCCCGTGCACCCCATGGAGAACTCCATGCTGGAGCAGGTGGAGATTTCCTGAAGGAACTGCAGTCCACAGAGAGGAGCCATACAGGGAACAGGCTTTTCCTGAAGGACTGCAGCCTGTGGCAGACCCACGGTGGAACCCAGGCAAAGTGTGAGGAGGATGGAGCAACAGAAAGAAGCTGTTATAAACTGATTGCAATCTCCCATTTCTCTTTGCCCTGCACTGCTTTGGGCAAAGGGGAGGTAGAGAAACTGGGGGTAAAGGTGTTGAGCCTGGAGAAACAGGGCAGCATGGAGGGGGAGGGGGTGCTGTTTTAATTTGTATTTGTTTCTCTCTGTTCTACTTAATTGACAATAAATTAAGTTAATTTTCCTCACATTGAATAAAATACTTGAAATTTATATCTGGACTCAAGTCACAGTAGAAAATAATTACTGATTTATTTTTAATTGTTGTTAACCTTTAATTCTTTAAGTAGGACACAAAATGAACCAAATTTTAGTTTTTAAGAAGTTGAGTTCAGAAAGGAGTGAACCTTATTTGAATTGGGAGCTGCATTTTTTTTATTCTGGTTTGGCCTTTCAAGTTCTGCTTATTCACCTTTCCACTAGAGTAAATCTCAGCTGCAGAGTCAATTTAGGAACAAGTCTAATCCATTAAGTTTATGCTGGAGAAGAATACCAGGCATGTTTTGACAGGTTTGAGCATGGGAGAATTGTTCTGAGGAAAGGATGCCGCAGCAGTAGATTCTACTTTATCTGCATTGGGTAGTGTTGTTCTTACAGATATTAAAGATGCAGCATCTTCATGGCATTATATCTAGCTGTGCTCCAGAAGAGGGCAAAATTTGGGGTTAATAGCATATTTGGTGAAAGTACTGTTAATCTTGGGATAAGAAACAAGCAGAATTTGGGAATTCCATAAGCTTTCCTGACTATGTAAAGGCCACAAAAGAAATGCATGTAACAATTCTCTTTTTAAGTTCTATGAAAGGGAAAGGAATTCCCTATTTTGGGGACAGCCATGCATCTTTTTAAAAAGATGAACAAAAACGCAGGCACACTGCACTGGAACCAAATTTAGCATCTTCAGGAGCTGTGCCCTAGAGTTTATCAGGTACAATTGTAAATATCAGTGTTTCCATAGTGAAACATGTTTTTATTCAACCAGTTCAGTCAATGAAAAAATGCCTCTGTTCCTTTTATTTCAGACTTGCAAATTTCTTTGCAAAATGATCTAAGAGATCACTAGTGAGGTTAGGTAATAACTGCAAAATGGAAAAGTTTCACTGTGGACACGGTAACAAAAGATATGGTAAGGTCAGCCAACATAATTACCATTAATAACGCAAGATCTTTCAGACATTAACCACTTTATTTATTCTGATCTTGCAAGCAAAAATAGTGATTATAAGCCATTGCAGAAAACACTGGGAGATAAAGCAGTTTGCAAAATACTGGTCTATGGTGCTTTTGGTTTCTGTTGGCTTTGTCATGCTTTTACTTAATGTTCCGCTTCTTTGCATACCTGTGTAGGATCTGTTTTATCTGATCTCTTATGTAGAATAAGTTAAAATAAGTTAATAGTTAACATTTAGAGCATAATACACAAGTTCGTCATGGCAAGATATATAATATTTCATGTATTTTCTAACAGAAATAGTTAAATTGTTTGAATGTTATTGGTAATTATCAGAAGATATTTGAGAGAAACTTTGCGTGTTCTATATTTGCTCTTTTATCTGTGTTTTGCTTTTGGTATTGATGAATTCCCATTTGTTTGAGAACAGTTGTTATCAATGAAGTGCCTATTTTCAAATGAGGTATAGGTTCCTTACTGTGGCAAAAATGTCTTCAGGTAGGGAAACTGGAACCGTATTTAATTATGAGTGGCCAGACTTTCTGAAGAGAAGAGGCACTGGAGCTACCTCTGCATGGTCATGCTGTCTCTGGGATGTGAGGGATTGTAGCCTTGTTTACTGATTTGGTCAGAAGATATTGGTTTGCTATTACTTAGATGATTTACACAAAGATTAGTGCAGTTGGCTGTCTAGAGAAAAACTAGTTTTACAGAGATGGGATTAGTTAAGGCTGCTGAGAAGGCAACACTGACTTAAGATGGCGAGTGAGGGAACAATTTTTTGATGTTGTCGTTGAATTGTAGCATTCACCAAAGGCTCTGATACCTGAAGCAGAACATCTTCTGCACAGGTCAACAAGCGTTTATCATCTTTGCCCACAGAATAAGAAGTGAACTGACATTATTGGCAGCAAAGCATGAAACAGAGAGTAGATGTTTCTAGCAAGGTCTGGATTTGTCTCAAGGGTTATCATTTCAGCATTGAACTTAAAGGTAAGTAATCAAACCATAAAGACATGCTCTTCCGTTACATTAAGTCTCTTGAGAAACTTTGAGACTTGCACTTGCAACTGGTTTATCCTATGGAAATGTCTGGTACCTTAGTGGTATTGCAGAAGCATAATGAGCCTGTATAAAATAATCCTATGAAAAGGAAGAGCTTGAAAGGGATGATAAGTAGAGATTTTACTGGACTATATATATCTGCAAGCTACTTTTGGAGAAATCTTATATGTGAGGAATACAGGACTGGAATTTTCCTGTGCTTAAACAGAAATGTGTCCAAGACCTTAGTTGAGATTGGGCCACTTGACCTGTGGAGGCCCCTCCAGTGTAAATGACTGTTCAGTCCATCTGAGTTTTCAAGAGGTTATAGAAAATAACTAATATGTGCATAAAGTGTGCTAGCAAGATTGACAGAGTAACTGTAGCTTCTGGTTATTGCACATCTTTGTCTTCCCATTAATGCAGAAATCATTTTTTGCAGAGTATAAATTGCAAGGAGTGTGGTGGTTTGTGAGCTTTAGGGTTTTCCATTTTACTTGACCCAATTTTGTGCTTGAGCAATTAACACACTTCTAACATGCTGCTCTCTGGGGAGAAAAAACTTATCATGAGAGATTTCTGTTTAAATGTACTTAGGGAGAAGGTACCTAGTACCTTGAAAGTAAAATCGGGTGATGAACTTTAAGTGTCTGGAATGTATAAATTGACATGAGATTCTGCAAGAAATTGGGGAACTAATTGCTCACAAATGCTGAGCATTTGTAATATAGGTCCTTAAAGTATAATAGCAAAACCACCAAATTTATCTGAACTGTTTCCATCTGTTGTGAATTTAGGTTCTGCTGTAATAGGTAAATTTCATCATTTTTATTCTTCAATACTTGTCTTTTAATAGAAAAATATTCCATTAAGTCTCAATAGATGGTTAGCATATCTAGATATAGGCCAGGTTATTACTTCAAGCCTAAGCCAAACTGGTAATGATAGAATCATAGAATCATTAAAGTTGGAAAAGAGCTCTAAGATCATCCAGCCCGACCATCAGCCCAACAGCACCAGCCTACTAAACCATGTCCCAAAGTGCCACATCTACACATTTTTTTAACACATCCAGAAATGGAGATTCCACCACTTCCCAGTTTGTTTGCCCCTGTGATGACAGAATCTAGGTTTAGGTTGGTGTCCAGAAGTAATAATGCCTGAGAACAAAATCTAGCATTAACCGATACATCCTTCTTGAAGGTTTCACTTCTAAAGACAACTTCCTGAATTGCTTTAAAGCATGTTAGTAGAAAACAGGAGGAAGTTCTTCTTGCATTTGATCTCAGGATGATAAAGGTACACACAGCAGTGTGAGTACTACAAAGAAAATAAAATGACAGCTCCTCTGTTGCTTTTCAAAAAGGAACTTCCAATAAAAAAATTATTTAAAGTGGAGAAAAAATCATTCTTTCCACATGCATAGCTAATTTACAAAGAGCACGTCCACAAAGTAGTGTTGAGGTCAAACATTATTTAGAATGATAATGTAGAATATTTATAGATATGTTACTGGTTTTATGTTGAAGTGATCTAAACTTTTAGCACAGAGAGTACAAGCTAACCATGAACTTCTGGGGATAGAGAATAATAGGATATTGTTTGGGGATCATCCCTTGCACTTCACCCTGAAATAACAGGTACTGGCAACTTTCACTGACAGTTTATTTGACTATAAATGGGCCAGCAGTTTGATTCATTTGTGCCAGAAAGGAATGTTAACATTGACTTTAACTACAAAGATGAAAAGTATCGTTCTTTAAAAAAAAAAAAAAATTAAAAATCTTTAATTTTCTCTCTGTGTTTACTTGACTTGTTTTACTATATTGTATGAGGAAAGCAGACTTTTTTATTTTTGGTTGGTGGGTTCTCATTGATAATTTATATATTGAATTTCTAATCCTCATCTATGACATTATTGCTTATACAGGAACAAGCAGCGTCAGACAGGATTAGAGAATTAACATAGAGTGAGACATCCAAAAACCACTTCTGCTGGCTTTTAATAGATTTTTGTTTGGTTTGACTGGCAGTAGATAACTGACTTTATAATAATTATACAGTCTTTAAGACCCTACTTGTTCCTTGGAAGATCTATGCCCTGCTGATATTTTTTTGCCATCTACAGAGTCAATCAAAAGAGACAGGCTGAAGGTGCTGCTGTTTGGAAAACAGTACCTACAAAGCTGTTGAGTGTTGGCAGGAGACAAACATCATCCCTGTATCCAGTATGGGAGAACAAAGAAGGAGATAGAAGATGTTTTTCTTCTGGTTGTCCTCAGATCAAAAGACTTCTAGGAGAATTAGTGAGCAGTGCTGCAAGAGAGAGCAGAGGTGGGAGCTTGGTGACACTCGTTGAACTCCTCTAAGTCACACAGCTATTTCTGTAGGATTTGGAGTGAGAGGGTACTTTCCCAGTGTTCCTTCAAGCTCTTTGGAAGGAGTCTGTTTTATCCCAGACTGTCTTTTCTCTACTTCTTGGCTTTGAGGGGAACGATGGCCGATAGATTATGAAAGGAGGTGGGTGTTGGACAAGTGCTTTCTGCTCAAACAACACCTTAGTTGCAATTTTTCTCAGCGTAGCCACTTCCTTGTGGAGTGGGTTGCTCTGTAGGCATTGAGAGAGCAAATTTAGGAAGCAGCTATATTTCTGGAGGCTGCAAAACCCTGAAATTTGTGTGTGTGTTGTATATATAGCCTCACACAACACATACACATGTAATTATGTATATAATTTTTTTATCAGACTCAGTCATTTGTTGATAGTAACTTGCTATAAACAGCTGTTGGCATAAAGCCATTTTTGGTCATCCTATATAAAGCAAATAGCTTGTTTTCATGTGACAACTTGATGAGACAAGAACCTTCAAAACTGTTTATAGTTCATACAGCTGTTTTACAAAGACAGTTACTTACAAATATATATTTCTTGAAGTGTTAGCTAACTTGCTTGTGTGTTGAAAGGACTTTAAACATTTAGCATGGCTGTTCCCTTGTATTGTTGCTTCTGTGCTGAGCAGTCAGTGATTAAAATCTACATTCTAAATTAGTCACGCACTCAGCAATTTGATTTTTTTTTTTTACCTTTGAGTAGAGAATACAGAATCCAAGCTGTTCTCAATCTGCCATGCATTATAGAAAAATCAAAGGTTTTGTTCTAATTAAATAGCTAAATTTAAGAAATGTTGATGAAATTGGTAACAGCTGTGGTCAATGACAGTCTTACTTAAGCGAATGTGAAGTCACACCCGAGGAAAGGGTCTGGATGGTTTGTGAATCATTAGTGATTCTGCTGCTTTCTCCAGCCAACATCGAATGGGTGTTTTCAGCTTGTGTCAGCTGGTATCCAGACATTGCTTTCTCCTGCAAACGGATTGAGCAAGAGAGGGATTGCAGTGTGGTGGCCCATGCAGTCAGAGACAAGAGGTGAGACCATGCATGTAAGACATCAGAGAAAGTAGCAATGAATGAAGAAGAGGCAGTGCCAAAGTTCTAGATTTAGATGAGCACTAAGCAATACTGACATTACTAGGCACCGCTCCTTGTAGAGCATCTGTGCTGCTCGAACTGTGCTTATCTAGGCCTGGCCTGGCCTCATTCTGCACATCAGCTGGTTTTCCTGCACTTCACCTTTTCTGTCTTTTCTCCCTGACTGAGGGAAGGCAGGAGGGCACTTGCTCCTCTTCCACTCTCCCTCCTTGGCACCATTCTGTAATTTTCCCAAGAACATGCACAACAGATTGGCTTTGTCTGTGGGTCATTGAGACCACAGCTGGAGGGCAAGAAGATAGTGCCGACTATATGAAGCAAGAAGCAGAGGTTTGAGTACTTTCAGTGCTACTTATTCTGCAATTTGCAGCATGGAATGAAGTCTGTGGCCCTCCCAGCAAGACTGGGCCATTTTGGGTTTAGTACAGACAGACTTTTATTGCACTAATAGCTTCTTCAAAACTGGAAGTTTGTAGTGAGTTTTAATAGCTGCTTGATCTTTCTGAAGTATTGATAGCATGAAGGAATCCTCTTTCACTCATGGACGTGTGATGTAAGTCAAGGACAAGGCTTTGATATCAAAGACAGGACAGCAGATACTGCTGCAGAGGAGTCACTGGAAAGTGTCACAAACAACTGAAACCTACAGTGCCTGCCTGTATTTATGTTATGACTTTGTCATAAGAGAAGGAACTCTCTTAACTACTGAATACTAGTATAAAGGTTGCTGTTGCTTCTATGTATTATATTGGCCAGCAACTATGTATAGCTGCAGATCCATTTGACCATGCCTCTCTTTTGCCTCTTTTTGCCTCATTCTATTCTACACTCTTTGCTCCCTCGATGTTTTGAGCGAATTTCTCTGCCACAGAGAGAGGCTGCCTGGGCCCCTGGCACAGTAGAAATACAGTAGCCAGTAGAGCAGAGGCATATGGGCTTTGGCATGTGTTTGTGCTTGCCACCTCACACCTAAAATCACTCCCAAATGCCCCAAAAAAGATGTCGGATAGATCTCTTCTTTCTCTTGCCAACACACTCAATAGATGTATGATCCAAACCCTAGCTGGGACCCCTTTCCCATTCACTTAATTCACTCAATGGAGACCATTTAGATACTCATGGGGAAGAGGATCTCTTGCACAATGAAAAGAATCCTCTAGTGTGTTCCCAAATGCTATAAAATGGAAGTAATGACTAGAAAAGGACAGTGTCTAAAAACCCAACCTGAATATTGTGTCCTGAGATACTCTAAAGGATTATTTCACCCTGGTATCATCTAAGTTCATTCTTTTCTGTTCTCTTTTTATCTCCTTCTTGATGACAGTGCTTTTTTTTTTTTTTTACAATGAGCACAGTGGTCTCCCTTCATGGAATCTTTATCACCAGAATCATCATCTTGCCAGCTTACACTGTTCTCCCGTGAAAGCTGATGACCGGGATGGACTTCTGCAGTTTGGTATGTACCCGTGTTTCATGCATAAAGATGTAAAATTAGATCCTGCCTTTTCCTGTCCTGTGGGTGAGTTTGCCTCATAATTCTTAAGGTACCAGTGCTTAGTTATGTGCACACATATAACTTGAAGGACTTTTTTTTTCTGAAATGAAGAAAAGGGGCAGAATTCTCTCATCTGTCTTTTATTTCCTTACAACATTCACTCTGTTCCTTTAGGATGTCAAATGTACTAACTGCATTAAACCTTTTTGATACTAGAGGGAGCTCATGGCTTGAGCAGTCAGAGTGAAACATGATATCTTGGACAATTCTTGACGAAACACAAATGGGAAGTAAAGTGGCATTGATGACTATAATGCCCCTTTTTCCATCACAGGCAAAGCTAGAAGGGCTGAATTTACCTGCTTAGGAAATTACACATGGCTTTCAAAGGCACTCAGATAATGAAATGTGGTAGCTGCAATTTTTTTCTATATCTGAACTCCTTTCTGTCATGGCTGGATTTATCTTCTCAACTTTCTCTGAAGAAATAAGCCCTCTCATATCCCTATTAATACATGAAGGACTGTAACACAGGGGGCACTCATGGCAGTGCTGCTTTCAGACTCTACCTGCCATAACGACTTCAGTCAGACATCAGTCTTGTGCACAGGCAGGAAAGCACCACTTAAGTGTTCTTGAGAAGTCCCATGCACTGTATTTCTGTGCTCAGCCAGTTCCCTGAGGCAAATGCAGACTTGTCACAATACCTTCTCACCCACCCTAGCACAACTTCATTTGGGAGAGGCTGCTGGGTGGACAGAGCTGAGAGACTTGCTTCTTAGGCCTCTCTGTGTTGTGCCCTCTCCCCAGCTGTGGCTCAGCCAGCAGCAGTCATGGAGCTGGAGAGAGGCACTGGGACTGAGCTCCGAGTGCCTACTGTCTCAGGGCAAGGAAGAGCTGGCAGCAGGCATCCATCTCGTGCATTCCCATGAGATACCATTCAGAAAATAACTGTTCAGTGGGTTTGAGGCAGTGCAAGGCAAATACACCCTGGACATGATAAGGTCTTTTCTGAGACAATGAAGGCTGTATCAGCCTGGTGGACCTATGACTTCCCAGAGGTGAGGAACAGCTCATCACATGTCCACAGAGAGCATTAGCGAGGACAGAAGATTGTGAAGGGAAGCTGGCAGGATTTGTACCCTGGAAAAGCCCTGCTGTGGGAAGGAAGTGTAAACCGAGCATTAGCAGTGTGACTGAGTATTGCTGTGTGCAGGGTTGGATGATCAGAGAAAGTACATGCACGCACAAGAGATGTATGCAAACTCACTGTGTATATATATGCACAAAGAAGTATTCCAAGGGGATTTTCCAAAGCACCCAGGAGGAGACTTTAAAGCACAAAGTAACATCCTGAAACATGTTGGCTGACTCTTGCCACCTTCCTGTCTTTCTGCATTAGGAGTCTCTCAGTACAACACAGCACAGTTGAAAGCAGATTAGCCACCAGAAGCTGGGCTCTTTGGAGGCTGAAACACAGCCACACTTGAAATGGGCTAGCTTATATATTTTAGTTAAAATAACTATACATAATCAGAGCAAATTTAATTTACACTACAGTCATTTATTACTCCTTGACGTGTGGACTCCAGTCCTAGTGAGCACTACCCATATTCTGTTTAATTGTAATTCAACAAATCATTCCATTAGAAGTTGCTCAGCTGTCACTGTGATGCTCAGTGGGGTTTCAGTGGGGTTGCTAAAAGTGTCAGGGCAACAGTAAGTGGACAATCATATTCTTTCAGTGCCCAAGGCAAAGCAAAACTCACTGCTCTGCTAGGTTTTGGCAACCAGGACTCCGTGTTTGAGCAGCGGCAGGTCTGCCCGGGAGAGGGCAGTGATGCACAGACGCGCGCTCCGGCAAGGGCTGCTGGTGGCTTGCGTGAACGCAGACTTCTAATAGCCATCTCCTTCACATACAGCTGAACTGTTCTTCTTCTAACTCATTTTATTCTAAATGCGAAGTGTTTAATGAAAGATCAACAAGTGCGATGCCTCTGGATGGAACTGTGAGGCTTCTTTGACCCCTTCCAGTTCAGTGGTGTAAAGTGTTCGGTGTCATGATTTTTCTCTTTACTTTCACATCAGCAAAGAGGGAGGAATATCCTTGGAGTGGTTTTTGGGTGCTAACAGGACAGCATAAACGTAACTGGGAGCCTTTAGCCTCATCTTCTTCATGATAGCCATGGTGGGGAAAGTACAATGTATCAGATAGAAAGCACCATACAGACAGGGAGATATTAGATGTGACAGAATAATCACTTAAAGGCAAATCACAGTAGTGAGATTTCAGTGGAATACTACGGCCAGAAACATGCTCTCCTGCTGGAATAGATGCGACTGAGGAAGCTATACAAGGGGTCTCTTGCAAAGAGCTGAAACTGGGAAGGCATTACAGCATATTGATTTCATAAATACCTGGGCTTAAGAACTACAGTCTTCCCAACATTAAGTGCTGATGATTACTATGATTAGTAGTTCAGTCTAGTTTGTGGAATAGAAGACATTAGGAAGTACATGGCTGAAGAGGGCTGAATTTTTTCTCCTCGGTATCTTGTAACACAGTTGCACAAATCTAGATTGCCTGAACTTTAAAGGATGCATAAAGTACCAAAAGATGCTGTTGCTTGCTCTCTTATAGTGACACTGTAGAGAATCCTCTGGCCAAGGCAGTCATGCTCCTTTATCACCTATATGGTTAATCTTCATGAACACCAATGGCATGATTTTTATTTAGCTGGATTGCCTGTAAATTCTGTCAGCCTTTTCTTCTTCCTCTTTTTATTTGTGCCCAAACAATAGCAGTTGAAATTAAAAGGGCTGAGACTATTATAGTACATATGATTCAGAATTTACAAAATGTTTGATCATGTTCTTGGATGTACTCTGAATGTGAATACAATGATGGTAATATGAGGTAAAAAGCATTTTTAGCTCTTAGGACAGTATTTTTATAGGAGGCCCAAGCTATGGGGAAAGTATACCTGTGGGTCATGTTTATGCTCTTGCTCCTCTTACTGTAGAGAAAAAGAGTTTTGATGTTGCTCTAACATGCATCTAATTACAGCTGCACCTGAATGGCTACAACCTCAGCCAGAGATCTCAGTAATCCAGCAGCAAAAAACTCTTGCTTCTTTCTACCCTCTGCTACTTGCTAATTAAGTTAGCATTAAGATGAAGAGTCACTGCCGAGGAGTGCAGAGGAAGATACTGAAGGTCTGGCTGTAACTTATGTTCTGAGGAGAAAACAAGTGCAAATTTCTAGCAACAATAACTAGCAATAGCCAGTTGTTGCAGACCTTTCTTATAGTTAGCAGATTACATTTGTGAAAGATCTGACATCTCAGACTTCTAGATGGGATCAATTTCATGTCTCTCTATCCAAACCTTTCCAGTAAAGCTGAGGCTGGAAGTCATTACAGTTTAGCATCTGCTCACCGATCTCACTCCAGCTTCCGCATTGTCTTCCTAAAGTATTTGCTGCCCTGCAAGGAGCTCACATAGACTGTGTCTATATTGCATGCAAACAGTGCTTTGTGAGAGATCCCTGAACTGGCTGGAGGCTCCACACAGTTGTGCTCTATGCAAAGGGACTGGTCTAGGCTGTGGGTGCCAGGGTGGCTGTTAGCATGGTGCCACAGCTAGGTGAGATAAGTGCTGCACAGCACTGAGGTATCAGTATGACTCCTAGTCCTAGAGCTGGCAGGATTTGCACTGGCTATGGGATCTCTGCACTGAGCTGCCTCTCACAGTATAGATATTCCTCTTGTCTGCTATATTAAAGGTTTCACAGGGAGAGAAAGCAGTGTCCCAAGACCAGAATCAGGTCAATGCCTGAAATGGGAATCTGGAGAAGCCATGAACTGCTCCAAAACAGGCCACAAAAGGCCAAGAAACTGTGTGGGTCCAGAACAAAGACGAAGATGAGCCTGGAGCAAAGGCAGACAGGGAGAGTTCATAGGCAAGAAGAAGCAGAGCAAAGACACTCAGGAAATGGCAGTACAGACTATTCAGCTGCATCACTTAAGGGTGCTTATACCCCTGTAACATGGGAAGACTGGACATGGTGCCCTGGTGATCCCAGTCCTTGGATTGTTTGGATACTGAAGCCACGTCAGACTGGTCAGGAGAGGAGTTCATGAACAACTTAATTTCTCTAGCTCCTATCACTGTAAAGTTTAAGTGTCCTCAAATCTATCCTTAAAGGCCTTCCTGCCTTTAAACCTTTCAAAATGGGGCTGCATGGACATGCAAAAATGTCACACAATTGCTGCGGTCCCCCCTATTCTTGTGGGGCCTTGGTCTACCTGGCTGCCAAGAAGGTGAGAACTTCTCCCCTGTGCTACTCATGTTGGTCAGGAGAATGGCCAGCAGGAATGAAGTGCAGAGGGCAGGTGCAGCAAATGCCAGCTGAGGGCATTAGAGGGAAAGGTTTTTGCTAAGCTGGCAAAGCAAGACCTCTTTTGTGGAGCAAGAAGAGCTGAAAGGATACCAAGACAAAGCAGGGAAGTTACATTGAACTAAACTGGGATGTGCTTGCAGAGATAAATAGCTGCTTCCTGGCCCACATGTCAATGTCTTGTGCTTGCATTAGTTGCAAACATACACAAATGATTTTCTGGAAAGGCATCTTTTACTCCTCCATGCTCCTCTTCATTTTCCCCTGGGTTTCAAGGCACAGGTGCAATTGGAAAAAAAGGCTCAAATCTCCCTTAATGAGCTCAGACACAATTCAGGGCACAATCCAAAACTTCACAGCCAATGCTGACCTGTTCATTGTTTCAGTGGGATTCAGACCAGATCTTGGTTAGATAGTTTAATTAAAGTGTGACAGGATAACAGCAGTAGAGTGAAGTAGAGCAGCCTGGAAGGAATCTGCTTACACTTATTGTCTGCTAGCCTCAAATGATAACAGAATCAATTAAAAAAAAACAGAAGGGAAAACTGGGGAGAAAAATAAAAGTCCCTGTACTGAACTGTAGATATTAAAGCGCAAATCCAAATAGAACTGGCTTGACAAAGTCCAATGTAGTCATTCCCTGCTTCCTGCGGGAAATATACCTTAAGGAGAATAAAGTGGACAAAGACTTGCTGATGAGATGATGGCTCCCAGACTGAAGCTCTTTTTCTAAGACCTTACCTGGTGTTCCCATCTCTGTCATACTAGATGCCTCGCCTTCAACTGTGCTGTTCTGGCTGAAATTCCAATAAATAGACCCACCAGCCTCTCATTGCCCTTCCTACCTCTGTCACTGCTACGAGGTCTCCTCCCTTCTACCACAAGATCATTTCATTTCAGCCTGCCATGCACAAGCCATGCATGCAGGGATTTCAAAACTCCCCTTTGTCATAACTAATCTCTTTGTCTGCTTTAGCCATCCCTCCTTTCCCATGCTGCAATTGCTTTTCCTTCTAAGACAGGGGTATCAACCTCACAGCCCGTGGGCCAAATCCCGCCCTCCACCTTGTTTTATCCAGCCCAGCACCTTGTTTCTACCCAGTGGCAGCGCCGAGCTCCTTGCCCCTATGCTCCTGCCAGCACCAGTGTGACATGTGTTACACTGCTGGAGCAGCAGAAAGGCAGGAGCTATGAGTTTGACACTGCCGCTCTAAGATATAAACCAACTTTTTTTTTCTTTGCACCTCTCTATTCAACGGGATCTTGATTCTCCCTTCTGAGTTGCTATAATTTGTTTTGTTCAAATATTGTCTTCATTTGCAACAAAGCTGACTGTATTATCTGTGAGTGACAAAGAAGGATGGCATTTAAAGGTGCTTATAAAGCAAATCCCACACCAATCAGAGGCCATGTGCTCCCAGTAACCCATTGCTTTATGTATCAGTGTATTGAGTCCCCCATTTAGATTGCAAAATCCACAGGCATGTATATGTTTAATGGTTATTCTTCTAAAAAGAAACTTGTGACTGACATGAAGAATGAAATGCTGAAAATTGGACTGATTTTATGTTTCAGGAGTGTGATCCTCCAGACATTTTAAAAGAGGGAGAAGGAATACCACTGATCTGAGAACACTGGTGTAAGGCTCTGGAGAAAGAGCTATATCCACTTCCTAGTTCTGCCATGGCAAGAATGACCTCAGGTATTGTTATTTAATTTCCCTATGACTTAGCTCTCTGTGTAAAGGGTGATTGCGCTTTCTTTGACTTGTAAGGTTGTACTGAGATGTTTTGATCTTATAGAGATTAGTTGGAGGAGCACCTATGAAAAGGTTTTTTTTGTTAAAAGAGATGGAAAGGAAAAGGCCAAAATCATGAAAATTTCAAAACTACCAAGCCCTGAGGAAACAAGGGTGAAATCCTCTGTGGAGTCTTTCTTCAAAACAGAGTTTTGTGGTTTAAGCAGTGAGGAGTTTCCACACATCTTTCTTCCTCTGCTTGTGATAAACCTTTAGCACCAGGACATTTGCTTAAGTGGAGAGGGCGGCATGGGTGCCTGTACAGAGAAGTTCATCATTCCTACATCAGCTGAATAAAAACACTTCTCATAACAAAAAAAAAGGCAGCACTGACATTAGGTGCATCACCAGTGCAGTTCCTGAGACTGCTAATATGCACATGTACAGGCACACAGGCAGGGCTTTGTCTCTGCCATACCTGGGCATATTGTACAGTACAACAGTCCATTAGGGGTGCATCATCTGAAGGTGAGTAGAATAACACAACCTCCAGGGCCTGGCTTCAGTAAAAGACCTACATAAACTTGAGGGAGTAATTTCCTTTTATCGTTATTTACTTTCTTCATTGGATAAAAACGAGTCTAGCAGTTCTCAACCTTGTATCCACAAGGTTGCACGCTGTAGTTGAAAAAGGCTATTTTGTTCATTATTTATTTATGTATCATTACAGCTCACTGTCTGAATGTGATCTTTTTCAGAGGTCCTGAGAGCTCTCATCTGCATTTCGTTGTTTAAGTGACCAGCGTGCATTTGACCCTGTAATATTATAAGCTGCCTCAGAAGCCGGCCCCTCACACCTAGCATTTGAAGGTGGGGACAGTATGGGAGCCCTCAGAAAAATTTTAGCTGCATGATCCTGAGAGTGGTTCTGAAGGATCTAGGGATGGAGGTTTGTGCTGGCTTTTGCCTCAGTCCATCTCTCCATCACAGCGCCCATAGCCAAAAGGCAGGAAACACTAGCCCGTACTAGATCCCAGCACGCCTTCTCCAGCGGCGTTGGGAGGGGAAGTCTTCCCAGCAGCATCTCCCAGGCACAGCTGCTGGATAATGGACAGCAGCCCCAGGTCTTGCTGCGAGAACTTAATCTGCGCTGTCGTCCCTCATTACTGCCACTCAGTGCCGTCGTGTCCAGCCAGGAAGGGGTCACAAGATGACATGAGAGAGGTGGGGCGGAGGGGGTATAAAAGGGCCCGGCAAGTACCGGGAAATATGGAAAGGCTAAAAAGAGAACAGCTACCCACGCGATGGTCTCAGCGGCTCGGTGGGGATGGGGCTGAAAGCGGCTGGGTTCACACCAAGTCCCCCGAAGGTCACTCTGCAATACGGTAACTGGAGGCTCGGCTGTCAGCGCCCATAAAGGCCGCTCTGCTCACGGCGCTGGGGTGGGGAGGGGAAGGGGGTTTGTTTAGAAGCATTAGCGCGCCCCTCCCCTGGCCCCATTAGCGGCCCTTATTAAACCAACACAGACAAAGAGGAAAGATGCCCTCGTTAATGGAGAGTCTCCGATAATTACTCTGCTCTGCCGCTTCTTTTGGGGCCTGAATGGCCTTTGAATAATGTTTCTCTTGCTGTGGCTGCAGACAATACCCTCGCAGACTGCTTTAAGCGGTGCCAATCCCATTAGCAGAAGAATAGCCGAGCTCCCCGGTTGTGGGGGGGGTGCGCACGGGACGACTGCGGGATCTCGGTGGGAACGTTGCCCACCGCTTCCCTCTCCTCTCTTGCACTGCACGGCCCACCGAAGCGAAGCAGGGGAGCGCTGGGCAGAACTTCATCTGGGAAACAATCTCCCTGCTTAAGCAGCGGCTGAACCGGGGCGCTTGCGAGAGGCGCGTTGCTCCAGGCTGCGGGGTCGCCGAAGCGGGCGGGTGCGCTCGCCGAACGGGACGGGGAGAGCCGAGAGGCAGAGCCCCGGCACGCTGCCTCGCCCGGCCTTTCCTCACGTTCCCCAGCCACAGCTCCTCTCTACACCCACACAAGGCACCAAGGGGGACGGGAGGCCCTGGAGTCTCTGGAAACAGAAGCAAGCCGTGTTGCTTCTTTACCGTGCAGAGGAAACGAGGTGACGGTCATCCCTCTGCATCCCGTTGATGCATGAGAACGGCCACATCACCCAGTTTGGGGAGGGTTACATTTGTGCTGCACTTCTCAAGCAGGAAGCTAATTACTGAATTCAATAGGTAGCTATCAGCCAAACTTAGAGGAGTGGGAATAACTCTACCCGAACCTTTGCCTTTGATCTCCCCTTCTGCATGATAAGTGAAAATAGCATATAGCTGGGCTGTCTGCGATGTTTAATTTAATCATCTGATGATATTTATTTTCACAAACATAAACTCAATGAACATTTATCGGAAAGGTTTCATCTTGCACTGAACGTGCCAGTTAACGTCCTTTCTGTGAGGTAATAGCTTCTATGTAGGGAGTCAGTAATTAAAATGTGTGAAAAAAGGCCCCTTCATCAGAGGCAGTGGAGAAAGACGGTGGGTCTGGCGCTCAGCTGGTGTGAAGTGGCAAGTCTGTCAATGGCCACAGTAAATGGGCATTGCTCCTTCCACATTATGCCAGCAGAGGATGTTCCCAAAGGGGCCTTGAAAATTTCCCAGTTTGTGAAAGATGTTTGGATTCTTATCAACAGGAACCAAACTCAGGAACACATGATACAAGAGTCTGGTCTTTGGAAGATTATTCTACAGTACTTCTCGGAGATGTTCAGATCTAAAGGAAAGCACTTGGTCCTGTAAACTCTCATGCAAAGAAGAAGCTAAGTTAAGTTTCTGGTGTTATAGAGCCGTTTTCTCCCTGTTTCACTGTTAATTCTCTAGACATCCAGAATGGTAATCTAAAAAGCTGATATTTGAAACATTCTAAGCAGAAGGACGATTACTTCCTTTATGTTTTCATTGCGTGGACATAGAGGGCACAGTTTGTTTACACATATAGCTAACCACCAGATGGCTCTACACCTTCTGTTCAGGTTTGGGATGTACCTTGATGGTTGATGAGCACGGAGACCAAAGCTGGAAGTCAAGCTGTGTGGGAGGTTCTGTTGGATAACCACCATTATGTCTTTAACTAGTATATCCTGCTTGAAACAGTTCATGATTTCACATTGGAGGATGGTGATCTGCTTCAGCAATGAAAACTGCAAAATCTGGAACTTGCATTCTTATATATAGTAAAGGAACAACTTGCATTCTATGTATGGTAAAAATAACACAAAAATTTTCCAAGGTTCATGTTTCATCAGAATTAGAGTCTGTTATCCTGGCGCTTTGAAGAATAAGGTTGGTCATTTATTCTTTTCCACTGGCATAGAGACTGCAGGAAAAGAAATCTCTACCAGACTAGAGGACGAAAATGTAGAGTAACCTGTTCCCAGATTCGTTTTTTTTATACCACTTGAGCTGTTCCTTTGCAGCCAGTGTAAGAAAGGTGTATGTTAATTGCATTTTGCCTTGGAAATAAAGTGTACACTGCCATATATTTGCAAAATGTTTCCAGCAGATAAGAACAGAGTTATCAATATCTAGAGTTGGGAAGAGGTCTCTTAAGGGGCTGAGAAGGACAAAATTAAACATCAGTCTCTTTCACTATGTGTTCTTTCTTGTGGGAACACAGTGTTTCCTGCAGAACTCTGCAGTGCACAAGGCATTGCTGCAAGGATGTGTGGGGCCTTGGTGCTGCTTGGCCCCTAGGAGGTGTCTGGCAGGGAACGGAGCCCTTCCAGGAGGTGCCTTTCCCATCTCCTGCACAACAAAGTGCTGGGCATTGCATAATGCCTGGATGTGTTTGACAAATAGGGTCCCAAGGAGCCTTGTGGGCTGTAAGAGAGAGAGAGGGGCAGGAATAGTGCCTGACTGCACTGAATTCCGAGCTCTTGAGTTGGGTACTAGGAGAACTGGGATTGTTTTGATTTCATGGCACATGGTTACTGTCCTTCCAGATTTATGGCTGCCAACTGTCTCTGGGAGTCTGTTTTTGAGCAGAAGGGTGATTGTTCTTGAACAAGGCGTCTGTGCTGTCCTCCCCTAAAAAAGCAATGACATTTATGTTCTTCTGCAGTCACAAATCACTTCTGCACTACAAGTGGAAAATGATTATATGGGCCACTTCCCACAAAACTATATAGAGTTTAACATTTTAAAACAGGCAATTTCTCTTCAACGGAGAGATCAGAACCAGGGGAGGATTTTACACTTCTCATTGAGTGCAGTGTGCATTGCCTACCTGCTCTCCTCCCCTGACATTTGTGTCCCCACAAGTGATGCACTAGCAAATCCTGTGCCTCCCACATGAGTATGCCAGGCCTCGAAGGGGAGCCTGTAGTTCATAGTTGGCAGAGAGGCCAAGCCTTGAAGCATCATCAGACCCAGGAGTCCTAGAGAGCCTCTTTCCTTCTGAGGACGCCAAGAGATAAATGTCTCAGTACCATTTGAGAAAAGGCTGGATAGCAATAAATAGCATGGCAAGTGGTGATCCTGCCTCTTAAGGGATTGTAGTGCATACAGTTGAATTAGAATAAGAAGATTAATCTTTGACTGTTACCCAGTGAAGAAACCATTCATCGTTAGGAGCAGGACTTGAAATGTATGGTGTTCTAGTAATATATTATTTGTAAAGGCCAAGATTAATTAATTTGCAGTCAGATAAACTGATATTTCTTTGTGCCAGAGGCTCTCATTCATCCTTGCTACCACTGAAGTGAGATAACCCATATGAACACAACTTTGTTAATCGTGCCAGTCATATCTTGTGGTGTATTTTAAATGGTTGGTGTGTGAGGAAGAGAAGAAAAACTACTGATGAAAGCTAACCTAATACCTGCCTTTTGTTCTGGATTGTAAGTCCTTTTCACGGACTCAGTTCAGCACCACATTTTTGTGCAGTCACTTTTCAGTGCTAACCTTGTCCCTACTGCTCGGTGTGGCCCTGCTGACTCCCCTGGGATGCACAGTCCATGAAACAGCACAGAGCCCATCATTTTAAATGTGTATGTGCTGCTGCTTGGAACTGGTCTGTGTACACGGGACATCAAAATTCAGGTACCTCCCTGATAGTGGGTATCTCCCACACGTGGGTATTTCTCACTGGGAGGTTATTTTTACAGGGAATGTATTTATGGGTGGGGTGCTGTGCTACATTCCAATTAAATATGTGATTCCTAATTCTTTTAACTTCTTGTTTTCTTTGGGTAACAGGTTGTGCCAGAGATCTTTTTGCTGCCCTGTGGCAGTATAAACTCATGCCGTGCTGCTGCCTGCAGCCTGCACCTCAGTGTGCTTGCACTTGAGAGCATAAAAAAAACATTTAGAGTCTGGCATTTTCCACCTCTCATGAGGTCAAGTAGCAGCTTCCTGGGAGTCTCAGCAGCTTTAACAAGGTGCAGTGCCACCTGTGTCCTGGGCTGCATGGAAAGAAGTGTGGCTAGCAGGTTCAAGGGAGGTGATTCCCCTGCTCTAGTCCACTCTCATGAGACCCCATCTGGAGTGTTGTGTCCAGTTCTGGAATCTGCAAAATAAGAAGGATATGGAACTGTTGGAACTTTTTCAGAGGACTATGAAGGTGTTCAGAGGGCTGGAGCACCTCTGCTGGGAGGACAGGCTGAGAGAGTTGAGCTTGTTCTGCCTGGAGAAGAGAAGACTCTGGGGAGACCTTATAGAGGCCTTCCAGTACCTGAAGGGGCTACAGGAAAGCTGGGGAGAGGCTTTCTAAAGGGCAAATAGCGATAGGACGAGGGGGAATGGCTTTAAGTTGGAAGGGGGAAGATTTAGGTCAGACATTAGGAAAAAATTCTTCATGCTGAAGGTGGTGAAGCCCTGGCACAGGTTGCTCAGGGAAGTTGTGGATGCCCCCTCGCCCCCTCCCTGTAAGTGTTCAGGGCCAGGTTGGATGGGGCCTTGAGCAGCCTGGTCTGCTGGGAGGTGTCCCTGCCTATGGCGAGGCAGTTGTAGCTGGATGGGCTTTAAGGTCCCTTCCAACCCAAACCATTCCATGGTCTATGATCGTTATTATTCCAGGGGAAGTGAGGAGCTGAGGGTCCCTGGGGCCCGGGGAGGCCGCCGAGACGCCCGGGGGGCAAGGGCGGGGGGGACGGGGGGCTGCCGGGCAGCTCCGCGCGGGGCTCCCGAGTGCCGGGGCTCCCGGCGGGGCTCGCGGCCGGGCGGCGGCGAGAGGAACCTTGGTGCCGCGGAGCCGTTTCCCGTGGCTGCCGGGGCGGGTTTGCGGCGGGACGCGCCGGGCCGTGGTTGAGCAGCGGTCGCTCCGGGAGGGCGGTGGCAGGTAAATGCGGGGCGGGGGGCGCGGGCTGCGAGCGGGGTCCCGGGTGAGTTAGAGCTCATCTGCCCTGCCATCGTGTCCCCGGCCGGGAGACGCGATGCCCTGCGCACGGACAGGCCCTGTCCCGTCGCTCTCCCCACCCGCAACCGCTCCCGGCCTCGGCAGGGTTTGGGGCTGCTTCCCGCGCGGGGGTCGCGTTCCGGTGTGTGCTCCGGTTCGCAGCCCGGAGCGGGACACGGCACTCGTTACGCTGCGGTACAAGTATGGCCAGTGGGTTTGTACCTTCTGGGATCAAATAGGCCCGGGAGGAGGGTGTGCGTTATGTGGGAATGTGTGCGAGCTGGAGTGCCAGCAGAAGTGCTGAGATCACTGGCATCCCAATGGTAGGAACGGGAGGAAGGTCACGGTCAGGTTTGTGTGAGGAATTGTGACTTGCTCTGGATCTGTTTTCTTTTCCACAAACAGGGCCACAAGTGGCCCTGATACTGCAGAGATTTACAGACAAATCTAATTGTAGGCACTGCATAATCCCACCAAGCAACTACAGAAAGTCACAGTCTATAAGAATAAGAGAGCATCTGAATCTTAGTAGGATCAATGCCCATATGCTTTAAACAACAGTAATCTTAATCTTACCACTTTCAAGGCTTGTTTATCTAAAATTAGTGAATTAAATCTGGGACTTAAAAAAATCAGAAGTCTAAAATGTGAAACAAGGCACTATGTAGTGGGATGAAGAATCTCATCAGCCTACAGTAGCTAGAATCCTCGAAGCAGTCATGGCACTGAGTCTGCCAGCATTCCAGAAGCATTTAGACAATGCCCTCAATCACATGGTGTGAATGTTGGAAGTATCCTGTGTAGGGATAGGAGTTGGACTTGATGATCCTTTTGGATCCCTTCCAACTTCGATAATTCTATAATTCTATGATTCTATTCCTGTAGAACTTAGCAGTCTGAACTGACAGTGTATATTAATATTTCGGTTTCAGCAGATGTTTTGATGTTTCTATTTGGCTTCTGCTGAGACCCTCAGTAGTGAAGCTGTAGTTCAGTTTAAAAAACAGCAAGTGTTTGTGCTGAGTAGTGACATGACTTTGTAGCAGTACAGGTGGTTACAACAAGCCTATGGGGTTAGTTGCGGCAAGGCCATCAGCGCCTGAGGGTAAGGTTGCTGTTGTAGTTTGCTGAACTTCAGCATTATTTGAATCATTGCTTCCTTCCCTTGATGATTAATGTGCCAAACCACTGTGGCTCTGGCTGTTTCGAAGACAAGAGAAGGGCTTAGTTTGAGTTTCAAAACGAGTTTGTAACTAAACACTGCTTTTCCATCAGTGTCGGTATTCAACCGCTAACACTTATGGCAAGTCCAGGTCTCACTGTATAAAGGCTTGTACTGTCCCAGCTGAGCAACTTGGGCCCCACCTTTGACTAATGGAGCTGCTACAGTTGCAGATCGGGGCTACTTGGAAAGCTGTGTGCTGGACAGATTTGGATGTCAAGGATATTTTATTAGGCTGTGCCATGATTTCAGGGAAGAAATGTCTCCCACATTCTTGTGGGAGATGCTATGGTTTTTACCCTCCATCTGGCTGTTGGGGTAATAGCAGATGTTATGCCCAGCTGTGGGGTTGTACTGGACTGTGCTGGAGCCTGATCATTGTTTAGCTCTACCCTGCAGAGCTAAGTAAAAATGTATTGTGTAGTCTGGCATAGATGGTAAAGGATTCAGTTATTATGTTGTTATTTATACTAGTTAGGGCTTTATCTAGAAAGGTCCCAGAGCATCTTACGGTCCTACTTGTAATGAGATAAATGTCCTCATCTGGCAAGCCCCTCTTCTGTGTGTCCATTGCTTAAATACAGCCACCTATGGGTGCAGCGGGACATTGCTGCACACAACAGTTGGAAGCTCAGCAGCCTCATTTCCAGCAGTCTCTGTAAATGAGTCCTGGTGGAGCAACATGTCCAAGAACAAAATGTGCCTTTTATTTCTGTTCAGACCTCACAAGATCAAACTGCCCTAGTTTCTCGTCTTTTTAAAGAAAACCCAAAGTCAAGCTTTTAAGGGCTGGCAGTCTTTTTCCTCAGAGTAGCTCTAGAAAGTGTGGAGTGAGGAGATACTTATAAAATTTCAGTCTGCATTAACCAGAAATGTTTATTTTTGTTTCAAAAAATAGCTTTATCTCACCTGTCATATACAAAGTTCCCCCCCATCCTAGCAGGAGACAAGCTGGAACATTGTGGCAGGTACAATTAGAAATGTTATACTCAGTCATATGTTGTTTGTTGTTTCTTGAATGTTCAGTTCAATCACATTTCCTTGTGTATTGGAGGTTTCTATCGCCCCCCTCAGATACCCTTTTCTGTATCTCTTTACTATCTGTGCTGGGCTCAGGAGGTAACAGGCTCCTTTGTAGTGTCTGTCTGCTGGGCAGAACAGGCAGGAGTTCTTGTAGTCGAAGTGCAGCATGCAAAATGCAAGTTATACCACTTTAAACAAACACACAAAGCAAATGGACTCAAGCATAAAAATTATTCCTCCTCCCTTTGGTTGTTACTTGGGACTGCAGTTGTGTTTAAGACCATGGATCTGTGCCTTGGGCCAAATCATGGCACTGCTTCATTCCGTTTGTCCAGATGGATATTGTGTCTAAAGTGTTGGTTTGAGGTGTTTGTGTCCAGATGATCTTCAGGGGCAGTGCTAGGATTCCCGAGAGCCTCTGTTCCCCTATGCCTGACATTCTTCCCTGCGAGGTCAGCCAGCAGGCAGTGTGGACAGGGGGGCTGGTGGGTTTGGCCCGCAGCCTGGACTGTGTGTCACTATCAGCTAACTCCGCTCCGGTCAGTCTGCTTTGCTTTCTCTTCCTTTCCTTGCCAAGGGTCCTTTATCCTTTCTGGAGTCCCTGTCCAGCTACTGGGATTTCAAATGGTTACTCATCCACGGGAAATGGTACAGCCCCTCATTACTTGGAGGTGCTTCCCAGCCAGGAAGGATGTGTGTCAGAGGCTGCAAGGCAAAGGAGTCCGTGATAAAGATCTGGGGAGAGTGGGAGCCCTATGACAGTCTTTGGAAAAGAAAAGCTCTCTTTAGTCCATCCACCTCCACTGCTGGGTCCTCCTCACCCTCTGGACCCGCTTTGTGTAGGTGCAGTAGGCTACCGTGTGCTTTTCAGCTTAGAGTTTTAATTACTGTTTCTGAAGCACAGTTAAATTATAGTGTGCTATAAGCATTGTTTATTACTGTGTGCTCATCACTGGATGAGCTGTTCTGTAGCTGTGCTGTGTTAGTTCCCCACACAGGGAGGATGCCTGGGGAGCTTCCTTGTTAAAAGCAGTAGGTCAGATCTGAAGCTGGGGAAAATCTATGCTTCACATGTACGCTTGCTAAGGCTCTGCTTCTCCTCACAGAATATGACATTTTCACCTCTTCATTTTATGGAATATGAATATTCTTGCTTGTTTTTTTTTGGTTTACTTGCTGTAGTATGAAAGAGATCACTGCTTTTTGCTTGACTGCAATTAGGCACTAAGTTAATTAGAGTTGTTCTGACTCTTTGCTGCTCCCTGGGTCTAGCAAACAGGATGTGACAGTTCTTCTTCACTGATAAATGTTGGCAGGTAATTTAATCTTTAAAGGGTAATGAGACTACAGCAAACAGGTGGGTTTGCAACATGGAGATGGTTATGCTTACACTCACAGTTATCCTCTCTAGCACCTGGCCCTATAGCCAAACATTCCTGACCAGAAAGCCTCTTTCACCAGTTTTTGTTGAATATTGTTGGTGGTTTTGTGCAGGAACATCAGTCAGAAGGTATTTATGTGAGTCACTTTAAAGTTGGGATAGTATGAAAATTTGAAGCAATTAATTTCTCACTTGTGTGTTGGGGAAAGAGGCTTTTGAAGAGGAGCTTTAAAAATGTCATCTGAAGACAATTATCCAGGCCATTTGAACCAACCATTGACTGTCATATGGCAACCTCTTTGCAAATGTGGTTCTCTGTTCCATGTGGAAAATTTCTTGTAGCTTTGCATTTTTTGAGGCACTGTACATTTCATCCAGACATTTAAATGATGAATCTAATGAGCTTGTGTGCAGTGTTTCTCACTGAGTCTACACAACCGTGGGTCACCTGGGATTTTGGAATCACCTGAGGAGGAGGCTTGCGTTGTGCCAAGGGAACAAAATACAGCCAGGATACAAGCAGTTGTGGTACTTTGCACAGGGACAGTTATCAGTTGCCTTTCCAAGTTGAGTATGAGAGGCAAGCAGGAGTGTAGCTTTCAATTGCTGCTCAGAGAACAGGCTGCAGTATGCATGGATTTTGTAACTGCTAGGAGTGTGTTTTGAACCAGGACTACTCTGGTTTCATATGGATGGCACAGAGTACAATGATTCTGTCTGGAGGCATTGTGTGCTGAGGCTTCAACCACAGCAGCTATGATACTGTGCTTCCTGCACAGCTAAGGGAGGGAGGGTTTCTGGCTGGGAGTGAAACCTAGATGCCATCAATCTTTGAAAGAGCTTCTGGTCAGAACAAGGTGAAGAATGTTTGCTGAATAGGCCTTGCTGAACTGTAAATAAATAAAGTATCATCTACCATCTAGTTATGGCAGGAGGATGCTGGAAAGGGGGCACTCTGCAGTACCTTGCATTGTGCTGCTATTCCGCAGGCATTCTGTGCCAGTGATGTATAGAAGTACGTAGGCTGTAGTAAAGATTTTGTGTGTGACAATCAGCCATCTGTGCATCCTCTTTCTCTCTTCTACCCATTCAGGTGTGCGCACCTGACAGATACAGCTTCTTAACTAAGAGATAACACCTAAGCCTTCAACTTCATAGCTTTTTTTAGGGATTCTGCACAGCAGAGTATGGTTTTCAGGGACTGTCATTGACCTGAGTGCATCCCATTTAGGTTCTGGGCAGTCCTTGGCTGATGGAACCCACCAAGCTTGACCAAAATCCTCATAGCAGCAAAACCCGTAGGCTGTGATTGTTCAGGGTGCCACTGGAAGTCATTCAGGTCACAGGCTGAGGGTAATCAGACTGATAGGCAGACCAGCTTGTTAGGTGCTAGCTGCTCCAGCCCGAGTGGATTATATTCAAGGAGGCTGTACACCTATCTTTTTTTCAAATGACTTGTTGTTCAGACCAGGCTTGTCACAGCCCGTAAGCTGGACTGTAGTGATCCAGGCTTGCAGCATAACAGAAATAAAGGTCCCTGAGGCTGCTTGAATTTGCACTGCTACCAAATTGTTACCCAATTGAAAGTGTTGCTCTGTTTTGCTTGTTGACATAGGTGTTTCAGCCCACAGTTGCAATGCAGCGCAAGATAAGCAGACCTGCTTCTCACAGCAGATTCCAGAGTGCTGAGAAGGGATAGGACAAGCTTGCCAGTGGCTGAGGCACCCCTGTTCTCTATTTGCATACAGGTAACTTGTAAAACTGTTTTTATACTCTTGAGATAAAATTCTTAGAAACACCCAAATCTTTGCCAGGAATTTGAGACGAAGAGTTACTAGGAATCAGTGAGACTTCGGGTACTTGTAGCAATATTACCTTCCTTTTTCTGTCTTTTTCTGCCTAGGAATTTGTCTCATTTATGCATTTCCTCCTGAACACGTTGCTTTTGAACATCATTGATTGTTCCTTTCTAATTCTCGCTCCAAATACAAGAGAAAAGGGGAAGTCTTTATTTATCTGTTGTGTATCACTCATTGTTTTATACATCTCTATTATCTGTTCACTGAAGAGGAGGTCTTGTGAGCATCAAAACTGACAAGACTGCTTATCAAGTTGTGTGATGCCTCCTATTCCTCCTTCCTGCTTTCCCTTTCTGCTTTCATGGTGTCTTCAGATCTTTCTCACGCTAACCGCTTGTGTCATGGCTAGTTTGAAGAGATCCATGTGATAGCAGTGGCCTTCTAGAAAGGATAAGGGACCAAGTTTTGCTTGCTTTTCTCTTGGCATGAGGGTAAGTTTGGGCCTGTTTCCTGTCCACTGTTGAACAACAGTACAAGAACTGCATTTTTAAGGAACTACTGCTCTGTCACACCTAGTTGAAATTACCTGTATGGTTCAAAAGAAAGAGAGAGAAGGAAAAGAACTGGCAGGTGCAATACAAACCCTGTTTCCTTAGGAAACCAAACTGAAAGAGGTCCCTTATATATATACGTTTTATATGGATTGGTGAGCTAAATGGATCTCTTTAGTCGCTGGTATCTAAACACGTGGTGACTCTAGCTTTTCCTCCTGCCTGAGCCAGAATGAACAGTCCTGAACATAATGTATATGCTAGGGTTACACAATGAATGCCTGATATGTGTACCCACGAGGTGCTTTCTTCTCTTGCTTCTTCTCTGCTTTTTAACTATTGCTATGTAATACCTGGTATTTTCCCTGGCTCATGGGGATGTAGAAGCGCAGATCAGGAAGTTAAATATCTGTTCCAGTGTATGTTCCTTGTCCTTTGCTGTCGATGGTTATCTCGGGTGTCAGACTGTGCTGTTACCTAGGTTAAATCCTTGTGGCTTCTGTAAGGGATCTAATCTTGACTAAGCTGGACTTCTGTGTCTCACATGGCAAGACCAGCCATCCTTCCTGTTTACCTCAGCCATATGAGTAATGTGGCCACTATAAACTTGTGATGGTAAAGGCTTTGCTCATGTTGTAAGTGCATGTTTATTATCTGACTGCTCCACATTGATGGATGAAAGCTGTATCTGCGCTAGACAGACGTACAGAAAAGCATGGTTTTCAGCTACTGCAGTCCCTGAAATCTCTATGTCTGGTGGTTTTTGCTAAGTACAATACACCATGTCCATTCTTTTTTTTGCCTGCAGTCTTCAATAGTTTGGGCTGATGGTTCCCTCTTCCTCTCCTATTCATGGCCTTAGGCTGAATGTCTTTGAGAAATTTCAGTTGTTTCCAAGAAACAATACATAAGGCAATAAATTTCATAGTAATTTAAAAGGAGTTCATACTATCCTGGTTGCTTTTTTTCCCCCTTCATATGAGGGAACTTATTTTCACTGCTTTCCTTCTAGGAGATTCTGATGGAGCTTTACTGCCATATTAAAGGTTGCTTTCATTTGGAATAAATCTGTGCAGAAGTCTAAATTAAACTTTTGTTGAGTGCCACTGTCAGCAAATGCCAAATTGTGTTTCTGAAGGAAATGTGATTGCAGAATCCCAGTGCTAATTGGAATTATTGGCACTACTCTTCCTTTGATCTAAGGAGGTGGTATAGGAATGGATGAGCCTGCCACCATTGAGGTCACGTCTCACATCTTTATTGAGTAGGCCAAACACAGTAGTTTGGAAGGTAGGAGTGCTGCAATTTGTGCACGGTGTGATGCAGGGGCCTGTCATCTTCTCATGACCTTGTGATTCAGCATCTTACTGGATATGAGGTCAGTTTGTAGTTTTGCATCACCGTGCTTGGCTGCATGACACTGGACAGCTCTACTCTCACAGGATCCAGAGGGACATACAGCCACATGGAGCCTCCAGCATTTAAAAATGAACCTGTTAAATGTAAGTGCCAATTTCCCTCGCTTGCTTTCCACCTTTCCTAATGATTTAAAGTAACAGAGCAGCATTGCATCTGGTACCACTGAAACGCTTCATTGGCATATCATAAGCCCTTCTGGAGTCATTGTTGCTCCAGTCCCTTGAGTAAGAGCAAAGCTGATGATGTTAGTGCTGGTTTTGTTCAAGTGCTGTTTTGAAACTTCAAATATCAAGCTTGCTTAAAAAACATCCCATAGTAGGATTTAGGATAAGTGGACAGGTTTCACCAGATCATGTCCCTTAGCTTGTTCCTGGAGCTCCCAAGGTACCAAGGAGCAGAATGCTGTTCTGGGGTTACTGGCAGGAATGAACTTCAAGAGTGAACTCCATGCAACATTAAGCTGACAGTGCAGATGTGCCCTTGATGACTTTATTTCCTGCTGCTGTCAACTGACACAGCTGTGCAGAGTCTGTTCCAATACTGTTCTGTTTTGGATCCACTCCAGATCTGTTTTGTTCAACCCTCTGGTTATGGTTCTGGCTTTACCTTCAGTGTCTCACTCTACATTTACTTGTTGAAGCTGATCCCAGTACTGGTTCACTATGAGGCCAGTGAAGTGAATCCTTGCAAAGAGATAAAGCAAGAAAGATCCCAGTGTAAAGACTTGAAGTTTCCAGATTTATGTATGTGATTATTTGTTGAGATCATACTCTGAACTGCTTATCTGTTAGGAGGGAGGGTGAGCTGCTGGTTTTGAACACAACTCTCATGGCTGGCCACAACTGTAGCAGGGGTGGGAGAAAGCCCATCCTTCAGCCCATCCTGATTATGGAGGGTGTTGATTTGAGCTACAGGATTCTGTGCCTCCTTCTTGAGGGGCTGCTGGCCTCCTTCATCCCTCTGGCTTGCTATAGGAAAGGGTGCCTGTTTAAACAACTTTGATAATATGTTAGATAAATTGACTGTTCTGGATTTAAAGAAAAAAACAGCCTTAAATAGAAGTATTATCTGTGTTTGATGCTGTTTAATAGATGTTTTTCCCTGCTCTTGGGTCCTGGTAGCACTTCAGCAGCCGTTCTGAAGCTAATGAGCTGCTAATTATCAGCCCTGCCCAAGCTAATTAGTTCTGTTAAGAGTGTATTAATCTAGGCAGAGCTCTGAGCTAATGCTGCTTTGCTGCTTCTAAGACTTGTGCTGATGTGGTCAATACTGGAATGTGGATCTCTGACTTTGACCTGTTCTGCATGTACAAGGTCTAGGTACTGAGATTTCTCGTAGCAGCTGTGAGAGCTGTTCTCCCTCTAGCACAAACATCCAGTTTCCAGGTCCAAAAAGCTTGCAGGCATTTGACTGTTTTTTCCAATTTAAACATACCTACGGTGCACTTCCCTTGATCATGGCAGCACTGTGGATGGAGCTTCAAGAGGGAGAGGTTAGAAGGCAGCAGGCTTGATGTGAAAGAAGTCAGCGATGAGACACCCCTTACTGCACCACAGGGAGTAGGAACTTCCTTCCTCCTCACAGGCATGAGCTTAGCTGTGTCAGTACAGCTCTTCAGTCATTCTAGCATTAAAGCCCTTCGCTGTTCTTATGTTTTGCCAGTGAATCAGTGGCTTGGAAATAATGACCTGCAGATTTGTGAGCGTGCAGGATATGGTATATTTTGTTTTGCTGGTAGAGTGCTTTATCTTTCTGGGGTTTAGGCTGCCACATGGTTTCACTTAAGTTTCCAGTGATGTTCTACTGAGAAACACTATGTGCAGCACTCTAATGGCGTTGATTTATTAGGCAAATATTACATTTCTGTTTATGCAGACAAGTAGGCAAAGTAGCTGCTGTAAAACTCATGTTGGTCTCCTAAAATTGGGAGTGTAAGCAATCTGGGAGAAGAAGGTGAGCTGTTTGAGGCTGGCTGGCTTGTTTTACTAACCCTTCATTTCTCAGCTTTTCTCTTATGACCCCATTGGAACCTGTACTGAGCATTCCCTAGGTGGGTGCATTTGTGCTATTAGTCAGTACCACCTCTCAGTGCAGCTTTCTAAAACTTGGTTAAAAATGGCATCACTTTGGTTCTCCTGTATATGGTGCTCCACCCTGCTCTCAGCAGGTCCCCGTTCCAGAAGTGAGAATACACAGAGTTCATGCACAATGAACAATAGAAACACCAAAGGGGATTTTCATACATAATAATGTTGGTGCCAAATGAAAGAGAACGTAAAATCAAGGAGACTGTGTCTGTAAAAGGAGTGATATGATTAAACGTATTGATCTGGAAAAAGACCCTTCCTGACATGATGTTTTGCTTTACTTTACAGGTACTATGAGCTTATTTCATAGAGGGAAGGTAGCCCACTTGATCAGTGGGTGTTAAGTCTCCCATCTGAAGACGGGTTGAAGGCACTTTTTTCTGCCACTAAGGAATGTGGTTGGTGAATGTATTTGCCTCACCATCTTAAGTTAATGGTGTGCCAAGGACAGATGTGAAGCCGCTCTTCCACTGGATCTTAGTGTGGTATCTTCTTAACACATTGTGACATCTCAGACCCACCAGCAGCACAGGATATGGAGGCTCTTGAAGTTGATGACATTAGCCCTGCCTTGGAAGTGACTGAAGACTTTTTCAATAGTTTTGATACTAAGCTTGAAAAAATTGTGCAGCCCTCTGAGGTGTATGGTGTACAGGAGGTCCCCGAACTGGTTGGGCATGAGGTATTTGATCAGATAACAGAAAGCAGGAATCTGAGGAACGCTGCATCCTTAGCCAAAAGTAGCCTCATCTGGGATCACTGCAAAAATGGCCTCTTGGAAACCAAAGCTCAGACAGCATTCCCTGCCAAAGACCAGCATGTGGTGCAGAGGCGAACAACTGCTGACAGCCTTGCTTGGGCAGGGGAAGGGGAGACTGCAGCTTTTAACATCTTCAGTATCTGCCAGCGGAGGAGAGATAGGCCTCGCTCGGTGAATGACATCCTGGTGCAGAACGAGGAAGCCTCCACGTTCAAGCCAGGACACAACCGGTCACACTCCGATATCAGCCATGTAAACTGGGGAGTGGTCTTCAAAGGCACCTCTCTGCAGCAGGCACCTGTGCCTGGTCAGGACAATAACTGCGCTCTGCTCTCTTACCTGGCATTAACCAAGGGAAAGGACATCCAAGGAAACACAGGTTTGTGCGATGCTTTATTGTTCCTGTTGGTATGAGGATTTTCCTATTTATTCTTAATGTTTATCTTGAAAGAGGAGCTGCATGTTTACAAAACCCAAGCAACCTCCCCCCCCAAAAAACCTGTGAGGTAGCTTTTAAGATGATAGAAATCAGCTTGGCTCTGTCGTCTCTTATATAGCTCTGTCTGTTTGCCTGCCTAAGGATCAGTTTTTAAACCAATCTTGACTTCTGTTCCTTTCATAGTTTGAAAAGCTAAGCTTTTTTAATGTTTGCTTCTATTTTCTTCAGTTTAACTCAGGAAAAAATAATTTGTTATGTATTTCAGATAATTTTTTTACTTTTGCCAAGCTAAAAAAACTTTGAGCGCTAAAGCTATCAGGAGAACGGCAAATCCAAACAAAGGCATTTTTCAGAAAAGTTAAAGAGTGGCCATTAAAAAGAGGGCATACAAAGCTTTACTGTGAGGCCTGAGATCTCTGCTCTGTTTCTTTAAGGAATGCTTGCTATTCAGTCGGTAAGCAATTAAGAAAAACTCAAGCATGCAATTTGTGCTTGTCAACATTAAGGCATCTCTGCCAGCTTTGTATGGGGTACAGGAAGTCTTGTTATCAGATTGAGGCAGGCGTCTCCACTGAGCCATACGAAGCAACATTTCAGCAAGTGGTACTTTTTCCTTTTCCTTTCTCAAGCACTGCACTGGAAGAGGTTGTGCTCAGGGTTTTGGAAACACTGAACCAGTGTCTCCATCTCTGCGATTTATTTTGCAGATGCCAGAAGAAGACTGGACACTTACAGAGAAGAAAAACAGTGCCACACAGGTTTTATAATCTGAACAATGGCAAGACTTCACAAAGGAATTTAAAAATCAAAGAGTTCTGAAAGAGTGTGTGTGTGTGTTTGTATGGTGCAATGGCTCCTGTTATGAGCAGGTAGACTGCTAAGGGTTAAAACAAGCCTTTTGTGTTAGATTTTCCACGTAAGTCACCTATTTTGGAACATGAAAAGCAGGTACCCAAATACTGTGTTTGTGAATGTGTGCATATATAAACATATGTAATATGTGGGTATTCGTGTATGTATATGTGTATATGTATATGTATACACACATAAACCTGAAGGTTATTGTGTTATATTGTGCCATAGCTGCTGTATCCCAAAGAAGGGTGTTATTGGTTTACAAAGGCAAGCATACCTGCTGTTGTTTTAGTTTAGTAGCTATATTGCTTCCCACAGAGTGGGGTCTCTGTTCAGTGTCCATCCTTGTGTTCATGTACTTCAGGTCATCTTGAGTGCTATCACACAGCACGCGTAGGACAGTCAGGTAATCAGACTCAGTGAACATGGGTTCATGAAAGGTAGGTCCTGCCTGATCTCATTCTATGACAATGTTACCCACTTAATGGACAAGGGAAAGGCTGTGGATGTGGTGTTCAGTTCTGGGCCCCTCCAATACAAGAAGGACATTGAGGTGTTGAAGCGCGTCCAGAGGAAAGCAACAAGGCTGGTGAAGGGGCTGGAGAACAAGTCTTATGAGAGGCGGCTGAGGGAACGGGGTTGTTTAGCCTGGAGAAAAGGAGGCTGAGGGGAGACCTTATCACAGTCTACAGCTTCCTGAAAGGAGGTGTAGTGAGGCGAGTGTTGGTCTCTTCTCTCAAGTGACAGGTGATAGCATGAGAGAAAATGGCTGCAAGTTGCATCAGGGGAGGTTCAGATGGGACATCAGGAAAAAATTCTTCATGGAAAGGGTTATCAGGCACCAGAACAACTGCCCAGGGAGCTGGTTGTGTTTAAAAGACAGGTAGATGAAGTGCTCCGGAATATGGTTCAGCAGTGGACAGGTATGGCTGGATTTGGTGATCTCAGAGGTCTTTTCCAACCAAGTGATTCTCTGATTTCCCTGGAAGTGATGCGGAACAGAAACGCATCCAGAAGCCTGGAGACAGAGCTCGCATTTCTGTCAGCTGTCTCCTGTGCATCTCCTGGGTTTCATTTCGCTGGAACACCTTTATATACCCACAGAAAAAATGTGAAAATTTAGCCATTAAAGGTCAATACATGTCCCCAGTAGGATTTTAACCTTAATCTTTTTTGGCCCAATTTCCCCGTGCGGCCCTCGGGGAAAAAAAAAATATAGTTCTGTTGCTTATACTGTTTATAGTAAGAAGTACTCGAGCCATTTTGTTTTTCAGGACTTGTTCATGTACTTATTTAGTGGGAGTTGTTTCAGACTGCCACTGGATCCTCAGGCTGCAAGAAGCAAGCCACCAATCCAACTGCTGCTGAGCAGCATAGTCTGAGGCTGAACAGGTCTCCCTTCTGTCAGTCCAGGGCCTAAGTGACAGCAAGAGCACATTGGGGCACACCCTAGTGCATTGCACCTCTCTCTAGGGTGAAGCAAATTACGTTCCCACTCCCTCACATACCAAACTCAATTCAGCCTGATGCAACTGTTCATAAAAAGGAAACAAAATGAAAAAATGGAAA
Source organism: Dromococcyx pavoninus (assembly GCA_033558185.1). NCBI lineage: Eukaryota > Metazoa > Chordata > Aves > Cuculiformes > Neomorphidae > Dromococcyx > Dromococcyx pavoninus. The sequence continues at coordinate 306,403 of JAUMJL010001660.1, forward strand.
CAATGTAGGTTTTTCTTTCCCTTCTGGAAAAGAAAGAAATTTTATTAGGAATTCTAGTGCTGGGACACAGACAAGGACTGTGTATTACAGTGTCTCCCCCCTCCTGTGTGTGAGTCTCCACACTTTCAGCTGGGCTGTCTACAGTGTTGTTCTCCTTCAACCCCAGATCCCACTTCAGCTGTTTCAGTCCACTTTGCTTAAAGATGACAGACCCCAGGGAGATGCACCAACCCTCTGGAAGCCCTAAAAGGGTCTTGCTGTGTCCGGAGTCGATTCTACAACAGGATTTCAAACCATGTATCCAGAACAGCTTGATAGAAAACCTTCTGTGATATAACCGTGAGAGGACGAGAAAAGACAAGAAACATGGTCTGTACATCTGGATCCAACAGTGGCATTCCTTAAGCTACATTGTAGTATGTACCAAAGCTTTAGTGTGGCAGTGGAGTTCAGTGGTTCTCTTCCCAGCCCCTCAGCAGGTACTTACGCTGTTTGTTTTTCTTATCACTTATGCAGTGATGTTTTTCTCCATACAGAAAAATTGAACAAACTATTTTAGAGCGTGATATACTCTTTATCATTACGATTTCATGTTAAACAGGTTGTAGCTGTGAGTTACAGCTGTGAGGACCTTGCATCCATAAAGTGGCTTTGTGAAGCATAGCAGTATTAGCACTCTTAAGAGAAACAGAAATTGACAGATTTCCATGAAACAAAGTCTTGGTTTTATACTGTCTGCAATAGTGCCAGATATCTTACAGTACTTCTGTTCCCTCGTTTCTCTATGGCACCAGGAACAAGTCCCATTGCTGTGCTCAGTGCTGCCAGAAGCGTAGTTCTCTTTTAAAATGTCTTTTTTACAGAAGAGACTTGGTATTGTCAAATTCTGGGATCTTAGAGGTGAACCAAGTGAGGGAAAGAAATGGATTGGTAAGAGTGGCTGAAGAACTTCTCCCAGTACTCACCTGTAGCCCAGCAGAAATCAGTACCTCTGCAGTGCTCAGCCTACACTTTTTCTATTGCTTTTTTGCACAGGGGCAAAGCATTTGTCAGTGCTTGGTATGTGCCCTCCAAGATCCTTTCTGCATGGGATGTTTGCAGGCAGTGATACCTTCTTAGAGGAAGGAGAACTTCCGTGCTCTGAAAATGCACTCTTTTAACCTGTTTCCTTAATCTGTTCTGTTCAGCTGCTGTGCTGGTTTTAGAAGGTAGCCATGGTATTTCTTCTCTCTATGTTTACTAGAGAGTCTGCCATAGAATTTACTGCTGCTGTGAGCTGAAAAGGGAAAAGCAAAAGAAAGAAAGTAAGTGTATCTGGGACCTGTAATTATCCTCCACAAGAGAACAAAAAAATATATTTTAAGGCTCACTAAAAGCTGCTGCAGTGGTTGAAGGAGTCATAGCTTGTAGAGACATCCCTTTCCAGGACTTTAATGCAGATTAAATGAACGTGTATGAGATACTGAGTACAACTTCATCCACTCCTGTCAGACATCATTGCAGTGAAGGACTTCCCTCTGGAGCCTGCAGAGGTCTCTCAGTCCTCCGAGGCCGGCTGAGCTGCTGCATAGATTACCTCTTCACAATTTTTTTCCCCTATCTTCATAGTATATTTATTGCTATGAGCTTATCTGTTCCTGATGCTTGCTTTTTTATAATACAAATAAAATGAAACTGGATCCATTCCATGTGCTGTGAAAGAAAAGGACCTGAAATGAAGCTGTCCCTTTTGTGGCAGTGTCTCCTTAGACCTGCTGGCAAAACAGCCAGTGCATTGGAAGTGCACACTGGTGCCATGGAGCAGTGTCAAGCAGTAAGTGGAGCTACCAAAGACAGAAGTTGTAAGCAAATTCAAGGCAGGCTTTTGTATTTCTGGGCATGTGGCCTGGCAAACAAAGGGAGAATGCTGCTTCTGTAATATCCACAGAATCTTGCTTAGACTGTTGAAACGCAGTGTGTGAGCAGTTACCTTTGATAATCATGTGGATGTTTTAATTCAAACACAGCCACTCCCAGGAGTTTGGGTGCCGTAGTGCTTTTCCCAGGTAGCTATTTTGTTTGTCTGCCTGTGAGCTTGGGAAATTTCAGAGCTGTCATTGAGCTGAGCACCTGCACGCTGGCAAACTGTCCTTACTGCAGAAGGCTGATGCCTTGTGCCCCTCTCCAACAAGCAGCTATGGAGGCACTCAGGCAGCCCCATTGATTTTGGCAGAGCCTTTGGTGTATTCGCAGCCCTGTGGCATGGTAAGACATATATATCAGAGAAAAGTGACTGCCTTAACACTGGCCAGCAGGCCTGAATTCAATTGTATCTTATCGAGGCCGGGATTTCACCTCCTCCTTTCACCTAACTGATATAAAAAAATACCTTCCCCACCCCCCCATCTCTTCACATCTTTTTATCAGGCTGAGAGCCTAGCCATCGTTTGGGACACTTTGAAGGTATGCTCTTATACTCAGAGTCTGTACAGGGGAGATTTCAAGAGATGTTTGGGCCCCTCTTCATATAGCTGTTCTGCATATTACATACTTTCCTAGTATGTTTTTGTGGAGGTGAGACTTCTAAATCTGCGTTGATCAGCAATACGCTATTGATTCGTAGGTTGGGAAATGGGGGTGATTCTTGAGTTTTGAGGAATCATTTTACAGTGCTATTTTCTTTTATTCTGGCGACCACACAGACTTTATGTCAGGGTGTTTTCTTCGTTTGCCAGGTATCCTCACCTTTGGCAGCAGTACTGCTGGCTAGTAGTAGCTCTGTGCCTGTGATGTTAGCTGATACAGCATTTGGTGGTGAGCAGGTTTGTGGTGGTGGATTACAGAGCAGCACACAGCAGTGCCATCAGTTGCAAGTGGTGGTGTCCTGCTCAGGGAGGAGCTGTGAAGAAAGCTACCTGGAAAGTAGAGGTGTGGAAGGTATGGAAGCTGTTACAGAGGGAGGGACTCACATATATACAGGCAATAAATTCACAACGGAGGAGGATTACAGTAAGCAGCACTGATGAGTTTGATTGTGAAGCTGTTCTGTTTGGAAGGGTTATTCTGTGTGGAGATTTTTGCTTGGATTTATGACACTCCATAAAGCTAGTGAACAGAGTTTTAATCTCCTGGGGCAGTGCTGATTGCTTCCAGTGATGTGATGATTTTCATACCTGAATTTTCAGTTTAGTTGCTGTTATTCCTTTAGCGGTATCAGCTAACTCTCCTAATGTGAACTGACCCTGTTTTCGTAGCTTTGAAAGTCACTTCTTTTTAAAGCTGAATTGAGTGGATTTATAAAAAAATCAGCAAATCTATCTTTGTTTGATATTCTTACTTCTTTTGCAAGTGCTACTGTTTTATGCATCTCCTAGCTGGTAGTAGGTAACCATCTCTTTCAGCTCACTGTAATTCCGTATCTTCCAGAGTTGAGTCCTGTTCTGGGTTGGTCTTGCACTTTGACTGAATCCAACTTTCTTCTCCACTGCCCCCTTGGCACAGGCATTCCGTCAGTATGCACAGGCTGCTGGTGGTCTGCTTGGGAAACGCTACACTGTGATTAACTCCCTGCAGAGGAGCAAACCAGACTGGGTGGAGTGGCTGGGCAGCTGGGATCCTGTAGACTTCAGCAGAGTTTCTTGTATGTTTCTTGTACAATGCCACACCTGCAAGGAAAGACATAAAGAATAATTCATTCAGGTGCTTTATCCATCTGTTTAGGCAGTTGAACAGCTAAACCAACCTCATTAGCCATGCACAAATCTAGAATTTGCAGTTTGCAAGTTCAACACTTTTAAAGGAGGTTTAAAAGCCTAGGGAAGATAAAAAAGATTGAATGCCTTTCTGCTGGGGAGAGATGTTGTCTCTTTATATAAATGAATGCAAACCTAGTAAAAGTTCCATTGTAGCAGTGATCCCTTGAAAAGAGATGGCATTGGGAGAAGAAGCCAGATTTGGCTCAAGAACAGCCATCTGCTGGAAACTTGTGGCTAATTATCAGTGCCGTTATTTCAGGACCAAGTGGAATCAGATATATGTGCCTGAAAGAGATAAACCTGCAGAGCCAGATGGGAAAATAGGTGGGAAGAAAAGACTGTATTTTTAAGTAGGAGAGGATCTGAGTCACACTGGGTGAGGCACAGTTTGTCCCTGATCTAGCAAACCCCACCAAGCAGGTGACTAGCCCAACCCAATTTGAGAATATTTTAGGTTCCAAAGGTGTCTGTTAAGTTCTCTGGAAATCAGAGAGGACTACTAACAAAAACTGTGTAACTTATGCTCATCTCTTAGTAAGCATTAGAGAACCCTGAGAGGACTGCCACCTCAAGAGACAAACCCCTCAGAAACCAGGCATCTGCTTCTGCTCTTTTCCAAGTTACTTGGTATTACTGTCATGAGAAATCCTTCAGTACTGGGAAACAGGGCAAGTTTTATTGCTATACCAAGAGGGGCGCAAGTACAGTCAGTTGTTCAGGAGCATGTATCTTCTGGACACGCTTAGGTGACATTTAGGCTCCCTCTCCTTGTGGTGCTGGTTGTGCCAGCTGGCCGTAAGTGTGGAGAGGCATGGATGTGTGCTCAGTGCAGGGTTTCTAGCCGATACAAGTGGGCAGTTCCCAACGGAGAGGAGAGATGCTGAGGAAGATATTGCCCTGTCCCCAGCTGCTGAGCCTCTTTTTGTTTCCCTCCACCTCTTTCCCCCTCTTTCCTTGCAATGGTAACTCCAAATGGCTCAGACGTGAGCCATTTACTGTGATTATATCCCTTTTTTTTACTCTTCCTCAACTTATTCTCCCTGTCTCTGTAGAGAGGAAAAGAAATACAGTTTCTGTTTGGAAGATAGATGGAGAGATGGTAGCATTTGCTTTCTGAGTGGAAAGGTATTATCTGGCACCCTGCATATCGAGGAGATAAAGGAGTAGACTGTTGTAAGGTGCCTGTGTGTGTCTATCAGTAGCATATGGATTCAGCCTGTCTCTGCCAACATCTATTGCCTTGCCCTAAACAATACTAGGCTTTTCAATTTTAATCAAGTTGGCTGCTGGTTCTGTCCCAGTTAGATTGAGTCAGTGGAGCCGATTCATGGGAGCTTGAAGAGAAGGAGTGGGATGAAGGAAGGAGAGGGGGTGCCTCTGTGAAAGGCAGAGAGAGATAGCCTTTCTCTAACACAACAAAAGAGAAGCAAACCTGCGTGCAGATGAAGGAGGGGTGGCTGGGGAAGGTTATGAGTTGTCTTATTATGGAGAAGCTTGAACTGTCATCTGTGCTTGATGGAAGTGAGAGAGATTGCAGTTGGAGCTGCAGAAGCGCTGCCTCCCTGATTGGATTAATAGAAAGGGAAGATGACTGTAGAATGGCTGCCCATTATCTGCACTACAAAGGGATTAGTGTATGTTTCAGAGAAATTAATGGCTTTTGAGTTAGTGCAGAAATACTAATGAATGTCAGGGCCAGAGATGTACGGTGAACAAAACTGGTTCTCTTGTAGTGTGTGTGTGCACGTGTGCATGTATCTATCCATTTGGCATACAAAAGTGTGCTTTTTCTCTAGCATTTTGAGTTTTAGATTAGGTTTTCAGTTTTCATATTTAGCTAAAATACTCTCGTAGCTTATTTGTTGGTGAAGTATAGTTATATTGATCTATTTCCCACCTTTTCAGACCTAGTGCCAAAGTAGCAATGTTTTCATTGTTGTTTTGATTTTAGTCACGCAAGCAGGAAATCTTTGTAACCAAAGTGTAGAGCACTTTGAGCATCATGTTAAATGTAGGCTCTGTTCTGAGTAAGTGGGTGTTGTGGTTTAACCCAGGCTGGCAACTAAGCTCCACAAAGCCACCTGCTGGCTTCCCCCTCATGAGCTAGGGAAGAGAATTGGATGGGTAAAAGTGAGAAAACTCGTGGGCTGAGAGAAAGGCAGTTCAATAGGTAAAGCTAAAGCCGTGCATGCAAGCAAAGCAAAACAAGGAATTCAGTAACTACCTCCCATTGCCAGTAAGGTGTTCAGCCATTCCTAGGAAAGCAGGGCTCCATCGTGCATAACCATTACTTGGGAAGATAAACACCATCACTCTGAACATCCCTCACTTCCTCCTTCTCCTCCAACTTTTATATGCTGAGTGTGACATCCTATAGTATGGAATATCCCTTGGGTCATTGGGATCAGCTGTCCTGGCTGCGTCACAGTATCACAGTATCATAAGGTTGGAAAGGACCTCCCAGTTTCTTGTGCACTCCCAGCCCACTTGCTGATGGGGTGGTGTGGGCAGCAGAAAAGGCCTTGGCTCTGTGGAAGCAGCTCAGCAATAACAAAAACATCCCTGTATTATCAACACTTTTTCCAGCACAAATCCAAACATAGGCCCATACCAGCTACTATGAAGAAAATGAACTCTGTCCTAGCCAAAACCAAGCACAGTGGGCAATGTGGGGAAGCTGAGGCTGAGCTGGCAAGGCAATACTGAAGTGTGTCCTTTTTGCTAGTGTGGATGGGAGGCAGAGCATCCATATTTTAAGCCCCATAAGGTTTGCGCACTCACCTTAAGCATATCAAACAGTTAATTCTCATGTATGTTAATTAAGTTTAAATGAAATTTGTCTACTTAATCCTTATAAATCCTTACATTTGGTCTTTGCTGAAGAGCCAGCCAAAGCTTTTACATTGTTGCTGTCCTGAATTCTTCTCCTGCCAGTACACAAAACTCTCATAACCAACTACAGCAGTGCTTTCAGCCAAGGCCGAGAGCATCTCTACAAACTGTAGGTTATAGCCAAAGTTCTGCTTTCTCAACAGTTATTATCAGAAGCTCCTTGGAGAGTAAACTAAGTCCCTCAAATACTAACACTTCCTGACTCTCCTTGTGCCCATTGGAGGATAGGTAGACTCACCTGTTAGCAAGTGGTGGTGAGAGCAGCTTAGCCAGCAATCCTAGCTGTATTAGCTGGGAAGCCAAGTACAGATGGGGGGTGCAGTTGCTTCTGTACAGGCTTATCTTTGGCACTTTGTTTCCAAGCTTCGTCAAGCCCAGATGCTTCTGTTTTCTTACCTCTGTGTTGAAGACATTCCAGGTATGCTCAAAGGTAATCGTCTAAAACTTGTTAGACTGTGGCTTGCTAATGTGAACTGGTTAAGCTGAGACAGTGAAAATATTTTGTGCCTCCAGCTCTCTACCCTGTCCCTCTTTCAAAGGTTTTCAGCCTGAGGGCAAAACCCACATATGAAATAGGTCCTGCATTGCTGTGGTTTGTAATGCTGCGTGTTAAGGTCAGTTTGTGCTGGTTTTATGTTGAATTAACTGCCAGGCAGAGGGTGAGGTCCTGCTCCTGTGTTGGGAATAGCAGTCTGCAAGGGAGATGGAAAACTGGAGGCAGAAACCTCTTCACTTGTGTCTGTTAGTTCTGCCACTGTTTATAAGTCAAGTTCCATCATAGGTACTTACTGGAAGGGTGAAGTAGAATTCAAATGGGTGCAAGAAGTTATTCCTCAGGCTGAGTTGTTTTGGGGTGCCAAGTGTTAAAGTGTTAAAGTCTGTGTTGGTGTGAAATGGTGAATGCTACTGAATTTATACAGTGACCATCAAAAACTGCATAAAGCCACGCGTCCACCCCCAGGTGAAAATATGACATTGCATGTATTAATGGTGGCTGAAGTGGTACGAAGCAGATTGGAACAAATTTTTCACAGAAACCTTTTTTAAAACTCAGAAATGGTTTAGATAACTCCATTGAAATTCTTCTCACTTTGGTGCCTGGTGTGACTTGTGTATGGGCTGGTTTTCTCAGAATGAAGAAAATTCTCTTCAACTTTGCCTTGGGCTGGGCTTTGTGAAGGGGTCTGCTGCAACGCACCTGAAGCGCCAGGGGACTTGGTTATGTGTGTTTGAGTCTGGGCAATCTCTTGGTTTTCAGTTTTAGTCATGTCTGCTGGTCCTGAGCCTTATTCTTATAAATTAACAAAGCACCTCTCCAGTGAACGGAGCTGTGCAAAAAGTTCCAGTCCCGGGTCATGCAGAAATGTGGTAAGAAACTGCTCTCCTTGGGCACAGTTCTCCGTGTCCTGGGTAAGTCCAGATGCCAGGTGCAGTAGTATGGTACTGGCAGCAGGGCTGTTCCAGTTGGTTCCAGCAGCCCCACTGCAGGGCATAGCTCTGCACGATGATGTGAGGACAAAGGAAGAGGGTATGAAGAGCAGCTCAGTGTCAGAGGAGGAGAAGGTGCTGCAGGCACTGGGTCAGGGATACACTTGCAGCCACTGGGAAAACCATAGTGGAGTAGTATTTCCCTGCAGCCCCGTGCTGGAGAAGGTGGAGATTTCCTGAAGTAACTGTGGCCATCGAGAGCTCATGCAGGAGCAGTTTTGTCCTGGAGGACTGCAGCCCCTGCTGGAGCAGGGAAAAAGTGTGAGGAGGAAGGAGCAGCAGAGAGGAACTGACCACGACCCCCATTCCCCTTCTGCCTGTGCTACTTGGAACAGAAGGGAGGTAGAGGGGTTGTGTGTAAAAGCATGAAGTTGAGCCTGGGAAAGAGAGGGGCAGGAGTGGAAGGTGGTGTTTTTATTTTGTATTTGTTTCTTAATGACAAAATCTATTTTAATTTACAATAGATTACTTGATAATATTGTACTCTTCTGGACTAGGTTCTGGGAGACTTGGAAGTGTTTTGTTGCTCTGTCATTATTCCCTTGGATAATCTCAGGAAAATTATTTTGTTTCTCTGTCCCTCAGTTTCTCTCTCCCCTTTTTGTAACGTTTTGGTACCTCTGGGTAAAAAAGTGTTGTATTCTCATCGGATTAAATGTAAAGTCCATGCTTGTGTTTGATAACTATAAGCTACTGGGTGAAGGCTATTTCTGTGATCCTATCCTCTAGGTATATCATGTATGGCTAGGAGAGATATATAAGCTAGAATGATGTAACAATTGGAAATTATTATTTAAAAAGAATTAATAGTAATATTCTCATTTTGTTTTCTCCAGAACACAAGCCAATGTTCCCAAATATTCTGAAGAAGGGATACTTAGAAATTAGAAGAGACGATGACAACTACTGGCAAACCTGTTACGCTGAGCTCTCCCCGTACAAACTGTACCTGTATTACTTGGACAGCAGTGGCAACCAGACTGTTCCCACCGTGTATCCACTCATGCATTTTCAAAGGGTCAGTGTTACTGGTTGCATTGAAACCAAGGTGGTAGACACTGTCCTGTCAGACAACTCGCAGCTACAGCTGAAGGCAGAGTCCTCATGGGAGGCTTTGGACTGGGGACAGAAGCTCTGGGAAGTGGCGCGTGCTTCTGTGCCTGCTTTCACGAGACAGCAGGAGAAATTGGAGAATGTGCCAAAGCCTGAAAATAACACTGACCTTTCTCAAACCAATGGATTGTTAGAGAAGCCAATGGAGCTCTTCCTATCCATGAATTTGACCGAGAACACTAAAGAGTACCAAAATATTCTGAAATCAGGGACTCTTTACAGGCTAACTATCCAGAATAACTGGAAGGCATTTACTTTTGTCTTGAACAGGTCTTATCTCATGGCATTTCGACCGGGTAGGCTTGATGAAGATCCTCTGCTGAGCTACAATGTCGATGTGTGCTTGTCAGTCCAGACAGATACTCAGGATGGCTGTGACTCTTGCTTTCAGGTCATTTTTCCTCAAGATGTCCTCCGTCTGCGTGCAGAGACCCGTCAGAGGGCCCAGGAGTGGATGGAGGCACTGAAAGCAGCAGCCAATGCTAATAGAAGTTTAACTCAGAACCCACAGGTCACACTTAGGAACAAACCTGGAGATCAGCCCTTTGGAAATGCTCTTAGGAAGAGCAAGCGTCAGTCTGTGACCACCAGCTTCCTGAGCATCCTGACCACACTATCTCTGGAGAGAGGGCTCACAGTTCAGAGCTTCAAATGTGCAGGTAAGCAACCGGACTGCAGCATCTGCACCCACTCCCCTTCTGCAAGAGAAAAAAAAAATACTTGGAAGAGCATGTATGTGTTTTAGCAATGCACAGCTGTTCCATGCCTCTCACTGTGGCCGTAGATACTTTGGTGCGTTAGCCTTTCTTTGCTCTCTGTACAATGTGGAGAAAGCCCATGGAATATTTAGGGATTTACCTGCATTTCACGAGCAGCGCTGGAACATTAGATCCTGCACGCGTAACATACAGCACTACATGGGTCAGGGCTGCCTTACAGGGTGGCTGACCTGCTTTCCTGCCTGAGGACACTGGAATGCTGGTCCAGAATCAAAGGGATTTGAATCCTGGATACAATGCAGCTTTTTGACTTCTACCACTTCTGTTTCCTTTTATTGCCGTGTCTCCTACAAGTTGTTTTTGGAGATCAGTTTCAGCTCTGGGTCTTCTGAGGGAACTCCTCATGCGTATGTGCTTCCCTGAAACACTGTCATTTGGCAACGTGTGTCCTAGTACTGAGGTTCAGGCATAAGCTTGTCTGCTCAGTTCTTCCCTCGAGGCAGGGGTGAGAACATAACCTTAAGCCTCTGCATCTAATTGTAAACCTCAGTTCATTTGACTGCTGATTCTGCTCTGAGACAGGAGCATGATTTTGTACAGTTTGGGAATGAAGTGAAAACAGGACCCATGTGAACGCAGTTCTTTGTCCTTTTGCTTCAGCAAGGTCACCTTTGTGGAGCAAATTTGGGAGCTGTGTGCCTAAAATTTGTTCTGTGTCTGGCTTTAGTTGTGTTCACTTAGAAATTGTCACCTGTATCTGAAACAGCTACTGTGGAGGGTTTTCCACTTTTGTTGTGGGAGCCCTGGGGGTTCTGTCACCTCCCCTCTCTGCTGAGGGGTGGGGGAGCTGTCTGATGCGAGGGTCTCCTGTTGCTTTGGGACCATATATGGCTCTAGGGGGAAGAAATCTTTTTTGGGCCCAGGCCCTGCTGGCTGGCCTAAATTACTTCCAGGGGAAACCTGAGTCTCAGGAGTACTGGGTTACCCTCAGAACTGACTGTGGGTGCAGCTGGGTTTGTCCCTCTCCAGTAGTCACCCATAGGTGGTGTTCCTGCTCACCTCTCCACAGTGCATGGCACCCACCTGGTAGCCAGAGCATCAAGAAGTTTGACCTTAACTGCGGTTAATGATTTCATGACAATATTGAGGCTTCTGCCTGGGTTCAGTTCAACTCTTGGCTACAAACTCTTTGGGTGGCTTCATGGCATTTTTTGGGGGAAGTAATTATGTGCCAAACTGCTGCTGAAACTGCCTGGGTCCTGTGATAACTGATTACCCGAACACTGCTGGACAATGGTCATGTCTTGATCTTTAAGGGCAGTTGTGAGAGTGAAAGCTGCTGGGAGATTCTGGGTCCTGTAGGGTCCTCAAGATGGATCCAGCCCAGGGTGTTACCCAGCAGACAGCCTTCTGAAACTCAAAAAAACATTACAATTAACAACCTCATTTTTAAGATGATGCCCCAGACAACATTAAATCTTTATTCCTTTCTCCTTGTTTCTTTTAATTAAAAGCTCGGTAGAGGAAAATTTTGTAATTTTGCTTCATCTTCTGACTAAGGTCCAGGAGAGTTTCAAGTGAGCATTCCCAATGGTCTCCTCGAAAATAGGATCAGGCCTTGGGGTGGCAACAAAATGCATGTCTCCAAAATGCATGTGAAATAGGTTTTAGTCTTGCATTATGTAGTATGGGAGCAGACTTTTCAGTGGGAAAGGATGTTCTCTCCCAAATGTGGGACAAGTTGTCTGCACTCACTCATGTATTCCCCACAGAAACAAGGTGCTCTGGCCATGTTGGGGTTGCATGGAGACCTTTCCTGGTATATGTGAGGCATTTCCAGTGCTCCTTTGGTGGTCTTTTAGTCTGCAAAACTGAACAAATGCACTTGTGCAGAGAAATGTGTGTGGTGTGGAGAGTCTGAGAAGCTGACCACTGTGATTCTCTGTACCTGAGGATGGGGGAGATGCACAGCGCTTACTGTCTGTCTGAGACCTTTCGAGGTGGCCTCTGGGAGTAGGCTGGAACTTGTAGCAGTTACCACAGTGCGAAGAAATGAATAATTGTAATTATAGTTAGGAGAAACTGGGAAAACTTGTCTGGCTCAGAAAAGTTTGTGTTGAGGAGACTTTGGAGGCTCACCAGCAAGTGGGGACTCTGCTTGTACTCCCTGCTGGCAGTTTGTGCTGGTCCCTGGCGTGGGCTGCTGTTTAACCTAAGGGGGCTGCTGTTGGTAATTACAGCTTGCAGGCATTGAGAGTGGGTTTTCCCTAGGGCTGCTGGGAGGGGTAAGCTTGGAAAAGGATGAGGAGGGGGGAGGAAGAAAAGTTTTGCTGTGAATTCTTCAGCCATTTAGTGCAAATTCCTGTAATTACCGTCTTTGTGTCCTGTCCCAATAGCACATAATACAGCAGAAGCCTTTCCTAATTGAGACCTTACAGGAGGTACAAATCCCTCCTTTGTTCGGCCTGACAAATTAGTGCCAGAAAGTGGCAAGGTCCGAGTGGGAATCAAAGGCAAGCAACACAAAGATGGAACTTAAGGCTACAGTAATAACCCTCTCTAGTCCTGCAGGGGTGGGAGGGAAGGAAAAGTAATGACCAATCAAAAATGAAGGGGTTTTTGTTGTAAATTCCCTTGACATGACAGCACCTCAGGGCTGCTTTATTTATTTAGGAAAAGTGATTAAATAGTAATACAACAGGGCAGACCATTGTCTCTCAAGCTACCCTGTTCCTACAGCACCCTGCTGCCTTGGCTAATTGATTGACAATGAACCTCTGATAAAGAAGGTTGTTGGGAGGACCTGATGGAGACAGGGTGGGTTTTTTTTTATTTTCTCTTTGCAGTCTTAGTGGGGTTCCTCTTTCTTTTTTTTTTACTGTTTGAAATGTCCTCTGAATTCCCCTTTCCTTTTCTCCCTCAGTAAAAGCTTTTCAAGGGACTGCTCCCAAACAAACAGCTGACACTCACAAGCAGGTAGGGAAAGAATGTGAAGGTCTGCACAGCACTATTGACAAGTTTATCTTGGGAGTCTGACTATCACTTTTCAACTGGTGATACAAGCCAGGGTGGTGGTGTCAGATGTAGTCATGGGGGACAGACTTGATACACTGGAGTCAGAAGGCAGCTTGAAAAGTTTTCTTTTGCTTGATCAGCAGATACAAAAGCTTTTCCCCACTTTTCTAACTCTTTGTCTTACTGGGGGGAGGCAGGACACTGTTTCTCATAATCTCCCAAATCAACTAATAGGTCACTGGTTAACAGTGGAAAGCCATATTCTTATAAGCCCTTTTACCTTTGCTGCCATTATTTATATTTTTGTCGTGGAACAGCAGTACATTTTGGAACATGGAGTTAACTGGAAACTGAGGCACTGGAATGGCAGCCTCCACAGTCCTTTGCCTGTTCATATAACTGCAGGTTTGATCTTGCCCTGTTACTGAGGTACAGCAGTGTTTCTGTGGGAAGTGTTCGGTGCTCTGAGCATTTGTGAGTATCAATCTGCCCAGGTGAGACTTTGGAGGGTCCTATCCCTTGTCTTCATATGGATATGAAGTGAAAGTTGGTTGCGGGTCCAATCTGGTAAATATGAGGATTTATTATTTGTTCTTTAATATGTAGGAAATGAGACATGCATCATGTTAGAATGATCTGTTGGAGGGTTTGTTATTATCTTTTATGTATTTATTTCACTTGAGTTCAAGAGAATTTCCCAAACTGTTCATGTAACAAATTTGGGATGAAGTGACTTCCAACAAAAGATGTGTTTGGCAAGTGCAGCGTCTTGCCTACAGCAGTAGCTGATTGTGAGTACTCCAGTGGCTGTCCCGTTTCCCTACTGGCCCAACTATGGGCTCCTGGGGAATGACAGGCGTTTCTCCTGAAGGAACTCTTCTGGAGATCTTTAAGGAGGGAATGTCCCCAGCTACCCTTCGATATTGCTATTCCTTTGGCACATGCCATCATGTTTCCATGGATATGGAAGACAAACAGCCTCTGCCCTTGCCTCCTGTTTTTTTACAGGTCTTGTTCTTTGGAAGTCTCTTTTCACTTTTTTGTTTGTTTCTCCTTATCCTTTATTAAAACATTTTTTCAGTGGAGTCAATTGTATCTGCCAGGAACTCTTGTTGCACAGGCAGTAAGTTGTAATGAATGTGGAAGTTTCTGCCTTCCGCAAAGTGTGCTCTACACCCTTTTGTTTGTCTGTATGACTTTCCTTGCTTCTCTTCTGGGGGTGCCTTCTGTCTTTTCCTTCCTGTTTTCTCTATGTCTCCTCACTTGCCAAAATAATAAATACTGCTATTAGGGCTCTGCTGGCTTGGCTGGCTGAGCTGAACACTAGGTGCAGAGAAGCCAAGGTTGGCAAATGGGCTATTTCCAGAGCTGGTATCCCTGTCAAATAGAGCAGCAGGTGGAAAGCTGTTGGCTTTCAAGGAGTTGTTCTGCCTCTAGTGCTGTGATTGTGTGTATGGGGGGACAGTTCAGTGCAACATGCTCACCTAATATAGTCTCTGCTCTAGCTCACCCCACTGTTCTGGATGCAATGTTGACTTTGTTCAACTTCTTAAAAAGTCATAGAATTGAAAATTCTCGAATCCAGATAGCTGAAAAACGTGGATGCTCCTTCCTTGAATTTAACAAATACTTTGTGAACTGTCATTGCACCCAGCACCTATTTGCAGAATGTTACTGAGATAAAAATACTAGGGGGCGAATCTTAGCAAACAGAGCACAGTAATCAAATTCTGGAAGGTCCTTTAGAAGGTTGTCAGCACTCTCCTCACATTTTTAGTTGCAAATACAATTGTTCTCACCTGTCCAGGGCTTTTAGTATTGTGCTTTTTAAGTGCTGTGTGTAATTTGTGCTTGGGTCCTTTTCAATTGATCTCTTTGTTCCAAGACTTCAGCAGCTTTTTGCCTTCCCTGTATCTGAGACTCTGCAAAATCCCCTGAGAATGTGTTCTGCACAGTAAAGGTTTTATTGTTTATTTAAGTAGCTTCACTTTAGACCACAGTCTTGCAGTCTTATATTTGACTTTCAGACCATGTTTTTGTTGATTCAAAAGTAAACCTTCCACTGCTAACAGTGTTTTTTCTAAACTCTTATTCTTTGCTAGCCAAAACCAAGTAAGCAGAAAAAACATTGTCTGTACCTTAATTAGTATTGGGAAGATAAACCATATCTAAACAAAGCCATTGACTTTTTGGGAGGAGTTGGGGGGAATGTTTCCAGACAAGGATGACTTGAATTTATGTAGCAAGGAGTAACTTAATTTGCAGTGGACCTACATGTTTCAAAACACAACCTTGCTGGTCCGCAGTGCCTTTGCCATGTGACAGGTCTTGTTTGAGGAAAGATCAGGAGATACTACATGGTATCTCTTTTACTTGCTTGAGTTGATTAAACCTGTTATCGGTGATCAGTTATGATCACAGAAGCCATTTGATCTTGAGCGGTAAGATGAGTGAGCTCTTCAATCCAGTTTTAACATGGCTTGATTAGGGGAAATGGCAGTGAAAACCATTAGCTTTGTCTAAGCTGGTAGAAGTTAGGTCCTTCAGTTTCCTGGGGTTTGGCTGTCACCTTCACAGAGTGGGATTTTCCTTGGTTTGACTTGGTTTGAAGTTGGCCTGCTGCTGCCCAAAAGGGCAGTTTAACTGGTTTGGTGTCTGTCCTGCACCCTGAAATGCACTGTACAGTGCTTGAGTGGTGTTGTACTGAATTCTTTGCCTCAGCTCTGCAGGCAGAACAGCTGATACAAATGTCTTGGCTAGATAAATCCACATATTCCTCCTGGCAGGTTTAAAGGGCGCCTGTGCTGCCTGTGTAGGGATAGATGACCCCGTCTCTCTAATCTGCCTCTGTGAACAACTCTGCAGGTTTCAGTATGTTCTTTTTTCTCTTTTTTTTTCATCATACATAAAATATTTATTATGAGCTCAGTTCTGCTGTGTGTGAGCATGTGTCTACTCTCAGTGTAGCCTCTGGGGTTGTCCTTGGGTATGCCTTGTTTCTTCCTGCCTATGGGTATTAGATATTAATTCCGCTGACCCAAAGAACTCTTGCTTGCTTGTTTTCTATTTTTTTTTTTTTGGTCCATTTATAGTGCGAAGCCAGTTCTTGATGAATCCTTTGTCATAAAGTTCAAAGAAGAGAATGTCAAAACCAGGGAGTCCCAATGTCCAAGTCTCACCTTTGCTGGATGCAAAAAGCTATATCTGGGCAAAAGGAAGTTTTTTCAGACCTGAAAACTCCAATGCCCCACTCCATCCGCTGCCTCCAGTTCTTCTGTGGAGAACCCAGAGGTTCCCCATGAATTGCATTACAAGAGACAGCTTTACTTGCTGGACTGGCATCTTTTACATCAGTCAAACCAGCTTTTCCTAATAAAGGCCTTACCTTCACAGAAAGGTGCAGGCAAGGTGTACCTGCACAACACTTTTTCTTCAGTTGCAGTTCATATCAGGCCCCTGAACTGGTTTGCGACATGACTGTTAATTTGGTTTCCTAAGAGAACAAAGCTTATCCTATATTGCTGTTTGCTTATAATTTTGTCCCTGCCCCATAAGATTTGAATCTCCTTGACTGTTTTTAGCAAAATTTAGCAGAAAAGTAGTAGCAAAGACATGGGAATCTTAGAGGTGTCACAGAAGCTGGTGTCACTGGGAGCCTTTCTTAATGTTGCTCTGTGCGTTTGTTGAGCATCAGAGCATCCACGCGGGTGTGCAGCCTCGAGGGGCAAATACAAAAAAAAAGTAGCTGCTTTAGGTCCACTACCACAAAACTAGGGCATTAGTATGTGTGTTGGCAGGGCTACCCCTCTTCATGTGCCAAAGCAGTATATTATTGGCAGAACTATTACAAGTGGGTCAGATCAGGAGGAAGGTAAAAGAAGTTACAGAACAACCCATAGGCCAGCTGGTGGGAAAGTTTCAGGTTCTGAGTCTGGCTCTCTGCAACATCAATAAATTTTGATACTCACCCGTGCTGCATGAATCGCAGTAGTGCCTGTGCCCAAGGTAGTGCTGTGGTGGTGATGCACAGCCAAGAGATTCAGCCAAATAGTATTGACAAAACATATACAACCACACTCACTGCACAGTTGTTCCTCACGTTAAAAGGAGGTGCAAATCCAGCTGTGTATTCAAGCAGAAACATTATTTCTAGGTATGTTAATAGCTGCTATATCAAATAAATGGAACTTAGAAAACCAAGTAACCTTCAGTGTCAATAAGTAAACGAACAGTGCAGGGGTAAGTGGTGTTCAGATGAACCACAGAGCAGAAATGAAAACTTATTACTTAAGTAGAGGCTCTTTTTGCTAAGTGACCAGGTGACAGTTGAGGATGCTGGCACCAGTATTTGCTCTGATCACACAAGCAGCTGGCCTGCTCTTTGCTCTGGTCTCATCTGCTTTCTCAGTGTATAAAACAAAGCAATCAACTATAGGAACATCATTATTAATTATGCTCAAATTATCTACTTACTCCTAGCTGACTTCAAGAGCTGCCCCAGAAACTGTGTTCAGTTCCCATCCCTAACTAAAGAGCTGGTGAATTAATGAATCCTGTAAGGAAGTTATTTCACAGAAGGTCCCATTCCCTTCTGTCAGGCAGCACTTTGGAGTTTCAGCAAAACACCAAATATTGTGAAGAAAAATCATGTAGGGGCATGAGGGAAAGAACAGCAGATTAGCTTGAGGTGTATGGTATTCTTCTTCAGCGTTGTTCTGGGAATGGGGAGAAAGTTGTTGAAAGGATGCACTAGGAGAATGTAAACTGGCCACGCATTAAAGGATTCTCAAGCTATAACTGTTTTTGAAGCATGTCTTTATAGTTGTTTGTAATTCCCATGGAGCAAGGTCTCTGGGAAGAGCGGCATCTCATCTAATCTTCACTAAGATGGGAAGGCTGTTAATTTAGGGCTTAGTCTTGAGCTCCAGCTAATAGTCAAGGTTTACGTAGATTTAGAATGGTTGGTCCATCCTTTGGAGTCATTTTTTTAGAACAGAAAAAAAGAGCCTGGGAGTTGGGGTCTAGTGAACTTTTCCTTATTTCTGGAGAAGCTGATCTAGATTATAATTAAAGTGGGATCTATACATTGCTGACATAAATAATGTGGGATTTAAATGTTGCTTAGATAGTTATAACCCACATAGCTTCAGCAGGGAATATTTTCTGTCTTTAGTCTGTTAGGGTTTTATCGTGAGTTTTTTTGAAGTCTATAAACAGCTCACAAAAAAAAGTAGACAAGGTGGGTAAAGTGTCAGACTTTGCTTGGAGCTTTATGAGTTTTGATAATTTATTTTGAAAGAGAATTGCTTTTGGAAAAAAGTAATACTGGGATAAGGACAAAGTGTAATGCGAATTCAAATCTGCCTAGGCAGGAGGGAGAATGGGGCTGGACTGTTAGTGTGTCTGCCTCATGCGTGTGAGTTTTTCCATGGTGGATTGAATTGGAATAAATGCACAGAAACAAAAGGCTAACAGCTGACACAATTCTCACCTTCTCTTTCTGTTTGTGCTGAGCAGCTAGAGCAGTGTTGCACGTCTGATCTAACAGTGAAGAATTTTTGCTGTGCTCCTTCTTAGTCCATCTTGTGGCTTTATCAAGCTGAAAACCTTTTGAAGTCTGTGGGTAGTTTTCGTTTCTTCATATTGTATGTTATTTCTGAGTTAATTAGATTCTAAGCTAATCTGTCACAGATTTAATTATGGTACACAATTATGAGGGAGTTGCTTTTTCCTGATACTGAGCAAGGAACTTTATTGAATAAGGAAAACAGTTGTGTACTTCATTTTAGTTTGGTCTTCCACTTTCTCTGTTTCACTGTGGAGCTTCTCCAATGTTTTCTTGCTTAAAGATAAAAGAAAAAGGTATCTAGATAAAAAGAATAGTTGTGTGTGTCTTCCTTGGCCGCAAGAGTATGCAGCATGCTGAACATGGAAGAAATGGTGTTTTCCATACTTTACAGAAGAGGAATTGTGTTCAAGTGTCTTGGATTCTTATTCCATACTGTCCTCACCACCACCTTAAGTCATGGAGAGAAACATGACTTTTTAACCTCATCTTTCTGTACTTCTTTCCTCTCGAAGTCTTAGCACTTGGAGATAAGCCTCTTGAGGTTGATACCCCTGCTCTGCTCACAGGCGTTGTGGAGAGAGATTCATCTGTGCTCAGCTGCTCTTGCTGCTATTTTTTCTGTCCCCTCTGTTCTCTGCTTGATTCCAAGGCTGTTTTGTTACATTTTCTGTGATGAAAGGGTTGGGATTATTCCTTCCCTCACTTTGCTAACAGTATACCTACAGCTACACTACTTCCCTCTGTAGCTTGCTCTATAACATCCTTTAGGTAGGGGTGAGCTGGGGAATAGTAAATATTGCAGTATTCTTCTTGCACTAGGCTTAGGGTTTGCCAAACCTTTGTCCAGAGTTATATGGATAATATTCTGTGTGAGCATTAAGAATAGATGAGAGGGGCTTAGTGAAAATTATGCTGCTTTTTCCCCCCATCTTCAGGGAGGTACTTTCTCTAGCTGTAGGCAAATAAGTGTTTTCTCTGCAAACTTGAAATGGTCCCTTGCCCCACCCCAAACTATTTCTTATGTTGCTCATCTTTGAGGTGGTCAGCTACATCTGACTGTCTTGCTGGGGCGGGTGTTCAAGAGTAAAAAAACCAAGAATCAGTGCTGCCTTTGCTTCTGGTAAACACGATGGCAAGTTTATGTTCCTGAATGTCTGAATGTCCAGGTGCAGTATTTCCAAGGGCATTAAGCCACAATCTGTCCTTCCTCTTCTTTTTTTCTCTCTCACTCTTGCTCTTTTTTTCAATCGTAAAAAAACGAAGTAGCATAAGTGGTCTATGCCACAGAAATATGTTTGTCACACTGCATCACTTTGAACTGCATAACATCAAAGAAAATCAGTGCTTTGATAAGTTGATTTGAAAGGATTGTAGAAATAGCTGTCATTATGAATCACAACAGATAGGAATGGAAAGGGTGGTGATTTTCAAACAGCAAAGCTTGTAAGGTAAGGGAAAATACAAGGTAGGTTTCAGTGCCACATTCTCATCTGAAATATCTCAACCGTACAACTGTTATGTAGCTTTTCACAATATGATTTTCTTGAGAATATGAAGAGGAATGAGAAATACTCTGTATAAAAATGTGTTTCTGAGGAGCAAGGAAACAAACTTTGGCTCAGAGGAGCTGGAATAAGGGAGAAAGCAATGCATGCTGCTTGGGTAAAGAACAACTGTTGCTTTCTGCTCTTTATAAAACCACCCTTCCTGAAGGAAGGGGCATCCAGATTGCTTGCTGAGACCCTTCTCACCCTGGATACGTTCTGTTCTTATGGGCTACACATAGCCATCTATAGGGAGGAGGAGAGAAGCCCCCCCAGTACTTCTGTGCTTTCTCATTCCTCCCTGAGGAGACTCTTCATAGACTGGAATGAGTTTCTGGCTCTAGGAGGTTGCAAGAAACTGGCCCTTAAAATGGTGGCTTCTCAACTGCAAACATTTTAGTTTAGGAAATTGGAGTTTAGCTTATTCTTGACTTCAGTCTAATAGATAGGAGTTAGGGCACTAGGACAAATAGACTGTGGAGTGTCAGGAAGTGCACAGTGGCAGTTAGGTGAAATCAGTGTGTCCTGTCCCATCCCTGTCCTCATCCCCCAGATGAGTAAGTATTGACTATTGGGGAATATTCCTAAAGGTTTCAATGGCATTGAGTTAAGAGACTTCAGTCTCATTCAGGCACAGCTTTACAGCTTGCTTCATCAGGTGGTACAAACACATTAAGCAGGAAGATACTATATGTCATTTAGCAGTGTCTGTTTCATGCGATGTGAGCTGATGGCTGTATGTAATGAATGATAGAGTTGGAGCCAGTTGAGGTATAAAGAAAGGTGCTTCAATGATTTTCAGTGATAGGAAATTCAGAGGCTACCAGTGAGGAGAAAGATTCAGACCCTTTGCTTCTTTTAGCCAGGCTGGCACAGAACAATGTGCTGTGCTGAGGTACTGCTAACACGAATGTCCTCCGTGAGGGCTTGTTCCCGTTTAGCTTGGGAAAGGGGAATGTTCTCTCTCATATGAGATTCCTTCATCTTGCTCCATGAAGAGATAAGTGGGCATACTTCTCTGTTTCCTTTAGAGAGTAGCAAGATTTACCTTTGTTGCGCTTTTAAAAACATGGGCTCCATAGCAACAGCATGAGTACCTTCTGCAAGCATCTTCCAGGGCTACAAGTCAGAGGAATGTCATGTCAGATGAACAGAACTGGTATTTCATGTTTCATCAGCTGTTCAAAACCTTCACCTTTATGTATGAATGCATTTCAAACATTGAAAGAATAGTTCTATAGGTACTACACAGCATTGAGACTGAGCTTAATACCATGTGTACATGCCGACTTCAACCCTAACAGTATAGTGGAGTGGAAACACTATTAACTGACTGGTCAGGAAACTGCTTTTTTAAAAATAAAACAACAGGAAAGGAAAGAAGGGAAAATGTGTGGTTTGCAACTGATGGAAATACAAAGTTGTTGGCTCTTAAGTTCTGATCCCAGGCCACAGTCATAGGTCATCATTTTTTGTAACACACCGCTGAATTACTTGATTTTTCCCTTATAAAAGGGATGCCTGCATTCTTTCTGCCCTAAAAATATTGTGCTCTGCAAAAAGTTCTGCTAATATTTACCATACAAAAATTATTTCTACAATGATAATAGTTTTCAGTCATAATGTTTTTGCATTATGTATGTTGAGTGTAGGTATGTTAATACTTAGCCTCTTTTGAGTGGTAAAAGAAAAGTGTCCCTTTCATCAACTGACCTGTTTATATATTTGCCTTTTTCAATGAGCTGCCTATCCTCCCTTCAAAAAAGGGGAAGGAGGAGAGAGAGATAGAGACAGGACATGTCCTACGCTGAATTACTTGATCATGTGTATTGCAGAGAATCAATGGCCAAATGGCCCTGGAGTGTGGAAGAGGAGAAAGTGAACTCATTGTATTTCTCAGATTATTCTAATCATTTTGATTAGAGGAGAGGGGACACGTTAGCTTCAGCTGATGGGGAGAAGGAGGGATTTGGATTTATGCCTAGAATAATTGAGCTGCAATCTCTCCTCAAATCAGGATAACTTCTACTGGGGAGAAGAGGTGCCTTCAGTGGGAGAAGTTACATAATTACACAAAGTCAGTTATACTGACAAAAGTAGTTATAGTTGACTTCTGCCTGAAAAACTGTTTAACCAGTACTTTTGCCTTATAAGTGATGAACAAGGGTTCTGCTAATCAGCATTACTAATCAGCTCCAGCAAAGACGGTCTGAGCATACAGCACTCTGATGCTAATTGTGTCTGTAACTGTAAATGTCACACAGGGACACCAGCATTTGAAGAAAAAGCAGAAATACTGTCATGTGTGCTGCATCAAAGAGGTGTTAAAAACAACCACAGACATCTCATTATATCTTATCCAAACGTTTTTAGCCTTGCTTCCTGAGCAGGTTGTTTAATGTTGCTGTGCTGTCTACCTTCAGTCCTACACTCTAATATTATTTGAACCTGTTGACTCATTTTAGCCACAGTTGGGAGGAAGACAGAGGTGTCAAATACATTTCATTTCTATGTGTTTTGTGAAAACACGTGGTCAGGTGAAGGAGAGCTCTGTATTAGTTCCTTCCAACTAAAGTAGCATCTTTTGACTCCATTGTTTTACTCTGTTCCACACAAGAGGGCATGGGAAGACGCGAGGGATCCAGCTTTGAAAAAAAGGATCAGGCAGACCTGAGACCCTTTAAGACACAGGGTAATCCAATCGTAAGGAAAAAAAAAAGCCTGCAGGAAACTGAGCTGTGTCACTGCTGCTAGTCATGGACTACTCATTCTCATTGTGACTGTTGCTCACAGTTGTTATTCATGACCTACTGTGGTTTGCCTTGACTGTGCTAATTCTGTGGACAAATCCTACCTGCCAAGTCGGCATCCCTTCTGGCTGTGAAGCAGGAGCTGGCTTGCACTCCTCTAGGCAGCAAGTGTTGGCCCTTTCTGTTGTGGGGAAAATAGGAGCTGTCTGGAGCAAGTGCACAGTACTTCTGTGGTCTGGTGTTTCCTGCCTAGGTTTCAGGTCATGGTTTTCAGATGGCCATGGTTTTTAAGTGCCCATTTTCTCAAAGTTGATTTTGTGCCTTAGTTTCTTGAGAAGAGTAAATACCCTTTGACTGTGCTTTGAATTTTTTGTCATAAAAAGCCAGGTTAGTGTATGCTTGTTCAGTGCTAGTCTAAGAATACTGATACTTATTCTTCTACTTTTAGGGAGTGAGAAATGGCTCTTTGATAAAATAAATACATTTTTAAAAGTGGCTCAGATGGGACAATAATTACTTTTCTGTCTGTGTCCTGAGTGTGTACCTGTGGCATGGTGTACAAACCCAGACTTTTCCCTTCTCTCTTCTCCAGGCTGTCAGCGCTCCATAGGCTTGTCCTATGGGAAGGCCAAGGTGTGCAGCTATAGTGGATGGTATTACTGCAGCACCTGCCACGTGGATGACAGCTTCCTCATCCCTGCACGGCTGGTTCATAACTGGGACACTTCCAAATACAAGGTAATCTCCCTGCAGGTTGGCTTGCTAGCAAGTGAACTGATTTTCTCTTTAGATAGAAACACATCGTAACAAGTTGGAGGTTACAGGCATTGACTACCAATACTGTTGGGTTTGTTGCTTTTGTCAGAATGAACCATGGTCTCACAACAAGACAGATGTTTTCATCTCAGTTTTCTTAGCCAGGCCTAAGGCATTGTGCCACAGGAGCAGCCACGCTTCTCTGTCTTGGTGGCTTCTTTTCCATCATTGCTTATCTGTTTGTTCAAGAGTCAGTGAGGGACAGAACACTGAAACCTCGCTTGTAGCCCTAATCTTTGCAGTTATTTGGTCCTTGAGGAGTACCTGTTTCATGAGCGCTAGATGCTGTGTATTGGCACTGCTTGGTGATGGGTGTTAAAATGGTGGAAATGCCCACAGGAAACTGGCATCCCAAATGTGCTGCTTGCGAGACCCAGGATGGCCTGCCTCTTGGCACAAACACTTTAAGGATGCTGGAAGGACATTGTTGTATCACTTTCTTTTGACCAGACTGCTGCAAGTAAAATAAAGAGAAAATTCTACAGTTGTTCACTTGCAGCTTTTCTGAAACTTCAGTAATCTGCTATTTGCTGCTATCTTGGTGGCTGGGTCCTAGATAGTGGCAACTGATTACATGCCTCAAAGCATTATGCCAGCAAACACGGCGTTGGTGTTGTTTTGCCATCTCAGAGAGCATATGCTGAAAAAACAACAAACTCACAAGGAATCCAGACCATGCTACAGCTTCAGACCTAGCAGCCACTGTTAGGGGAGGCTGTTTGATGTTTTGTGTCTGCGAATATTATTATTATGGCTGTTTGAAAAGGAAAAAAATAACCAGTAAATGCCCTATTAGAGGAAATGCAGCTTCCTTGAAGAAGAAAATTTGTCAGACAGGGAGATTATTAAAAGGTAGCCAGAGCCTGCCATCAGGAAAATGATATTCTTGTGATATGAAATGCAAGATTTTTCAGAGCTACAAAGCTTCTACATGTGGAGACAAACCCCCATTCCTTTCCTAGAAACTAAGAATAAATATTTAAGAGTTCTTTCTTTGGATGGTTCTGCCAAGTACTAAACTTGCTAGCTCACAGTAGCCCTGATATGGGGCAAGAGGATGGTAAAACAAAGAGCTCTTATCAAGCTGTCAGGAATACTGCCAAGAAAATAAACTGGTTTCTTTTCTAAGCCTTCAGGGTTTAGAAACCACAGGGTTTCCTGTGGTCTTAGTATAGGCAGCTGAGGCACAAAAGGAAATGGGACTTTTAAGCTTAAGCATTCACTGTAAACTTAATCTATAGTAATCTCATATAATGGTGAGAAGTTACCAATTTGCACATTTTAGAGACAGGTATAACAGCTATGAAATAGCTTGGGCGCACAAACGGATTCTGTGCAGATACGTTGCCAGTCTCTGTGCCAAAGTGCTCAGAGCAGTGGAGTTAAGAAAGGAACATCATCCTATAGATAGGAAGATACTAACAGCATCCCCAGATGATAGAGCAGGAAGTGAGGCAGGGAGGGAAGGTGAAGAGGACAAGTGCCACAGTGGCAGTGCGACAACTGAGCTGACATCAGTTGGATCTCCTCAACTCTGTCTTATCCATGTATAGCATTAAAATAACAAGTAGTTCTTGTTACTATTGTGAAATCTTTGGAGTTCTCCCGTTTCTGTTCAATTCTGCATAGATGTGTGTTTATTTCTGTCCCTGCTATACCTCTATGGGAGCTAAGCATTACTTTTCTGAGGTAGAGCACATATTGCCTACACTACTACATCTACATCTCCTTCCTCCATTCACAGGTAAGGTCTGGTGTTTATTTATTTATGTATGGTCTAAAAGGATGCAGCAGCATCCCAAAATGAAGGTAAACAATCAGAGCTTCTCCCAAATGCCCAGCCCTGCACAGGTAGCACAGCAATACCTGAAAGTGAAGTTGCTGTGGCAGGAGATATTCTCCTCGATGGACTTAAAGCGTACCTCAGAGAGGTCCTTCAGGAAATGATGGTCAGAGCTGAAACAGGACTTCAGTCTTCAAAAGCTTCTATTTTCACACAGTCTGAAATCTGCCTGTCAGTCTGCCAAATAAAAGGAAAGTGAATGAAGAGTTTGAAAACCTGTGCTCCTTCCCACTGTCACCTTTCCCCTGCTTCTGCAGGGGATTCTGGTGTTGGTCCTATCTGTCTCTGGCAAAGCAAGCACCAATAGCTGCTCTGGGACATGAGCTTTTATGATGATATGCATATCTGAATGTTTGTCTTTCACATTTCATAGACTCTTGGACGTCTGAGCAGCAGCTGTAAACTGAACTACTGCATCAGTTAAGTTTAAGTTTTACAAATGGAGAGGTTCTTGTCTGCTTTTGGCAAGACAGGTTGTGAAAAAAAAGAAGCGGTAGAAATTTGTAGAATTGTCTCTTCCCATAACCAGGATCTTGAGAAACAACAATGTGCTTAACACCTGAAAGCACATGGGTAGTAAAAGAAAAATCCCCTTGACTATGAAAGAAGCTCTTTGGAAAGACTTGAGAGTTAGGCATATTTCTTCTGTCATAACCAAAGCAGCAGTTCAGTCCCCAGGTTCACTTTTTTTTCCTGTCTCTCCGCTGTTTTCATGTTTGTGTTCTTCATGTGTTTGTGTGAAGGGAAAAGAAAAGAGGCAATCTTGTGAGCATCCTTTCTTCCTTTTACTTAGGCCAACTGTTTTCCCTGTTTGCATGCAAAACCTAGTGAGTGTTACAGTTTGGTTCAGGTGGCTTCCAACTTGTACAGAATGCCAGACAAACACATCAGGAAATGCACTCCCTGTGCCAGAAGGCTTCAAGACAGGCTGACTTCTGTTAAATTGAATTCTGAACTGTAAGTTTGCAGCCTCTAGAAAAGAAAGGTCTGGAAATGTTAGCATCCATCCTTGTTGTGACATTTAAAGCTAAAACCCTGTTGCAGTTTGCATCCTCTCACCCTGCCTGGGTTATTTAATAGGATTGTCTAGCCCGCCCAGTAACACTGGGGGACTGTGAGTATGCTGGTACATATTGGCTGGTAGCAAGCTGAATTATTATGACTGCTTGGCCCTTCCATTATAAGACTGCTTTTCAGCTTCTTGTAGTTTTTCTGTGGTTGGCAATGTGAGTTAATGTTTTAATGACCTGTTGGCCTATGTCAGACATGCGGAGTGAACCAACACCCTCCTGTCAGCCATTGATGCTGGGCCACACTGCTTCTCCTGCAATCAACATTCTGCAGGTACCTTGTATTGGCAAGAAGAGGAAAAGGTTGACTGTGCTCCTCTCTCCTCAAAGGCTGCGTTCAGACCATGCAGCACTAGAGCTGAACAGTAGGACTTTGTCATCATAGTGTATGTGTTTTGCAGAGTCACTCAGATGATCTCAATTCTGGCATTTTTTTGTTTCTGTACTCCTCATGTTGCAGCCTGAGGAGGTTTGACCTGTCCAGGCTGCAGGTGTGCATCAGCAGTACTTAGGCAGTAATCGTCCTTGGATTCCTGAGACAAGCAGGGCGGGTGGATGAGGAGCCCATGACTTCAGCAGGGGTTTCAAGCACGGAAGACAGACTACAAATAACACTGGGCACCAGGTCCTCCTGGCTGGAGGTGCTAGTTGCTGTAACAAGCCTTCATGTGCCTCCCAGGGAACCATGGAATATGTGGCTTAATTTGCCTATTGGTGGAAGAGGAATAATATTTACTATAGATATAGCAGTTTTCAAGGGATTGCTCAGGTATTACAGACAAATAGTTTAGTGATTTTAAAAGCAGGTTGTTTAACTGCAGTCTTTCTTGTGCACTGCAGTTAGCATGTCTAATAAAATAACATGGCTAGTGTGAGAGAAGTTGACATATCTGGGGTTTGCAGAGTTTTGTTCTACAAAATCTAAGTTGTCTGTGCTGCTCTTTACACAGCATGTTGCCTGTGCTTCCAGTCAGACAGCACAATTCCTTGTACATCCATTATTTAAAAAAAAGATTAAAAAAAAAAAAGAGAAATATAAATGGCAAGATATTTAATACAGCATCAGGGTCTGGGATACCTGTGAAGTTATGGTCTGCTCTATTTAAAATTGCACATTGTATTATCTGTGTAGTTATTGGTGAGAAGGCTGGCCTTGGCATTATTTCTTGTATTTTTATTATGCATTGTGGAAAGGTTACATTTGGGGTTAACCTTCCCTCTTAAGTAGCTAGTGAGTCCTGTAGCTGTTAACTTGTTCTGGTTTTGGAAGTAGTGCTATAGTAGCATCTATATTGCTTTTACCTACTTTCTACCTTACAGCACCAGAAGGGAAATAACATCCTAAATCTCAAGAGGCTAAGGTGTGCCCTTTCTCCTTTTGTTAGCCTAATTCATCCCTCCCTCAACTTAGTGTAAACACTGATTTAAAAGCCCAGGAGGACTAATTGAATTGTGGACTGAACAGTATTTCTATAGCACAGCTTCCTGTGATTTGCAGCTCATTTCAGATAATCCCATCTTCTCTCTTCCAGCTGTGATA
The DNA here is from genome assembly GCA_033558185.1 of Dromococcyx pavoninus. Taxonomy (NCBI): domain Eukaryota; kingdom Metazoa; phylum Chordata; class Aves; order Cuculiformes; family Neomorphidae; genus Dromococcyx; species Dromococcyx pavoninus. The sequence continues at coordinate 334,496 of JAUMJL010001660.1, forward strand.
AAATGCAGAAATAAGGAATGAGAGGGAATTTGGCCTTCTCACCTCAGAAATAGGAGTATCTTTTCTAGTGGGAACAAAAGTCCCATTAATTTATCGAGATTACAGTAGCTCTTTGCAGGTGGAGATAGAACAGAGCACTATCAAAAAAGGCATAAGAAAAATTTCTTGCACATGAAACACTGGGAATGAGTAATACGAGTAAAATTCAACTTTATCTGTATTTTAAAAACCACAACCAACTTTTTAGTAGTGCTTCTGACTTTTTTTTTTTACATAATTTTAACCATACTGGCTGAGCATGAAACAAATGGAGTAGTATTTTACACTGGAGTTCTGTGCCCTGGAACAGTACAATGGGATTGGATTTGCAGAGTGTATGTTTCCTTTCCTAATGTTGTGCTTTGGCACTTACCTATTCACTTGTTTCTTGCCCAAAAGAAAACAGCAAGCAAACAGAAAAATACTAACAGGGAAGAAACTCAGTAATCAATTTCTAGACTTGAAAAACATCTAGTAAGCTATTTTACTCTGCAGTGAAAATGCGTACCTAGTGAACTTTGTGTAGGTAAGTAACTCTCTCATACAGTCAGCTTCGATGGGCTTGATGAAGCTGGATTTGGCTATAAGCAGAGACATTTGGATTTCTCTCAGCCCTGTCTTCATCTGTACTTGGTAACTTTTCAGATGCATAAAATAGCTGTGAGATCACAGAGGGGAAGATCTGCTTAAGCAGAGTTGGGAAGAAAGCCTAGCTAAACTGGTTGCTGTGTTTTGCAGGTATCAAAGCAAGCCAAAGAGTTCCTGGAATATGTTTATGAGGAGCCATTGATTGATATCCAGCAGGAAAATCCCATGTTGTACAATCATGTTGAACCTCTGGCAACTGTCGTCCGCTTGAGACAGCAGCTAAAATCTCTCCGAGCCTATTTGTTCAGTTGCAGAGCAGCAGTAGCTGAAGATCTACGTAGAAGGTAAGAACCACAGACAACACAGAGCACAAGGATGCAGTTTCCTTGTCATGTTGCTTTTCTTTTTGTTTTACCCTCGCAATCTAGTTCTGAGGGTATTACCCATGTAGAAAGTCACTGTGGTTGTATCTGACTTTCCTGGGCAGCTGGATTATCTACTGATGCAGAAAATTATTTAAAGCATCTGAATATCTGAACTTGTTCTTCAAAACTATTAGCCCAGGTGTCACGCATTGTGGTGAGCATCTTCTGCTCCTCCTTGGGCTTCCTGACTATGTATTTTCAGTTAGGTGTAATACCTCATGGTTCCTGCTGTAGCATTGCAGTGTGGTAGACACTGTTGGGAGCTTTGAAACACCTGACAGTATGGCAACACGTGAGAGAGGCCAGAGTCAACCACCTGTCCAGTCAAGGCCAAGCCAACCACTTCTGCCCTCTTTGTGATATGCTCTCGTGCAAAGGCAGAGGCCAGATGTAGTCTCCTGGCATGTGACCCAGCCGTTATGCTCTTGCTCAGCCACTACCTTTTCCATCCATGACATGGCTATGCCAAGTGTTTTGTTTATTGGAAAACACATGGTCACAGCACAGCAGAAGGTGTTTTGTGTTGAGTTTTCTGTGGTGTAAACGGTAGTTTTATAAAACTTCATTTTAGAAGTGCTGTATCTTTGTCCATTCAGCTGCTGCTGCATTTGCCTAACAAGCTAAAAATACACAAAATTCTTAAAACCAAGAAGCCACAGTTGTGACCTTAAAAAGCCAAATTACTTCTGTTGTGGATCTCCGAAAGGGATGGGGAAATATCTCTGCCCATGCCATACTGTGAGGTGAGTGGCTCTAGGGACGTGCAGCTGACCTGATGGTAAATGCATTTGTGAATGTTTGTATACCGCAAGTTTGTAAGTATGACAAGACTGCAAATAGGAAAGCCACTGCTTTGATATTATGATCTGCCAAAGGGCAAAAAAGGAGATTACATCAGTGGCTGTATTTTGAGCATGGTGTTTTAGGGGTGGGGGAGCTGAATTCTCTGGGAAGGAGAGGAGGTTGCACTAGTGTCTTTGTCCCAGGTAAGGAGTGAAGTGGTCTGCTATTAGGTGCATAATCTCTGTCATTGCTTTGATGAACTACCTAGAGCAACTAAGAGAAGGATGTAGCAACAGGTTTCTGGAGGGCACTACTGAGTTATTCTGCCAGCCCTACTGCATATTAATATGTATTTGTGTCTTACTGCTCAATTCCTGTTATTTAATAGGGCATCTTACAGCATTTTAAAAATTAAGATGATTTTTTTTATTCTAGAAGATGGTATTATATTACAGAGCTGTTCTGCAATTCAACTGTAATAACTTTCCTCTGCCACCTTCTTCAATTGCAATAAAACTAGAAGAAGAGTAAGATTTGTGAAGGCTGCTGTTCACAAAAAGTGGCAGAAAAGAAGTTATGCTGTCTGATTAATGCTGAAGAAAAGAATGCCTTGATTAAAATAGACAGGAGGAGGCACAAGAGTGAATGGGCTTGGGTAAGAGACTGAAAGACAAGAGATCAAAGGAGGCCTAAGCAGAGAAATCAATGGACTAGAGACAAAGGGATGAGGGAAAGCTAGGAGAAGGAGGAGATTCAAAGAGGGAAAAGATCTCAGGAAATTAAGAGTTAATGAAGAAACCAGGACAAAGAGGGAGCCCAAAAACCTACCTCCAAAAAGGAGAGATTACAAATGGTAAGGAAATGGAAATGAAAGAATGGACAAATATTGTAGAAATGTGTTCATGGTCTTTTCTTGGGGCAGGGAGGAGAGAAAAAACTCCCTATATCAAAATGAAACACCTAGTATGGCAGAAGGAGAAACTAGAAAATACTCCAGATGTTCCCTTTTCCTATCTAAGAGTTCCCTCACACTGTCTCCAATCAAAGCTCTCTGTGATAAGAGGAGAGGATCCCAGCCCAAAGAAGGGTTTGCTTTTGTACTGGGGAAGCATCTCCAGTTTGGTTGGTCTTGTTAAAAGTGCTGTAAAAGCCACTGAAGGAATGTACAAAACACCCCTTAGAGTCCAGCTCCCTCTTGGTCTGTGAAGTCTCTGTTGGGGTGGATTTGGTGCTCAGCTGGTCCCTCAGATCTCCTGTAAGACATTTGCAGAGATTTTGCAGGCAAGGAAAAGTTCTTTTCCTAGAAGGAGTTATTCCTTGCTCAAAACTGGTCCCAATGGCTTTGCTTCCTGCGTGTAGTATCACAGTGTGCAGACATTCACTATCAATATGATGGCTTTATAGAGCACGGTTGAAAAGTAAATGAAGAAAAATATGTGATTAAAGTTTCCCTTTGGCTCTCCACGTGGGCAAGTTGAAAGAATAGGAGGAGTTTAAACAATGTGGTGAGACAGCATTCCTAAATTTAGTGCTGTTAACTAGTTAGAAATGAAAGGCTGGTGGAGACAATCCAGTTATCTGTGCTGCTCTAAAAACATTCTTTTTCTGCTTGCTCTTCACCTTAGTATGTGAAGGACTATTAATCACAAGCAAGTGAACACAGCATCTTGAAGACCTGTCAGACCCATATAAACAGACTGAAACAAACTGTTACCACTGCTGTCTAGGGAGAAGTAAAAACAGACTGATTAATTGTATTGGCACCTTGCTGCCTTTGGGACACTGATAGACTCTGCCTTATTAGGGAAAAGCAGATCACTCTGAGGTTCCCTTTATTAATACTATTTGCATTATCATCATCTTTAAATCTATACCTTGCTCTTGAACTCAGATTGCAAAATGAAGATGGCAATGAGGTTGGAAACTCTTTGTGTCCTCTGGGAAGACAACACTGTTTACAGTGCTTACAAGTCACTTTTTCTGAAGAATTCCAGATGGCTATAAACCAGGTTAGCTGAGGATCCAGTTGGCCTAGATGTGGAAATGTTATTTATAATGCTTGCTGTGCATAAATAGGTACTTCGGAAATTTTGAAACTTGGCATCTAACAGAGAACTGGGGACTGAACCACATTGTGAACTTTGAAGAAGCAAGAGGGAAGAAAGGACGAAAAAAAGGTTGGAGGAAAGGAAAAGAAGCAGAAGAAATCTGAAGCAGAAGAAATCATGAAAGTAGCTGGAAGTCTCACAGCAGAAGTGGTCTTCATCAGTTACAAAGATCTGTAGTCACCTGTTGCTCCACTGAACTCTAAGCTCTTCGTATATTTTGCAAGGGAAAAAATGACAGAACTCAGACCGGCTGGGAGCAGAAATAAGGCCCTTCACCAGTGTGTATCAACAGCATTCCTCCGAGATTAGCCAGCTGAGACTCTCAACCTGTGCTCAGCTCCCTGTTTTACAGAGGATGTTGTTATACTTAGTTTGCTGTGGCTGTCACCTCAGTATTGCAACAGATATAATTTGCCTCAAATGTCTTTACTCAACAAGTTCTTGCTTGTTTTGGTTGCCTTGCTTGTGTGGATGCTGTTCAGGCAGAAACATACAAGACTGAAACCCAGAGCCAACAGAGAATTAGTACAAGTGGAGCCATACAGATCATACCACCACCTGAAGATTGTGGAATGATGAATGAAAGGCACAAGCAAATGAGATAGAGTCAATAAAACTGATAGCTGGGAAAGAGCGAGAATCTCCAAGCCTATTAAATAATGAGGATATTCTGCGAAGCCATGCTGAAGTCATGTGAAACTGTGATGCCAGTTTTATTCTGGTTTAGCTTTCTTCCTTTTATCTTTATACATAAGATACACTAACAGCATGCCTGTTTGCCACAGCCTCTTTTCCTCTGTCTTGTGGTTGAAGGCTCTTCAGGTCAAGGAGCTGTCAGAATGATTCTTTTGGGAAGTCTTCAGATGCCTCCATGTCTGCTGTAGGGTAGGCTAACCCAGAACAACCCTGGAGCTCGCTCTGGGCTTTCTGCTCTTTCAGCTATACACCTAAACTTGCAGTTCAGGTGTTGCTTGCCCAGATGTTTGAGAGAGATAGCAGAGACACAAGGTAAATGTTCTGTAGCACGTTCCCTTATACATCAGTGCTCGTTGCAGTGCCCTTGATCTGTAAGTAAGTCTTCTGAATGGTGGTGAGAAACTATATGGAAAATTTTCCCTCTGTTACTCATCTCTGTCTGATACCATTTGTCTGCCAGCTCTAGACCAGCAATACTTCACACGTACCTAGCAAAACTCCAGTGCTGGATGTGTTACTTGGTGTCTTGCAGGAAGACCAAATTAGAGCTTGCTGTAGCAGCAGGAGTTTAAAGGTACACCTCCAGTGCTGCAGACATGTGGTCCTGGCTGAACCTGCTGGTCTGTCAGCACAATGCGAAACAAGCTCAAATTCAGTTATGCTGAACAATAGAGTGCTGTCACTTCCTACAGTGAAGCCTTAGACATATCACTTCTGACACAGGAGTAGATTACTTTCAAAATATTTGTGTGGCAATTGGGGAACCTGTCTAAACACATCACAGGAATGCTGACTGATCTTATGCAATCACTGTACTACCAAATACCTCACGTATGTGAGGCTGATCTTTTAGACCAAAGACAACAGAAGGCCATTAAGTTATGTCCAGGCTGTCAAAGCAGACTGTTCTCTCCATTCTTTGCAATGGGTAGGCCATTTGGAGAGTGGAAAAGCCCAAAGCAGCAGAACAGAGACACAACTTGTGAAAGCAGTAGGCTGCAAAAAGAAAGTTTGAGTGGGAAAGGGAAAGAAGGATATGGTTTCATAGAACTCAGGGCTCTGAGTTAACGGCAAGACCAATAGGAGAAGAAAATTTGTTGCACGGTTGATTAGAAAGAGGGCAAGAGAGAAAGAGGATATGTGGATATCCTGAGAGAATCCAGTGTTAAAACCAAAGAGCACACTAGAGTGAGGAAAGGTGTGAAGTTAAATGCGGAGAAGTATGCACAACTCATTTGTTGTTTTATGTAGACACTGCATGTGTGCAGACATTGCAGTAGCTGAAATAAAGCATGCCTGTTGGTGGAGCTCTTACAAACAGACCACCTCTTTGCTTCAGCTCTTGTGTCTTTTTGAAGAAGTCACTGTGCGTGCAGGGTCCTTGCAAGTTAACGTCTTAAAAAGTATTTGGCTAAAAGTGTGGTGGATGGAGCTTTTACTTCAGCTAGGGGTAATAAACAGAGCTGGAGCATCAAGATGTATGCTAGAGCAGCCAGGGCAGCAGGGCAGTACTGCTGTCTGTTTAAACCAAGGGAAGGTTAAAAGCACAAGCCAGTGCTCTACCATGGTAAGCATCCAGCTGAGGAGCATGGCAGGGTATATATGCTAAATTTTCCAGAGGACACATAGGTCTTTCAGTTCATGTTAGCATTTTCCAGTCTAGGGGCGCACCACCTGTATCTGCTTGTCAAATAGATCAGTAATATTAGACATCTTTCAAATTGGTGGTTTCCATTCAGCTTTTGAGACTAGTTTGCTTTAAAAAAAACCATAATGATTTAAAAAGAAGTTCCTATTAGCTGGGACATCACGTTACATATGACTTGTGCCATTTTTGTCCTTATGTTCTTATATCAGAACTTCCAGCAGCAAACTGCAAGGGGTTCAGAATTGCGTGACAAAACAGAGAGCATTTTCTCATTTTTATTTCAAGTTACTTGGGGGCTCTAAGCTCTTTTTATTTCAAAATTAAACTGTATGCCTCTAATTCACTGCATCCTGCTTTTAGTGTCAGTGGTACATATTTCCTGAGTTTGATCTGTAGTAATTTTTGTCTTTAACAATGTTACCTTAAGCTTGTTCAAGTCACCACAGAGGGGGAGAGTTAGAGTACTGCGTTTTAGTTGAAAGTTTATATATAGTTCAGAACTCCTGATGGATGATGAGTAACTGTTTTAACATAGGGATGCTTAGGGGAATTTCATAACGACATGAAAAACTACCTTACCTGAACATGCTTGCTTATAAATCTAGCACTTAAGTGTAGGCTGACGGTATTTAGGAGTAGTTGCTCCCAGAACATAACCAGAAGAGTGTTCATACCTCATAAATGTGAAATGGTTTACAAACGCATTTTTAGCCAAACCCATAGAGTTATAAAAAGTCATTAATGTAATATAATACCACAAGAATTAAATAAATAGTGTTTTGTTTTAAATTCTTTAATTTATTGTTACATTTTGACTTTCAAATCACCAGGTTTCCCAGGGTCCTACTTTCCTGAGTAAGTTTTTTGGCTGGAAAGTTGGGGTTCTTCTCTCTCAACATACTACCGGGAGCTGGAATTTTCCAGGAAATGTTAAATCAAAAGCCTGACTAAAATTCTTGAGAATTAGCAACACTGAAAAAAAATCTTGCTTTTTCCCTTCACTTCTGATGCTTTTCTCTACCTTAAATTAACAGATTCCACGTCAAATGAATTGCAAGAGAAGACCTTGAAAGAGATTTATTTATCCTACCCCTTAAATTTGGGGTAACTGGCGATTCACTGATATCCTGCTGTACTTTTTAAATCAAATGGTAACTCTGAACGATTTAAGCTCCTGAGAGTGAGACCAGAGCACACAAGATTGCTGCCACATGCTAGGCACCCTGCCACATCTGGTAGTGGGGCTGGCTGTAGTGGCTGCAGTGTTCTTCTTGCCCCTCGTTCAGGGTGGAAAAATCTGAGGGAAGAGTCGTCATCAGCACGTGCTTGCCTGTCACCTGCTTTAGCAGTGTGGTGTGGTAGCTTAAAAGTAAATTCGTGGTGATGTAAGTTGTAGTGCCAGGGTATGAACTGTGTCGGCTGAGGAAATGGACTTGGTACCTGTGGTGCTGTGCCAGCTGTGGGTGTAGCAGCTTCCTTCTGAGGGGTGGAGAGGATGCATGAATGTGGCTGAGTACTAGACCAGTGCATCTGTGTCTCCTGTGAGTCAGAGCTCAGTCATACAGTTCCCAACCTGGTCAAACAAGATGCTCCTGGCTGGCTTCTGAAATCGTGGTGCCAACTTCCTCTGCCCCCTGCCCTCCTAGGTTTCAACAGGCTTTTTGGTACGAAAGAGACTTGGTTGTGCCTACCTCCCAGCTAACTTGATTTCTTTTGATTGTGCTGTAAAAAGGAGAGTTCACTCTACTTATCATGTTTGTGCTTTAGTTTTAGTGTCAGACTTGGGCAGATTAATTGGTTGTAGCTTTAGCAGAGCTGTCAGGGTATTTAACCTGGAGAAAAATTACCTAAGCTGATGATAAACAAGCTTTAAACGCAGGGAAATTACTTAGTGCTAATAAGGCACCATGACTACACACTTTGTCCAAATGCAAAAAGCAAAGTCTTATCGGTGGTTGTGTTTGCAGGAGGACACTAACAGATAACCTTTGTTTGTGCAAATACTTACCTGATAACATCATCTGAAAGAGAACAGATGAAATTTCTGCCAGAAGGTTGTGCTTCAGATTATAAAGTATCAAACAAAAAAGAATAATAATGACAAGCTGAGAATGCTCAAATCTTTCTTTTAGTTGGACTGAAAATCTCTGAGGGTGGATTTCTTTCCTGCTTGCAATGATTGCTTTCATTTCTGGTACATAACAATAAAGCAATTTAGAGAGCTTTAACCAGTAGGACTTTGAATTTCATTGTTCACAAGAACTGGCAAAGCTAGAAGGCTGGTTAGAATTGAACTTGGTTTGTTCATTGTGGGCTTAACCCTGACTGGTAGCCAGGGTTTACAGCCCAGCAATCCTGTGACTCACAACTCTTCTGTTTTGCATGGATGTTGAAACTGGTCTGGGAGTTTCCAAACTGTGAAAGCTTAGGAGGTGCTTTTAGTGGAACGTGCACTCCATACCATTTGCCTCTCAGGGGTCACAGGTCACATTCTGAAGCAGCTGAGGTTTGAGTTTTTATGATGAATCTTAACATGTGTTTGACCTCTGTCTAGCTTGCTCCAGCTTTTTTTAAGTGTTAATATTTGACTGAAAGGACACTGTTTATTGAATGCTTTTAATTGACCAACTTTAAAAAAAAATCAGTTTGTTGTAGTGCATTAATCAAAAGGTTTACAAAACTGACATCTTTTATTTTGTTTTCAAATAACTTATCAGAGAGTTCCCATTTAGTGTTTGTAAAGGAGCTTTATATCAAGGGAAATATAAAATGCAAGAACACATTTTGGTCTTTTTGGATCAAGGCCCTGTGTTTACTCAAGTGTACTCAAAAGATCCACGCAATGCCAAAAGTAAATATGTATTTTCTAGTGAAATATTTCTAAATGCAGTTATCTTAGCCTGTTCTGTTGTAGGTATCAGATTTTTTGACATGAATGTGGTTTGAGATTGATTTGGATGCCATGCAGTACTTTGTCTGGATGCTGATGCAAGGGCATGGTGTTTGTGTGAGCCCCTCTCCCCTGCTGTACACTAACTTCAGCTTCCTTTGGTCAATTTCAGTTGCAGCTGACAGAGGGATGGAGATGGCAGACATTAAGTTCCCAGAGGAAATGTCTGGGTCAGAAGCAAGAGGCTCTGAATTAGTCCTGTGTGCCCCCTACTGAAGAAGATTGTATTTAAGCCATCCCCTGATTAGGCTCAGGGAGCCCGTGCAGCCAGGCAAGCTGTTGGAAGAGGGCCGTCATTTGTTTTCTTGCTCACTGGACTACTTGGGCAATGTGGATTTCCTGCCCCAACTGATTTGCTTGTATTTTAGAATGAGGTTTTTGGATGCGTTTGGATTTGATATTCTGGTACCTCTTACGACAAAACTGGCAATAAACAGAAGCGTTTTGGGGAGGTGGCTTCACAAGTTATGTTCAGGTAGCCATTGAGTTTTGGTTTTCCTTTCCAAATGGGACTAATAGAAGTTTTCCAGAGGATATCTCAATTGCAGATGTGCAGCACAGCAAGCTGTGTTTCTGAAACAGCTGCTCAACTCACCACAGGTGTGGTGAAGGCACATCATTTATATTTTAAATGATCAGGGACTGAGCTGCCTACTTTTAGGTCATTTCAGTGGTTTCACACTTATGAAACTGTGTGCTCTCCACCTTTGGTGACATGGGCAGGTGTTGAAAGAGTGTTTGTATTGGGAACTATACAGGAACTAGTCCAGTTGCTTTACAAGACATTTTGTAAATGCTGCTGTACATGCGAGCTCTGGCTTCTCAGCTGTTTTTCTGTGGCCCACCACAACCAAATTGTGATTTTTCAGGTCAATAGAAGGACTGAAAATCTGAAGCTTGATCAGCTTTGCTTACTGAGGATGTTTTAGTGCCTCATTTTCCATAACAATGGAAATAAGCACTCATCTCACTTGAGTGCTGGGTCTGTGCATATGTGTCTTTCATAAGACTGAGAGGGCTGTGCCTACTTCTTTTCCTGGAATTAGATTTGAACGGGAGGAGGAGTGTTGGATGTTGGCTCTGCAGAGCTGCTGCTGCAAACTAACGTATCTCTGGGAGGGAAACAGGTACAGGGAGGGGATGACTGTCACCAGGCTGAGAACCACCTGACAAAGGAGTCCCTTGATCATGAGTTTGCTTTTCCTCTGCATGCTTTCTATTGGGAGTCAGCACTTGCAGGAAATAGAATGCAGTCCTTGAAGGCAGGGGAACATGATGTTAGTCATCGGTATTAGTCGTTGACAGTTTCTGCCTTATGGGCTATTCAGGCTATTTCCTGCAAAAGGGAATCTTTCATTAGCTAATTATTTTCCTAGGCAGTGCTGTAAGGGCATCAGCAAATAATAGAGTTCCTGGCAAAGCTACTGCACAGTTTCGTGCCTGCCTGTGTGATCAGGGGAGAATGATGGGAAAATTTTAATGAAAGAAATTCTGTCAGAGCTGAAAAATACTAATAGCTTCAAAATGCTGTTCAGAGATGACTCCTGAGCAATCAATTTTAATAAATCTTCCATGTGAAATGAGGAATCCCAATATTGTATGTTGTCTGATATCTGGATTTTGACTATTTTCTAGTGGTCTTTGGCATCGTGCCAAATGTATTGTGAAGGTGTAATGCAGCTGAGCCACCGGAACATGTTCACTTCTAATAGGAGCAATGGTATAAGAGGGAAAATGCAGTATCCGAGTGAGACTGCAGCTGAGAATTAGGCGGGTGGAGCGGACATGCTTGATGAGTCAGGAGGAGCAAGGGTACAGTCCTGCTCGAGAAGAGTGCTGTAACATTTACAGTGCCCAGTTATCAGTGTCTTGCTTGCAGGACTCTTCCCTCTCTCACCTCAATAAAGCTTAGATTTTTGTTTTTTCAAATGTAGAATAGGAGTATGAGGCTTTGTACCACTCACCTTAACAGCAGTGAAATGTCCCTCCAAGACAGTTTTGAAAGCATCAGTTTAAGGTAATTGTTTAAGACACCTAACGGAGTAGAATGAACTGAGTTGCTTCCATTAATTCTTAGATTCAGTGTTCTTCAAAGATTGCAGTTGGTACAGTTATCCCTGCCAGTCTGTGGTTTAGCTAATCGTGTTGTCGCAGCTTCTAAAATATCTTCTCTAAGTTTCTATGTACTTCCTCATTAGTTTCATGTCATGATCATGTAAGTTCATATCAACCTTTCAGTATCTTTGGCTTTTTGAACATGTTCAGTGGTCTCTCTGTTCACTGCCATTCAGTTCCACTAATAGAAAGCAATCTTTGCCAGAGCTTTCTTCATGTATTTAATAATATCAAGAATTTATTTTCTGTATTGCCTTAAAACTACATGATTGTAGTGTGGGAACTCAGTTCATGTTCCTTCTCTAAGCAACACGTAGTATAAGGTAGTTGCACCTCTTGAGATATTTGGTTGCATTTTTTACAGCTGATGTGATTCTCCACTCCGCATGATACGTTAGCGTGGTGTTTTATTTGTCCTGTGTGGACGGAAGATAGAGCTGGTTGGCTGGTTGTTTCTCTGTGTGTACCCACAAAGATAGACTTTTTAAACAGATGCACGTTTTCCTCTTTATGGCAAGTACATAGGTTTTCATAAAATTTCTTGCTAATATCCACTTACCTTTATAAGGTCTATTTTTCTCTGTAATGTTACTTTAACCTATTTTTTTGCTACAAGTCACTCTAATGAGGACATCTCTTCTCTGTTCAGGTTTCTCTAATTTAGCTTTACTGAACAAGCCGGTGTATAATCAATGATCTCGCCTGAAACCTTGGTTTATGTAAGGAAAATATGGCCTTCTCAAATCAGTCATTATACACTATATATCAGTGCATATACTTCTGCATGTAAAAGGGAATTGATGTCGATTGCTGGAAGAACATATGTTGGAAGAACAGTATCTGCATGACCTTTTTCTCAATATAGTTATTTCAGTTGAAAAAACATATATCAATCACATCTGAAATCAACTGTTACACCTTTCTAGCAGACCAAGAATCTCGTACTGAAAACCGTAAGAAATACTTTCAATGTGTAGTTTTGAGTTATTCATTTTTATTACTGGGTTAATTGTTTAAAGAAACGCCTTCTGTGCTCAGGATGAGCTCTCAACAGCTGTAAAAGTCATGATACGTGCTTACCTGACAGTTGGAGAATGACACTGGCACAGTATTAATTCTTATTGTGGAATTGTTGTGCCCATAAGGAGTGCTGTAGAAGTATCTGGTGCTTACAGGGTGACATAATTCCAGTTTCTGACAAGCTCTCTCTCTAGCATCCATTGCTCTGCAGACTCTTGGTGGGGTGAGGATTTTTTTGTGTTTTCCAGTCAAAAAAGCATGACATAAATCCATTTTTCTTTTTTCCAGGATCTTTCCCAGAGAGTATCTTCTCCAGCAAGTCCATCTTTATTCTCTTGCAGACCTTCAGCAGGTAAGTTTCTTCAACTAAATCTACCTGTTACACGTCAAGCCTATTCTCATCTTCAGTGCTATTTCTACATCCCCCATTCTAGCTAATCGTAGCGTAAATAGATTTACTTACTATGTCTGTGGTTTTATAGTTTAATATAAAAATGAGTTAACAAGGGCGTTGCTTAGGGATGAGAGAGAAAGCTTAGAGCATCAGTGTTGCAATGGGGCTGGAAAGAGGCTGTGAAAGAAAACTGTAGTCTGCAAAGAGAACTTTGGTGTGAGAAATTTTTCATCTGATCAATGAAGGCTCATCTAAGCCTCAGCCTATAGGTGACAAGTAGTATTTATTTCTTTGCTTGAAAGAATAGTTATTCCGGAATTTATGAACTTGTACAGTGTCTGGTGCAACATGCTTATTTACAAAGTCTGCTGGGCATTACCACGAGAGAGGGGAAAAATTGAACACAAAAACCTCAGGAAGCCTGTGACACAAAGTTAAGCTGTGCAGTGTTTCTATGACAGATGTGACCACAGAAGAGGTTACACACCAGCAAAACGTGTCTTTGCATTGACATTGATTGAACTGAGCAAGCACACATACATCTACCTGAACAGCAGAATTTTGTTACATACTGGACTAAATAAGAAGAATTTGGCAAAACGAGCTGAAAAGAGAGGTTAGGGAATCTGAGGTGAGTGTGCTGCAGTGCTCTGATGCACAATGGAGGGTGCAATGGTGTTGAATGCACTAGCTGACATGCACTAGCTGGCACATCTGTGTTCACTCACTAATGTCATTGCCAGTAATATGTAAAACATATGTCAGCTTCTCCCACTGATATTTCCCTTGTCTAGTAGTGTTTTTTTCTGCAGGATGACAGGTAGCATTGTCAGTTCTGAATGTTTAGTTGACATGTTTGAGTTGAGCTGAAGACTCAAGTACAGAAGTACAGAAGTACAGGAAGCATGGCTTTTGTTGGCTGGTGAAGTCACAGAGTAGAAATGATTCCGTATATAGAATAACAAGGCGAGTCATTGGAGGTTTGAAACTGTTTCCACATCTTTTCAGCATGTTCTAGTATCTCATCTTTAATAATCAAACCATGAAAAAGCAAGCTACTTAATTCCAGAGCTGCAGTCTCCCTGGTGGGCCTGTCTGTTAGCCCCCAGTGCTTTGTAAGCTGCTTAATCAGTTCCTAACATTGGTCGTAGATGTTTTAGAAGCAATCAGCAGCTTATCGAGCACCCTGTGGGAGGGAAGGAGGGTAGAAGTCACAATTCATTCATTAAATTAGCAGTTCCCTTTAGCATATTTCTTCATGTTTGTGTTTGCAAGACACCTTCTCTTCCCCTGAGGGCCCCAGCCCCAAACTTATCATATTTAGAGGCAATATAATTTGATTACTGTTTCTGCTGGGGTGGGTTAAATTGCATTTACCTTTTAATCTACCTATATCCTTGTTGTCAACCTAGAGAAGGTTTTCCACATTACAGAGGCTCCAAGTCTGAAATTGGATTGCCTGTTTCTGTCAAAGTGGAACCAGAGTGGAAAGGGGAGGAGAGCCCCTTGAGAAAATGAATCCAAGAACTGGAGAAACGCTAATACTCTCATAGTCCCTGACTCCTCCCTGGATTGCCCCTTACCACTGCTTTTGCCCAATTGCTCATTGTTTTCTGCTGACCTGCAGTTTGGGTGGGTTTTTTTAATACTAAAAGTTTCTTCTCCTTTTGATTCCTCTGCTACCTGTTTCCTCATATACATGGGCTGCTTTGCACTGTATCCTGCTGTCATGTAGATTGCATGTGTTTGGGGAATTAACTAAAAGGTTTATTAAAGATTAATGGAAAGATAAGGCATGGTAAGGGAATTAGAAAAGCAGAGAGGGGTAATCTGCAGATATGAGCAATCTTTACCCTGGTTAGTCCCAGCCCAATTCTGATTTGTTTCCTAGCCAAGTTCTCTTTAAAGATCCTAGAAAACATGGGTCATTTCCTACCAAGCGGCTGAGTTTCAAAAATGTGATATAAGGGTCTGTTCTTAGATGCAAAAGAGTTGAAACGCTTGTTTACCAGTAGATGAAGCAACATGTAATACTATTCCAAGATGCAGTTCAATTTGAATCTCTTTCCTCGTTTACAAGGAAACACTCAGAAAAATAATTGAAGTGACAAAATATGGGAATTTAAAATTATGAGTTGAATTACATTGAATCACAGTGTAAATACTGTTATTCTAAATATAAGTGGCTTTCATTTGGTTTATCTCCATTTACTTTGGAAGCAAAGTGAGTTAAATTATATTAAGGCCATTTTCATTCTAAATGTGTATGTCCATACAGGGATTTAATGTAGTATAATTTATCCATTTTAACATTGCAGATAAACTGATCTGTTAAAATTTAATTAAAATATTCATTTCTTTCAGTTCAATTTTTTTGACTATCTGCCTGTAGATGAATCTACAAACAGTGTGAAGAACAGTGGAGAGAAAGGATGAACTAGAGACCCTTGTTCTCACAATAATATACCACGGGTCACACAGTGAATATGAGAACATCAGAATCCTTAATGGAAATGTTTTTTTGCAGAACACGCATTGAGCATGAGGAACTTGATGCCCCAGTAATATTACTGAGGCCAAAAGTTTATCATCTTTGGGAGGATTAAGTGTCCATGGTTACAGTATGTAAGATAAAGAGATTATAGGGTTTCAGAATAGAAATATTATTTACTGAGGGGATTACAAAGATGTCTTCTGTATTGACAGACCAATCAGTGATTTCATCTTCCTCTGATGTATATAGTACTCTTTACAGCATCTGATAAGGTTTTGGACTAGGTGAAGAGTTTGGTGTAGTAGAAGCATTGCCAGTGTGAAAATCTTAATGTTTCTTCTGTTCAAGGTTTTGCTCGTAGAAGGTTCCCTACCAAAAATCTGGGGGCTAAAAAAAACTTCAGTTAAACCTAAGTTCTGCCTAATTTGAGCCTAATATATTGTTAGAACAAGATTGGGAAGCCTAAGAAGAATAAAGAAATTTTTAGGGCTTGTTCAGTTTTCCATGCTGTATTTTCATTACACCTCCTTTTCCAATGGAAATTTGGGTCCTCCTTGTATTTTCCTAGACTGAGATGAAGGAGGAGATTGGCGATGCTCTTAGCATTTTTGCATGTGCAAAATTTTAGGTTGTTTTAGACAACTTATTTCATGAGGCCCAACAGTAGCAAAGACTGCAAGGATATGTTCTCTTGCTGTTCTTTTCAAAAGTAAAACTTCTTTTCTGATCACTCAGTCCTCATATGGTTACTGAGAAATGCTTGGCTTAGACTTACACGGCCTGGTGACTTCAAGCATATCAGTGATGGTGTCCTTGCCCAGCAGTTTCTTTTTATTCACACAGAAGAAGAAATGGGATGTGGCATGTAGCCCATGTGCCTGTGCTGGTGAGAGCCAGTAGTGTGCACGTGGCTATATAGATTGGCAAAACTGTTTTTTATCTAACATACTTTGGGTCTGCTCTAGATTTAGAAGTGTTACTGGGATAGGTGCATTACAAACAGCCCCAGCCCCCTGTTCCTAACAGATACAGCCATACCTGTAAAAGCGTTAGTTCAAATTCAGTTATATCAGAGAGGGTCTTTTGTTGTCACTTGTTCCATTCAGTCATTCAATGTAAGCTGTATCAGCTTTAACTTTTATTTACCAAAGAGGCTTACCCATGTAGCTGTACCAGCAGACCCTTTTAAGTTTAAGCAAGCCTTTTTTTTCTTGCTTTAGGGGCAGGAAATCACAAATGAGAAGGAGAATTAGGTTTTTATCAGGCCTGTCTGTGCTGAGATGGTTGAAGATTCGTCTGTTGCAGTTCTCTCTGGGAGTTGACTGTACACCACAAGGGCAGCAAAATGCCATGCACATCTGTGCCATGGCTGCCACAGTTCAGAGTTGAGCACCATCGTGAAAATATTGTTTTGCACCCCTAGCCTCCCAAGCAAGGGCTGGCACACCATGTGTGAGACAGATGTCAGTCCTGCAGTGCGTTACTACCAGTGTTCTGATGGCTACGGGCTGGAAGACGTTGCTTGGAGTAAAGCTGGTTTAAAACAGTGATGGGTTTTAACTCAAGTGCCAGGCACAGCTCCTGCTCTTAAATATTTAATAGGAGGTAGCTAGAAACAGATGGTTGTGTGGGACGTGAGAGGCATACAGGTTGTTAATTAGTACAGTGGTCCAGTTCTTATCCTAAGGAACATGAGATATGGATTGTTTTCCCAGCTCTGCTGCAGGCTTGCTCTGACACACAGGACAAGTACTTTCTAATGGGATTAAGGTAAAATGAGTCCTACTTTACTGCATATATGTTTAAAATAGACATCCTAATCACAATTAAGTTTAAAAGAGGAAAACCCGAGGTAGTCTGTTTGACCTATTTTAAATATGTTATGCAGTTTAATTACATTAAGATTTTGAGGCACTTAGATTTCTGTGCTTGAACTGTATAAACATGCATCTTGGACCGTAATGACATAAAGCGAGTAGCCATCGTTGTGTCCTTCCTTTACAACCTGTGCCTGTATGACTGTGAAAGCTGTATTAGCAGAACAATAGGAAAATAGTCCTACGATGAGAAAACCACACAATATACATTTCCATAAATATTAAAGGATCTGATAGCAAAACAGCAATTAGATAGCTTGTATACTTTCATGTGGCTGTGGCTCCTTTATCACTTATTTCTTTCACTCCCTGGAGTTTCCTAGCACTGAGCTGCCTTTCATCAGAACCGGAAACTGCAGGTTAGCTGATATTCCAGGTGTGTGTATAATTCCCAAAGTGCTGACAGCTCTGCTTACAATTAGTGATAATGCCAGTGATCTTCCTGGCATTTTTTTTTTTTTTTTTTTTTTTACTGCAGCTCTGCTGGGGAAGGGAGTTGCTATTATTCAGAATGGCTTGTGGTCAGGTGGAGAGTATGGCAGACCCGGCCAGGCTTGTGGAGGAAGAGCTGACCAGGAGTGTTTTGGCAAGTGGCAGCCAGGAAGACAAGTTTATGAGAGTTAGGTGTGTTAAAGGTCTTGGAGGCGAAGCGTGGAGGTGCAGCAAGATTGTTAATAGATATTTTTAATAGCAGAACTAGGTTTTGCACTGTTTGAAACCAGAGTTTTCAACAGGGTTTATTAAATACATGTGGTAATTTTCCAAATGAATGTGTAATCTAGGTTGCTTGGGGTAAGTGTGGCTTTTTAGAATAAAAACCTGTTTAGAACAACCCAGCAGTGGTGCCAGTGGCTTGCAGGAATTTCTGAACTGACTTCTCCAGAGATATTTTAATTTTTTCGGCCCCTAGAAGAGGCAGTAGCAATATAAGCCATCGCTTTTCTAGTGCTTTGTGCTGGCCATGTTCTTTTTTGCTATTCAGAATGAAAGGCCCAGTACTGGAGACTGGGGTTAGCAGTATGGGCTCTAACCTCATTGCTATACTTCACTTAAAATGTCTGTTCAGGAGAGGCAGCTGAGCATATATCAAGCAATAGCATCTCAAGAAACCAGATTTCCCAAGGAAACAAAATAATGTCTCAGGGCTTCCTGCTTGGATGAGAGAAGAAAAATGTTTTTTTTAAATATACTTTGTACTCACAGAGTGTTTTTTCAGAAGAACCCTAGCCATTTTCTTGGTATGTTGCTTTCTTGTTCGAAAATCTTTCAGAGGACTCCTTCTTCCAGTCCTACGCAAGGCAGGGAAATTTCTAATTTTGTGCTATCACTCATGAAATAATGTCTTACTCAGTGGGCATGTAGAGTCAGTTAATATCTCTGCATGCAATTGCCTGCTTAATCTTAAAAAAAAAAAAAAAGGCAGGGAATGGGGGCAAAAAATAGCAGCACAAATATATTCTCTGCCTGAATGCGTATTTGATTGTGTGTGTATTTAGAGTCACGTATGTTTTTAAGTTGAAGAAAGTTCTTTCTGTTCACTACCAGCCATATTCAGGGTACTCTTTCAACCTTGTTTGATTAAGACAGCCTTTAACCTTTGCCTGAATACCTATTTCTTAAACCAACCTATAGTTCATCCCTGCAACAAGATTAGGAGAATTTGGGGTGTGACAAAATTGACATGTAGCTGCCTGGAAACCATGGGGGAAGGAGAAAGAAAAAAAGAGGACTGGAACACAGTGAGTGTGAAGGCAGAAGCTGTGGGGCTGGAATCTCATTGCAGGGCTGACTGGGGAGCTGGCACAAGTGATTTCCAGGTGTTTTGCTTATGCTGAGACAATTCTGCATCTTTCCCACTTGTGTCAGCTTGCAGCCAGGGACCTGAGAAATTTTGGGCTTTTCTTCCTTTCTGTGGGAGAAATGGGGGAGGGCTTTAAGGGACCTTCATTTTCTGTATCTCCTGCTATAAATTCACTTGGGCTGTCACCAGTTTGTTCCTCTCCCCCAGGCAATGCAAAACTGTCTTCACCTTGCCCCCTGCCTATATGTGCTTGTCGCAGACTTAGCAGCATTTGCTCTTGACCTTGTTTTATTTTTCCTCCTCTTGCCAATGCCTATTACGTTTAGTAGCTAATTTGTGGAATATCACTTTAATACCAAATTAAAGTGCAACCTGTTGAGTGGTCTAGTTTGGAAGGACCATGAACAGCAAATGGCTCTGCTGTCAGTGCGGACTGTGTGGCGCAAAGAAGTCAAAGGGAGCTTGTGATTTCTGTTTATTCAAATTCTCACTCATTTCTGCTTTGGTTTGATTTATTTGGTGGTTGTTTTTGTGGGGTTTTTTTTGGTTTTGTTCTTCAGTGTTTATCACCAGGTTTCCTTTCGGGATGTTCTCTGCCCTGTTGGTGATGAGTTGTCACGGCACAATGTGCGGCTGTGTGACGTTGCTTTGTCTGCGTCAAGGCCAGTAATGGCAAAATGGTATTGTGTGACAGAGCCAGCACCATGCAGCAGTGGATGAATGGAATCCCTAGCCCCATCTGCTCCTGTTCACCTTGCTGCCACTTGTACCACAGGCTGAACAGGCCCTGGAGACAGCCAGGGACCTGCCAAGGAGAGAGAAGGTTAGGTGGTATCACCCTTACTGTTGGGAACTGGGATTGTGGCCTGTAACAAGGCTGCAGCAACAAAAGATGGGGCTCTCCTGAAGCTACTGTTGTGGGGTTTTTTTGTTTTGCAGCAAAGCATAGTGACTGATTCTATTGTGTCTGCCCACAAATATTAAGAAATCATTCTTCCCTTAAGTCACATGCAATTTAAATACACAAGGCAATCCAAAAGAGATGGCTGGGAGTCAAAATGGAGCAAGGAAAGCTGACCAGACCAGTATATTGCACAAAAGTTGGGGCAAAGCTGAGATCTGGTATCTGCCTCCCTGAGGCTTTTACCTCATGATCGTCCTTCCTCCTTCCATTTCCCTTTCCTCTAAACTAAAGATTAATTGTGCATTGAAACTGTAACAAGAATTTGCAGTGTTAAGAATCTGGTAAACGGAAGGGAACGAGTCCTCAAGGAAGTTAGCAGTCCTCGAGCATTGTCTCTTCCCTCGATATAAATGACTTGGAACTTCCCAGCCAGGGAATATGTTTTTTATTTCTTTTCTCTGCAGCTTACATTAACCTTAGCTAAGCATTTTGTAGCATATTTGTCTCCAAGTCCATGTGTTTATTGCTGAAGTTCTGACCCTGCTGAAATCTGTTGCAGGGCAGAGATTCCTTTTAACCATTTGTGCTTTAATACCCAGTCGGCATACTTAATGAATGCAGAAAATACCTGCTTGTTCTGCAGTTAGCCAATAGATAAGGCAGCCATTGTAGCTTTCCTGCACCGGGATCTGCACTTGCTCTTCCCAGCTTGCGACAGAGATCACCTGTGACGGAGAAGAGAATGCGTCAGAAAATGGTTTCTGAAACAGATTGTGCAATGTAAGAATGGGAGGTAAAACATGGAACAGAGGCAGTCCACTGCAGCAAAAGAGACCTAAGACAAGCATTAGGGAAAACTTGCCAGCTGTTTGGAGTGCTGGAGAGTTATGGGACCTCTGTGGTGAGCAGTTTTTAAGCGAGTCAGACAGTCATACGTCCGTTGGTTGTGCTGCAGGGTGAGGAATAAACTCGAGGCTTCTGGAGGTATTTTTTTCTAGCCCTGTTTTCTTATATCATTGGTAGTTCTTTCAAAAGCATATTTCTTATCTGTTCTGTAGGTGAAGAAAGATTACTTGGTGTTTAGTCCTCCTCTACAAAGCTCCCACCAGTAGAATTTGGAGGGTGGTGAGCACAGTGGTGAATTTGAGCTAATCTGTTCAGAAGGAGATTTTATTTTCCCTTTAATTCAGTCCAGGAAGCACATTCTCTGTGGTACTCTGACTTCTAGGGAAAGCTGGAGCTTACCTATGATTTGTTATCAAAAGCATGTGTTTCAGACTAGCTGTTTCTGGAGAGGAGGAGAGAAAGCAATCAAGAAGAGGCAGGAATCTTGAGAATGGTGGAAAGCTATGCACAATTATTCACTGCTCCTTCAGATAGCTTCCTTCTGCCGGGCATGCTTGTGACACTAATCCCAATAATTAAAGGACTTTCTAGACCTTCAGTGTATGTAACTGGGGATGGTGAATGAGCTTCATGTCTACCACGCCTTCTATTTTCGCAGTGCCTCTTGGCCTTTTCATGTCTCTCCTGCATTGCGTCAGTGCCTCCTGGCAAATTCTGTCTGTCTCTCAGATAGAGTGTGTGTCTGGCCTTGAGAAATAATCATAAATTTTGTTCTGTTGGGAGGAGAGGCTGGGACAATCCAGTTGAGATTTGAACCTGTAGTTCAAGGTGTTTTAGGGATTTCATATCACTTAACCCATCCCTTCTAGGCATCACTCGTGTCTGACATGTAAACCAGACTGGAGGAAGAAGTGGAACAGATAACTTATGCTCCAGAAGAAGGTTATGAGGCAAACCTGTGTCTTTAAAGAGAGTGCCTTCTAATAAATGTTATCTGCAGAGAAATACATCAGTCCCTACACAAGTAGTTAATGTTACTGCTTCAGTGTTGGCTTATAAAACGACTTTATCACCTCTATGATGATAATGATTAACAAGCTGATTTGGAAGGGTGGGGTCACAAAGCCATGTGGCGTATTTAGCTTGTCTCACAGTGGCAGTGATAACAGTACCTGAATTTTACAAGTATTTTCACCACTTTACCTGGAATGCTAAACCCTGGTGGCAGGGCTGTTAAGCAGAGCAGTAGCAGCAGATACTACTCTATGGGGATAATAATAAGGGTTTCCTCCTGTGCTTCTTATACATGAGGAAATTATAGGTCCAGGTCTGAGAGTTTAGGAGAGTTGGGGACATTTCTACCTCCCTACTCACTGTTTATTCCCTGATTGTTTGGCCACAGCAAACTGAGGGTGTTCCTAAACATGCTGTTGCATGCTTCCTGTGGTTGTTAGCTGTCTCTTGTATCAGACTGGCAGAATATACAGATGTGGGTAGATTCCTCTTCTTTCTCTTAGATTATGGATAGCTTCTGTTAAAATATCCTTGATCTTGTGGACTCTCCATTATCTTGGATCTTAATATAAGAAAAAATATTTATAACTAGTTCTGATTTTACTTTCATTAACACATATTGGAAATTACTCAGACTAGCAAGTTCAATCTAACAATTATTTTAATCCAGAAGACCTTCATGTGGTTTAACATACCATGACACTTTTCAGAATTTGGACTTTCTAACCTTGGCAGTTCCTCACATCAAGCTGAACAGTGTATCTGAAAGCTTGGCAAGTTATATCCACTTAACCGTCTTGACGAATCTCATGTAAGCATTGAAAGCTATTTATTATCTCCATGCTGTGTAAACATCTACTGCACTTTGAGAAGCTGGTAAAAATGCACAGACAGAGTAGGAGATTTGATGACCCTCACTCAAATTCACAACATAGGCTTCTGCAGGGACAGAGGTCTTACTTCTTACCTTTTACTTCTTAGCTAGCATTGCTGACAGGAGTCCTCAAAATGACAGTGCCCTCAAAATCAAAACAAACACTCACTGTCCTGAGAAATGTCTGAAAACTGTACTGTTTTTTTTTCCTCTCTTGTACAGAAAGTTTATCATGTCTGATAGATTTTAGTATTAATTTGTGTGGCCATGTTGCAACGCTTGGGTATTTCTGTGGGCCTGGTCCACTGTGGTTGGAAGGCTATGGAGGCGCTACTTGAAGCAATAGTGGATTACAGCTGACTCATTTTTCCTTATCCTTCCACACATGCCCCCTCTAGAATCATAGAAACATTAAGGTTGGAAAAGGCTTCTGAGATCATCCAATTCAACCATCAGCCCAACACCACTGTGCCTACTAAACGGTGTCCCAAACTGCCATGTCTACATGTTTTTTGAACATGTCCAGGGAAGGGGACTCCACCACTTCCCCAGGCAGCCTGTTACAAGGCTTCAGCACTCTTTCAGTAAGAAATTTGTTTTCTAATATCCAATTTAAACCTCTCCTGGCACAACTTGAGGCTGTTTCCTTTTGTCCTATCACTCTGGTTCCCCTAAGGTCCTTGTAATATTACCTCCTCAGAAATTACAGTCTTGAGTTTGAAGGGGAATTCCATGCTTACCTTGTCTAAGCAATATTTGATTGCTTTTCAGTTACACCCAGTCGGAGGCTGCTGTTATGTCTTTTCTGATTTGAACAACTGTCAGGGACTGGAACAATCTCTAACTCATTTCATGTTAGGATTTTTTCGTGCATTTTTTGTCTTATTCTGTTTTCCAAACAAGGATTTATCACAAACCATGAGTTTAGGTTACCATCTGTCTGGACTGAGACTCTCAACAGGGACGGGAAGTTCTGCCACTGTTACCGTGGCCACTTTTCCACTTGTTTTTTAATATGAAAATATATATACTGCAACACAGTACTCACTCCATTGCTCTCCGATGGGACTAGTTTGTGCAACCCTCCTTCATGCTGATAAGTGTGTTTTCATACAAGGAGTCTTCAATGTGACCTGATTTCTCTTTGCTGTGTGTAATGAGCTGGGGTTTTGGACCCCCTGTGCTGTACTGCATGGAAGGAGGAGGTTTAGGGGCAAGGCTAGGGCTGGGGATTGGGGGCCTTTGGAGGTGGACTTCTGCCAGCATTGTGCTTGGCCTGGGGACCTCAGATGAGGGATGGAGTCAAGACAGAACTGTAGTTTGGCATTTGTCAGAGGTGAAGGGACTGCCTGTCCTCTGATGCAGGGCAGCGTCATGGACTCAGAAATCTGTCATGAAGGGAGGGCACAGTGAGTATCCACTGGAAATTGTCTGTGAGCAGTGGTGCATAGTGGGCCACTGCAGAGGATTTCTCTGCCTGTGGGCGATGTTGCGGTCTATGGCCTTTCCAGTTCTTATTCTCTAGAGACAGCTGGCTGCCCACTTGTTTCCGAAAACATCATCTTGATGGAGTGTCTGAGTAACTTCCAGTCTTTAGATAGAAGGCTCAGGAAACCTCTGGGGGTCAGCAACCCTTGTGACAGGTTTGACTTGATCACACATCGCCCTCATGATCATATTAATGTGGTGTATCCAAAGGGATTTGAATTTGTACCATAGTCACTGCTGCCTTTCATCTTCTCCTTCTTCCTGCCGAATCAGGAAAACCATAACCCACTGCAAGACTCTTGCGGCCATTGCCAGTGTTGGCTTGTCTGCTGGTGTTTGGCAGTCTCCATGTGTCACCCCAACCTCACTCATACAAAGCATGATTATTTCTTTGGCTTTATACTGCTACACAGCTGAACAGTAGCACAAAGATATACAGAGAAAAAGTTTGATTTATCTTTATTAATAACTGACTTGTATGAAAAGCCTCTGTTCTAGGAGTCATCTAAAATAATAGTGCAGCACCCCTTTGGCGTGTGTTCAGATACTGTGTACCCCTTTAGTTTCTTGCACTGCTGCAGACTAGTCTCTGCCTTCACTCTTGCTTGCCCATATCACCTCAGCTTTCCCGAGATGGGTGCAGGAGGCTGGGCAGCTGGGTGGGTTGCTCTTCCTCCTGACTCTCCTGTCTTTCCCTCTCTCCCATCCCTCAGCCCTGGGACCTGCAGCTGTGCTCTGGCTGGAGGGACGCTCTCTGCAGGATGAGCAGGGAGCTGGTTCGGGAGGCTCCTCAGAAACGCAGTTTGATCACTTTAGGGTGGGAGATATGTGGCAGTTAGTGTAAAAAGCAGTGTTTGTTTTGTGGTTTGTATTGTAAGCGCTTTGAGGGCTGGGCCTGTATTTTATGTGTGTACATGCGGGTGTGTATTTTTATACAGTTCCTAATGCGGGACACACTGTTAGGAGCTGCAGTGCAAAGCCACAGCTCTCTGTTCTGGGGTAGCTTAGAGAAGTGGTTTTTTTCAAGATCCAGAGTCCAGGGCAGTGAATCTGTTGTGAGCACTGAGCCTATTCAGAGACACGACTTGCTTTGGGCCTCCGAACACAACCATTTCTCTCCTGTTGTCACCAAGCAGGGTATTCCAGTATATTCCAGGTGCAGCAGTGGTAAGCTGTCTGTAAGAGCACGGCCCCATGTCCTTTTGGCATGGGTTCCCTGACCAGTTTAGGAAGAGAAAACTGCATTCCACCCTTCATCAGCTGATGACGAGGATGCAACCATTGATCACCTTTCACCCTTACTTTTGGACAATGAACCAACTGCTTGCATTGTGAATAATTTGGATTAGAAAACAGACCTTGCTCATGTTTGCTGTAGGTAGAAGAGAATCTGAACTCAGCAAAATTTTAATTTGTTTTACGTTTGATGCTTTTTTTTTTTAAGAGGCAGAAGTGTATTTTTAAGCCTTTGCAGGTGCACATTGCAGCTGTATATGTTACAGGGCTAAGTCAGTGGTGAAGTTTTTGGTTTCTGTTTCTTTAGCATAACTGGCTTAGTTTTGTGCTAAATTTCTTATTTCTTATCATAGAATCATAGAATCATAAGGTTGGAAGAGACCTCTGAGATCATCGAGTCCAACCAGGACTGTTCTGCAGCTTGTAGTGTGTGATTCGCAGTTTCTCTATTTTATAAACTTATTTTGTAGGCTTATTTTGTAAATGCCCTTTGGAAAGATTTGGGTCAAAGCTTTGGAGTGACTCCAACAGTAAGAATAGACATGTGCTGTTAACACTGCTTGGGGGCTGTGGAATCTCTGTCAATGAAAGACTTTAGTCACAGATACAGCTGTAAAGAATGACACAGATGCTGCTGGCTCTGCCAAGAAGGCCTCTTGAGGTCTTTTTCCCCGTGATGTCTGGATAATGCGTTACATTTGTTTAACACTCCTCTATTCTTGAATCACTTGAGTTTCAAGGAACTCAAATCAGATTCCAGCATCAACTGGAAGAACATCCTGGGTCTCTGCCTTTGTGGTTCTGGGACGCCTAAGCTGCTGGGCGCTGGGCCTCCTGCTTAAGAGAGAGCTTAGTCACAGGAGAAGTTTTGACATCTTTGATTACATGTCCTGCACTCCTTTTCTTAAGTCATAAAACACTCACTGTAGAGAAGTGTTGCCATGGAACTCCTCTTGGGGACAGCAAGTACAATATAAATTATTTTTTGCTTGCCAGGGTAAATGGAGATGAGGATTTTATTTTTATTAGCTACAAACATGAATGAGGGAAGGCTGAAAGGAAAAGTCATGTCCTATGTACAGCCCTGAGGTCTCTGATGAAACAAAATGACACAAAATTTACAGATGCTAAAAATAGCAATAACGTCAGCTTGATGTTTCATCTTCTCTTCCTCCTATAATACAGTAAAATGGCCTATAATTCATATTGCAAAATTGGCATGCATGGCTCTTTGAAGATATCATCTTCACTGTGTGTCTGCAGTGGCCAGAATTACAAGCCAGCCCACTACAGTGCTACAACGAGCCATATAAATAAATAAATAGGGACAAATAATTCCAGCCCCTAGGGACAGCTGCCCACTCTGAATCTATCCCGCTTAGATTGCCAGCTCTTTAGCATAAGAAACCTTTTGTGCCTTGTACAGACATAAATTCAGCCCTAGTGCTTAGGCAGGTAATAGATTATGTTAATTTTCTTTATTACATTATACTAAACATTATTTTAAATCAAAAATTTAACTTTTAAGTCCTTGCTTGACAGTGACATTAGTACAGACCTAGAGAGTTTGTTTGCAGCTCTGTCTTCAACCTGGTATTTTAAGCTGAGCTCTTGTGGCCTGTCGGAAGTGGTTGCTGTAGCATGAAAATGCTTTGGAAAATATGTATTTATTGTGGTTTGTATGTGTTTTTCATCAGTTAGAGCTAAGTGGCTTTTTTTCATCAGTTAGAGCTAAGTGGCTTTTAGGAAGGCACTTGTAGCCATGTCACTAGCTGGGTGGCTTCACTGTTTCTTTCCTTCTGTGTATTGAATACTATTAGCTTTTGTGTCTTTCCCCTGCTCCCAGTGTGTTTGGCTTTCAGACCCTCTGTAACTCTGGAGTTTGCAAGTAAAAAGTGTCTTCCTTTGAAACGGAAAACAAAACCTGGCCTAGGGGAGCTAAACTAACTTCTGTTAGAAGGTTGGTAATATCAGTAGTATCAGTACCTTGAACTGTGGCTCATTTTCATCTTTCATGCAGCAGCTTCTCTGCATTGTTTATATTCTGGTTGAAGGGAATCTTCCTATACCAGGATGCAATGGGAACGTCATTTTTCCTCTAATGAGCAGATGTCCTATCTGCAATTCTAGCAATTGTTGCTTCCTGTTGTTGTAGATGTTGTTAGCAGGAGAGAGATGAAAGCAAAGAGGGGGCACATCTCAGCCCATGTCATTCAATGCCATCAGCATCAACACTACCTGTGCACCTTCTTTTCCAGGTGCACACTGGCTTTCTCGGCTAGCGGGCAGGAAGTTGCCCTGGAACACAAATTGTTTTCCTTTCCTCTTGGCATAGAGGAGGAATGCTTCCAAGATCTATGTTGTTCTTCTCTGCCTTGACCTTTCTCTAGATTTGTTTACACTATGCTCAGACTACAAGTGGTGTGTTGCCGTATTGAGGGAAGGGGTGCCTGAACTGAATCTGGCACCCATTTGCGTGTAAGTCTCTGTACTGATAGGGTTTCAGGGCACAGCCCTGTGCAAACCTTCAATCAGCAATTATTGCATTCTTTTTCCTTTTTATAGGAGGTCAGTATCGAATCCAGTGACACATTTCTATCACTAATCTGGCAGGCTGCCATTCAGACCACAGGAAGCCAAGGAGAGAGTATACACTTAGGGTTTTATTCCATCTTCATTATTCCTTACACCACCAGAATTCCTCAAAGTCTCTGGAAGTTTGACCTGAATGGAAAGTATTTTGCCTGAATAACACCCCTTATTGAGACATTGTCATTGAGTCACAAATTTGGATGAGTGTTGTGGCTAGCAGTTTAATCTATACCGCATGGTTGTTTTTTCACACAAACACAGGGAGTGCTAATCTATTCTAATGGTCTAGCAGGATTGTCTGGCAGTGAGGGACTTCTTGATTTGAGAGTTGGACGTTGAAGGAAAAAACACAGTTCCTATTCAAGAGTTTATCTGAGTATTTATTCATTTTGGCAGTGAGGGGAATGTTGTTTTTTAATGTTTTTCAATAGGAAACTCAACCTTACTAAAGAAAGAAAACCAGGGTTCCATTCATTAACAAATATATGGGAAAAAACTTGTTCTTTGGAGGAAACAGAACGAAGCTAAATTGTGATTTTTGCGTAAAAATGAACAAGAAATTAAAATCATAAATATAAAGCAGTATCCGTAGCTGTTAGTTAGATGATAATATGGAAGCCTTAAATTCTTTTCCTATCTGCCTTTTTATTCCTTAATATGTAAATGCATGTTGTACTTAAAATGACTACTAATCTTGCATGTTATTGCAGTATAGAGACTTCCAGAGAGACAGTAACTTTATTTTTACTTCTGGATCATTGCCAGTTCATTGGTTACTGTTATCACTTGTGATTTCATGGAGCTATAATTGTTGGGAAGTAACTTTCCTGTTGTTTTAAGTCGCAGCACTTAGCTGCATTTCTCTATTAATAGATATTGTCTCAATCCTCCAGGGAGTTTTAGTCAGTTTTGAAGGGTTCATTCAGTATTGTCTTCTCCTTGTTTCAGGTTATTGAAGGAAAGCTGGCTCCTTTCTTGGGGAAGGTGATCAAATTTGCCACCTCTCATGTGTACAACTGCAGCCTTTGTAGTCAAAAAGGTTTCATCTGTGAGATTTGCAACAATGGAGAAATTCTTTATCCCTTTGAAGACATTTCTACAAGCAGGTACTGTAATGTCAGTCATACATTTGACTCGTGTGTCCTATCCTTGTGGATTCACCAGGCTGGTGACCTCTTACTTAAATAACTGGGGACTGGATCCTACTAATGCACATTTCTGGACAGCTGCACTAGATAACTGGTCCACGGAGGCCACCATGAGCAGACTTGGAAATAGATGGGAAATGCTGCTTCCCAAAGCTCTGTAAGTCTCAGAACAACTGATCGAAAGGGAAGGAGTCCCCAGTAGCCTCACACAGTGTTATTTATCCAAAACTTTTCTGAGTTTGTAGTGTTCTGAAAAGCTAAATGGAATCTCTGGAGTGAACACAGACATCTTTCTGGTATCTGAGGTCGTTGGGCCCATGATATACTGGGATTGTCCATTATAAAACAATAACTATCTATTCTGAAGTGTTTTCCCCGTGAAATGTTATGGCTAATTCTCTGCTTTCTGTGTGCATACTCCTCTGTGCCTATCTATGCAACATGTATTTATTTTTTAATAACATTGTTATTCTCAGGTGGTTACAAAATAAATATAAGCGTGTGCCAATACCAAGCTCAACAAAAGAATCTTTATTTCACATTACATTGAGTGCTGGATGCCAGATCAGGGACAGGAGTTGCATGGAAAACCCAAAAGCAAAATGGAGGAAACCAGAGCAGACTTGGCAATGCAGCAGTGTTACTACTCTTTTTCAAAAATGTCTTGGAGTTTGAATAAAGGAATTGTGGTGTGTGTTTTTAAACAGAAAGACAGTATATCTGACAGCACAGCATTCCTCCATGGACAAATACTTTTCTGGCTGTTTCAAATACAGTCATTTTAATTTGTTCACAGAGTGTTCCATTGAAGGGAAAAAATATTGAAGAGCCACCTTCGGAAACAATCAGGACCAGCCTGTTAAAAGGGCTTCGTGAAGAATCTGATTCCCCTGCATGCACAAAGATGTTAAATTACAAGTAGCCAAGAACTACTCTTCAGGGATTTGCAGCCTGACCAGAGTTTCAAAGAGTGTTTGCACATTATTTTTTTGCAGACTCTCATTCTAAAATGCATTAACAAAGCGGTGGATGTAAGCTCAACAAGGTGTGCGGCTGAGCTCTGTAAACGATATTCAAGAAAGAATGTATCTATCTAGGGTGCATGGTGAGATAGGCTGAGTTAAAGAGAGAGAGTCTGAGATGACATAAACCACAAGATTTCTGTTGAAACTGTATAAAAGGTAGTTGAAGATATTCCGGAAAGATTGATAAGAATGTATAAGAGCATTTGGAAGGACAGGTTTACTTGAAATGTCTGTGCATTTGATTTTTCTGGGGGATTTTTGGCCACAAAAACATAATTGGGTGTATATTGTTCCCCCGCCCTTCAGCTGAGATCAGACATACCTTGCAATTACAGAGTTTAAAACCTTCTGTTTTTATGTGAATTAGAAGCTCCAAATGTGAAGTTGTGGTTGATGTCATGCCAAAGACCACAGTCTTTGATAATGATTTTAATTAAAACACAATCAGCATGAAAGGTTTTCCAGTGTTCTCCTCCCATTCCTCCATGTTGTGCATGCACACACACCTCTGTGAAACTAACCAGATTTCTGTTCCATATTTTTGCTCATTTCCACCTTCAGGCTGGAGGCAACTCATGCTGATGGAGAAGCTCGTGTGTTTTACTGCGCAGCTGCATCAGCTGCAAAGCAGTGAGGGAGAGGGCCAGGCAGAGGAGCTTTGTGGTTGTTTCATGCAGATGAGAGAGAGAGTTCTGAGGTAGGTGTGCTGACCAGTACAGTGAGAGGTGTAAGGTGAGGAGGCTAGTTAGACATAGGCAGATGTACAGAGTACCCTGTGGCATATGGAATGGCAAGTCACAAAAGGTTTATGTGGAGACTTGCAATTATACCTGGTATTTCTGATCGTGTGTTCAGCTTTCCATGTTAGTTAAGCGTCATAGAGAGCTCTGAGTAAACAGTTAACTCAGATTAGTGATCTAGTTGTGCTATTCTGAGTCCACAACATGAAGTAGAATTGTCTACAATTCTCTTTCTCAATCTTGGCTTTCTGGAATTACTGTATTCAAGTTTTGTACTCAGTACTAGGCTGCCAAGTACCCTGGCTGCAGCTGCTGAGTTAGGGAGGGAAGAGCAGCTGAGCCCTGAAGACCATGTTTTTCCTTCTTGCTTATGAATGTTGCTCGTTCAGTTTAGGCATACTACTGATTCTACCAGCAAACTAGGCTGTTAGGTTAGAAATATTTGAAGGTGGGCGCATGACAGTGTTTGCAAACTTCGCCTTTCTGTTGGATGTTTGAAAAATGAAGTCTGTGTGTGTATGGATGGGGTATGTGTGTGTTGAGTTGGCATTTGTTTTTCTGGCTACCTCCCTGACCTTTCTCACACTTTGGAGAGAAGAGTGACAGCTGTCAGACCATTACAGTTCCAAGGTGGTTCTGAGCTGTCTGTTACCTTTCCATCTTCATGTTCTCTTAGGTCAGCATTGAGATGCAGAGATTGTTTCTCTCCAAAATATTCTCATCGATTTCTGGAGCAGTCTTCAGTAGGAAGTTAGAAGGATGGGTCTTCTTTAGATACATACAGCTGAGAAAAAAGAAGGGCCCCTCTTGAGGGCTGGATTTTCTCTTTGGTCAGGTTATTTGCTTGCGAGTCATTTTTGTCAGTCCTTGAGCAAACAGAGTGAATACCTGGGTTATGCACTCCTTGGGGTTTGAATACACGTATATTACTTACCCTTCTCTCACTAATCAGCATGACACATTTCTTTGTTGGCAAAAGGTTCCAAAACAAACACAATCAGTTCACTTAATTAGCGGGTCTGTGGGCTGTGCTTGGCAGGCTCTTTACATCCTGCTCAACAAATACATTGCAACAGTTTGCTGCCTTGAATGTACGTGTGGGCTCACAAAGTCATAAGCTTTCTAATGATATTTCCTTTCTATGGCTTTTCTTGGGAGGTGGATATTCCACATAAAGCTTAATGAAAGCTGTGATTCAGTAGTTAAACAATTTCTTAAAAATTGTCCCATCCTTTTGGAAGCCTCTTCCAGTCAGTTTGATTCCTCTGTCCCTCTGTTCCTCTTTTCTGTCTCTCACCCATATTTATCTAACTGTTCATCAGGGTTCTTTATAAATTTCATAATTTCAACATCTTTTCTAAGGCTTTTGAATAATGAGAACTATATTTAAAGCCTTCTGAGTTAATTGCACATTTCATGGTGCAAATTCCAGCTAATGTAAACTCTCACAGCTCTACTTTTGCTGGAGCTCTGGCAGCTTAAACGACTTGTGCATCCGCTTCCTCTTTTATTTCTTGGACTAAATTTGCCTCAGACTTAAATTTAGCAAATAAACATATAGAATTATCCTATTATATCGCTCATTTTTACAAGTGTTGTGAATCCCTAGTTATAAATCAGCTTGTTACAGCTATCCTTGTCCATTTGTCACTGCCCTTCAAGTTGTTCTGATATTAGTTGTTCTTCATTAATGTGGTGAAAAGTTTTTGTTTCTTTCTCCTAAAATTAAAAAAAGCAGAAGTGAAAAGAATATGCCTGTGTAGTGGTACTGTTGTCTAGAATATGTGGCTGTTGTTGTTTTATAACCTAGAACAATTTTTAACAAGTTTTAAATCTTAAGGAATGCCGAGAAAAATACCATTGTAATGAGAGTAGAATTATTCAATAAAAAGGTTTTTTTGTCCGATTAGATAATTAAGTAATTCTAATTATGGTTAACATTATTATATGGTACCCAGTTGTTAAAGTTTTGATCTTCCCTATGTGTCAGCATCCCAGTTACTACTTTCACAGGCAATTTGTTGTGCTTTGCTGGTAAAGCTACTTGCTTGGTTAAGAACTATTTAGTCAATTCTGTGCCTTTTGTGTGGTGACTATAGATGTATGTGAACCATGGAGTGTTGCTCTTTTGTGTTCCTGTTAATTTATCAAGGCCAAGCTGTTTTTACTTTGTGAAGTTAATTTGTTCTCTAGATCAGTTAAGACATGTAGACCTTTTAAGATACAAACCAGAAGACCCAAGTTTAAAATAGACGTGCCACAGAACAGGCTTGACTATATCAACCAGCTTGGATACCTCTACAATCTTTGGCCACCATCCTGATAAGACCTATGAATGTACTTATCTTTACTCATAGCAAGAAGTTTTACTAAAGACTCTGAGGCTGTGCTTAGCTTTATGTGCATGCCACAGTCCTTGCAATATTACAGCCCACTGTTACAGATGCTGTGTCACTGGACAGAAACAGCTCTCAGCATTTGGGAGAATGTTGAAGATAGATATTAGGTGGAAAGACTGAAATAGGTAAGTGTTTAGGTAAGGAAATACCTCGGGACAGGTCAAAGGCATCACTCAAAGTACATAATTTTCCCTCTAGCTTTGATTAATTTGTTTTATGCTAGACAGCCCTTCCCCAAGCCCAGTTCCCCATAGCAGTGCTAGCAGTTTAGTACCTAATTTTTGAAAGAGCTTAGCTTACTGGATGTTGATAGTTGGTTCAAAGCACCCTGAAGTGATCAGCTTAGTACTTTCTTCAAAGAAACTTGGGCATCTAAGTAGACGCTAAGTTCTCTTGATAATTTAATTTCACTGAAATCTGTCAAAATCTTCCGGCCCAGATCTTCTGATATTTGCCTGTGCAGGGTGGCACAGTAGTATTCCCTAGATTACATGAAAAGAAAGAGATAATATATACTGGCATTTTCATCAAGCATTGTGTTTGGGAGCTGAGTTAGCTTTAGAGGTTGACTTTACATGTCTTGTGACAGTGGTGTCAACTAGAACATTCAGTGTAAAGGCAGGTATTTATTTCAAGTAGGAAGGTCTCTGCAGCGCTGCCATGTGCTCGTCGCTGCTGGCTCAACATGGCAGCCATCCCGCTTCTACTTTGCACCTTCCCTGCTGTGCCATCTTACTCATCCTAGACATTTCCAACTTGCCAATCCAGGCCTTTTAATTCTTCCTCCTCCTTCCTCATGCAACATTTCCATCTCCAAAATATGGTTTCTTGTAGACTAGACAGCAGCTTTTCAATTGCTTTTTTTCTCATGAAAGCCGACACTGCCAGCTCTAAGTAATCAGAAATTCTAAGGTCACCTTAATAATCTTGTTGTTTATATACTTTATTTTTTTTAATGTTAAGTTCTTTTTTTCCATCTTGAGTCCACATAGGCATGTCTTCGACATTATGGCAGAGCTACAAAGTCCGGGTGCCTTTGCCTTTCTTTTTCATTAAAAACATAAATCCTGGCTTAATCACAGGATTTTCAGACTTGAGACTTACAGAAAAATGCAAAATAGTAGAATCGTGCAGTCAAAGTGTAATGATTGAGGGCAGTATGTTAATATTACTGTTTATAGTATTGCCTAATTCTCTGCTTTTAGGTCTTCAAACACCACATTGTGAATACAGTTCACTAGTAATAGGAGAGGTAGAGAGGCAAAGTCCAGTTCATGGTGTAGCAGCCAGCAGAGAAAGAGGATATATGTCTGAGCGATGTAAATGCTTGAATCTCTGTGGCGTCTCAGCCTCTTCAGTGGTTTACAGGTAGTGGATCTACAATATGTAAGGCTTTACCCCTTTCCAAAGTCACTTACCTCCATTGGCTAATGTGTAATCACATGAGTTTCAGATTAGATATTTTAATACTGTTTTTTGTGTCCCTTCACTGATTTCTTATGAACTGCTGTGTACAGGCCACATTACTTGGCTTACGATCTCTGAACTTAGACAAGTCACAAAATACAGTACGGAGGTCGACAGTTCTCCTGCTGGGTGTAAGTATGGAAAGATATGTAAATAAATGTAGCATAAATCCCTGCAGCCCCAGCTGGGTGGGAGCTGAGGACAC
The DNA here is from genome assembly GCA_033558185.1 of Dromococcyx pavoninus. Taxonomy (NCBI): domain Eukaryota; kingdom Metazoa; phylum Chordata; class Aves; order Cuculiformes; family Neomorphidae; genus Dromococcyx; species Dromococcyx pavoninus. The sequence goes on from JAUMJL010001660.1 coordinate 369,372, forward strand.
GCTTCCCTCCTTAATCAGGAGCAACAGAGCTCTGTGAAGAGGGCTCTGGGAGTTGCAGGATCCCTTTGCTCCTGCATGACCCTGCATCCATGCTGTGGTGTGGTAACTCAGCCTGTGTACGCAACTGTCACAGGAGGACAGCAGGTGGTTAAATCAAGTGTTCTTGTTCAGCTTTGGCCCATAACAAATGGTTCTGTAAGCACCCAAAACAAAAACCTGCTCTGCAATTTCTCTAGGTCTAGCAATAGAGGAGTTGACACTGAGGCTCCTCCCCTGGAGTCAAGCACTGGAGTTTTTATTTCTTTTGCAGTGAGCTGCCCGCCTTTCTCCTCGTTTGTGAGGCCTTAGTATCTCTGACCACTTTGCACATCCGTTGGACGCAGTCGACCTTGGGAGTGCTTGCTGGTGTGACAGGACGAGGGGCAAGAGACAGTGCAGACAAGGAGGTGCCCAGTGGCAAGCCCTGAGCAGCGGAGCCAGGATAGGGCCTCGGTCATTCATCTTCTCCCACTGGCTGAGGTGCTTCTCCAGCAGCTCAGTCTAACCCACGCAGAATGAAAGGGAGCAGACCCTGGTCTGGCAGTTTTCATGCAGAGACACAAGGCAGCGTGTTAGCCCATCCTGGGCTGGCATTGCTAGAGTAGCAGTGGTGGTGTTGCTCTCAGACACTGTCAGGCTGTGTTTGTGCTGGTCCCTGCAGTTGCTCCAGAGGTGCAAACCAGGGATGCTTTCCTTAGTGAGTCCCATCAGCACAGGCTGGCAGTTGCTGTACAACCTTTGCTAGCTGCTGCCTGTAACCAGCTAACCCCTATGCATTGGTTCCCCTAGCACATGATCTGGGCTGGTGATTGGGAGTTCCAGTTATTTCCACTGTTCCTGTACCCTCCGGGGCCAGCCCAGGACTCAGCCATGCCATTTTAAAGGAGGAGCATCTTCAAGCTCTGCTGGCACATCCAGGGTAACCCACATCTGATGAGCAGGTATAAGCAAAGGAAATCTATGATTATGCTTTGAATCATTGCTGGTTCCCTGAACAGTGAATTTCAGACATATAACAGTTTGATGGGCCAGGTTAGTATGCTCTGGTCTGGTTTTGTTTGGCCTTTTTTATTCTTCTTCAGAATACAATTTTTCAAAATCCAAGTCTGAAGTATTAACACTTTTTAAGTGTGGTATTTTAAAAAGAAACCCCCTGTATCTAGTAGAGACCATGTGTCATACATTATCCTAACAAGCTTCTCATAGGGACAAATCAATGTCCTGTTAGTGCCAAGTTTCTTGCATTCATTTACTACATGGGCGTCCCTCCCTAGACAGGCTCCTTGCTTTGGTTCCTAAGCAACTGTAATAATATTGCTGCACACGTGTGTCAAGCATTGATTGCCTTTGGGTCTTTTTTTTGTGTTCTAAGGGAACACAGGCAAGTCCGTTTTCTTTTTATTTGTGTTCTGCTAAAGTCTCTGAGAGTTTTGCAGGACGAATTTGTGATATTCACAACTGAACAATTCAAAAATACTTGCAGACAGGCACACGTGCGTAGTGTGGGATGGTGACCATGCTGGAATCCCTAGGCAAGGCTTACTTACGCTACTGGGGTTTGTTAATAGCAAAGTTACAGGTAGCTTAGTATTTTTGGGTGTTTGATGAATGCATAGCATCATCTAAAGAAAACATAATGAACAACCCCCTTTTATCTTGTTTTTGCTCTACAAGGAGAGAAAGAAAAAAACTTGAAGAGTTCCTGTCAATGAAGGGTTCAGCCCTAAATCAAATCCTTACTGAAATTCCTTTCAAGGGTTTACTCAGTTGAACGAATGTGTGCAAGGTCTGGCACAGAGGAAGTGGGGTTTTTAAATGAAAAAAAAGTTAATGTATAAAATTACAAGAGAAAGGAAGGTGGGTGACAAAAGCACTGCAGTGAGACAAGGGAGCTCTTTGCCCTTCTCAGCTCTTCAAAGTGCTCCTGGCTGACCTTGAGCAAGGCAGTTCACCTCTTGTTTCCCATTTGTGAGGTGGGAATGACGATATATCTGTCATCCACTGCTGTTCATTTCAGGGACGAACAGCATAACCGTGAGGTGCTTTGATTCCCCACTTGGTGTTTGGAAGCCAGAGAATACAGCCCGTGTGCATGTACTGAAACTATCCTAATAAACCATGCTAGTCCCAGCAGCTTCATCCCCACATGGTAATGCTGGTCAGTCTGTCAGCCTGTAAGGTCCCTAGGAGACAAATAAAACTGTCATTCAGATGATGTCCTGGGCCACTGATTGATCATCCCTGGTTTATTTTGCCTGCTTAAGTTGGTAGGTCTTTGAGGCCTCTTTGTGTTGCATTTCTCTCTTTGGGCACCTGAGCAGTGTCGCAGTGCAGAGGTGAGATATGAGTATAATCAATTGGTTGTGTGGGATGTAGAATTACTTGAGCCCTAAGCCTATGACATACATGTGGGAAGCATGAAAACACTTTACCAGAATTTACAATTCACCAAGTATTGATATGTGTATCTTTTAAATGCCCAGACTTAATGTGAGTTACTAACATTGGCATTTCCTCAATATCTAGTAATGTTAATAATAAGAGCATTATAATGCCTATCTGGCTGTGGAGAGCTTTGCCTTTTCTCTCTTACACTTTTCAGTGCAGTGGAAATTATTTAGAGGATTGAATAATTCTCTGCATTTATGTTACTCTGGTGTTCAAACAAGCAAAACATCCTTTAAATGTAAAACACCGCCTGTAGTCTCACAGAAATCGAGTTGGTCAGGAAAGAGAGAAAAAGAGAGAAAGCACTGAAACAGAGAGGAAGGTGTTTCAGATGCCTTCTTAGAAGACTGAAAGTCTGTAAGAAAGCAACATGCAATGTTCACCAAATAGGGTTAGAAAAATAGCAAGATGCTGCAAATGGAAGTATCGCAATATCATTCATAAAAGAAGAAAAAATGAAAGACCTGAATAGCTACAAGCTTACTGGCTTATTGTCAGGGGTGGAAAGCAGGGTCTTGTTGGTCTTTACCCAAAGGATTGGGTTGTCAGGATTCAGAAATAGTACCTGAACTGTGATTTACCTGTGACAACAACAAGGATAAAGTGAAAGATAGCTAAGTGTAGTGAAATATTACGTGAACCTTTTATACATGACAAAATGTACTTTTCCTCCAGAGCAAGAAAAGCATTTTATAATACTGAGGCTTGAAAACAGCAGTAAAGAAAAGCTGTGAAGTCGCATGTGGAGATAGATACAATTAGATGTCAGGATTCAATAAGAAGCAATCTATTTGTAATATTCTAAGAAGGAATATGATTTTGGTGGGGGCGTTGGTATCACTGGAAAATTTCTCCCAGTGAGATTAGAAATGCTCAACCAGTTGACATTTCCAGGGTCAGTTAAGACAAACCACATTTGATATGATGAAAAGCAGAACTGGATAGCTTGGGGTAGTAAATCTCCATCATTTTAAAGGGAGAAACTTACCATTTTGTCAAAGGCAGAGCAAGATCAGCATTGCCCCCCAACCACAGCTGGCTGAGTTTCTTTAGGATACAAGCATGCAGTGAAGCCTGACTGAAGTATCCTCTCTACCTGTCCCTGCCGAGAGCAAGAAGTAGCTTTGTTCTCCAATTCAGAGCACCGTTCTTCCAGGCTGCTGTTTTGTTGTCATCTGCACCCCACGTTTGGGTCTGAGAGTACATCAGCCTTCACCGGAGAAAGCAGAAAATAGGTTTGCAGAACAGCAGTCAGAGTAGGGGCACTAGAACGGGCCAGCAGTGCTCATGATGGCTGCAGTTGCAGTTAACTGTGAGATGCACAGCTGGCTGCTTGCACTGCCTCTGCCTAGTGCCTGACAGCATGGGGTCCTGGTCAGAGCTTCAGCTTTTGCACCAGCTGTAATAAATTATGGTACAGACATTTTTTCTCTCTCTTTTGGTTCTGAGTGATGTGAGAGAAGCTTGTTAATTTTTTCCTCTGAACTTATTTCTCAAGAATGAATTCATATTATTTTAAACACAATCAATCTTTGTTTTCTCTGTTGATAGCTTTTAACTGGAGAGAGCTGGTGTGCTGGCTCTTCTGTCACCCTGCTCCATCCATTTCAGCAGCAATTTCTGATAAATTTTGTCACTTCCATGTGTACTGTGGAAAGATATCGAGTGAATGTAGGGAGTGGCAATGCGAGAGCACAAAATTACACTCCTCATCAATCATTACCCTCTAGCAACTTCCAGGGCACTGTAAATTGCTGACTAACAGGGAAGAATTAGCTTGATAAAATCACCATTAATGTCACTTCAGAATGATGTAAAGTTATAAAGATACTGCTGTCCTCTCTGTCTCTCCCTCATCCATTAGTGTATCTGATCGTGGAGATCCCAATCCAGCAAAGCACATAAGCACATGTTTAATTGTAGACAGATCAGTAATCTCAAACAAATCACTGGGATGTGAGTTCTAAGCATGTGTTTATGTGCTTTATGATCAGGGCCATAACACAATCTCTGAGCACAGAAATTATAAATATCTTCGTGTGAGCCATTTTCTTGATTCAAAACCAGATTTAAACTCACTGGCTGGACTTAGAAATATGACAATCAAGTTTTACTTCAAGTTTTACTTCAAGAGAGCATAGTAGTTAGTAGATACATGGCATTATACTTAGCCTCTTTAGCCTTCCATTTCTTACTTGTTATTTGAATTTTGTCAGTTTATGCTAGCTAGAAATATGCCTCTAAAATCTCTGCTTAGCCTTCTCAAAAAGCTGCAGTCAATAATATTTAGACCATGTTTTGACCCATGCATAAAACTTAAAGTGCAGCCAGATCAAGAACAGTTTTTTGAAAGTTAGAGGTGAGATGGAGATGCAGCTAATATAGCTAACATGTCTTATTTTATGGACTTCTCTCAGTATTGTCACATACTAAATACTACAGTTTACCTTATGACTTCTCAGTGTTTGGGCTTTGTTTCTTCATGTTTTCAGTTTTTCTTCAGTCTTGACAGTAAGAACCCTATTTCTAAGAAAAAAAATAAACCACAACAAAGAAAACTCATAGCGAACAAACAAAAAAGCCCACTAAAGATGTAACAGTGAACACTTGGATTCTCATATAGTATTTTATTTGCAATATCTGTGAAAAAGTGTGAGACATTGCAAGACTTCCCACAGAATCACCAGGGTGACCAGTGCCCTTCATTGTATTTAAAAATTGCTCTTAAATTTAATGGTTTGTTGCTTTCATGATTTGATTATCTAACTGGAATCTAAGACTTTGTACCTCTGACACTGTCACAATTTTATTTTTTTTTCATTTGGTGAAAAAGCTATAGTAACTTATTCATCACTACAGATAATAATTTGCATTGAAAGGCTGAGAACATGCACCTGATTAGTTGTAATGCACTCCTTGATCACCAGATGCTTTATTGCTCCACAGTCATCTGGAACTGGGGCTTGTTCTGCTGTGACCTTCATCCATTGCCTTAGAGTGCCCCAAAAGTAATTCAGTCATCATGGTTGAGCAGCTGACTTGTTTGAAGTCATAATGTCACATTTAGAAACAGGATAATACACCTTTGAATGCCAGAAGCTATGATTGTGTTGATCTAGTCTGATCTTCCACAGAACATAGAGCAGAAAATATCACCTACCTCTGCTCCATTTTTTTACTTTGTGGAATGACTTCTTCCCCTGCTGCTGGAGTGGACTGTACTTTTACTCTTTCCAGAACAGCTGACCACTGGAACTTCAATGAGGAAAATGTCATATCTTGACTGTTGCAAATGCTCAAATATATCTTAATGGAAATTAATATTGTTACTCTTAATTTGCAAACCAAAGCAGCAAACATGTCTTTCATAAAACAAAGTTGATTTGTATTCTGTGATAGACCGGAATGCTAGTTAAGAAGAAGATAAGTAATAATCCTTCTAAAAATTTCTGTCCGTGAGGTAGAAGTGCTGAGCTAGATTCTCAGCAACTGCAAATGGATGCAAGTCAACTTATTTTAGGGGTCCTGAATACTTTACACCAGCGGATGTGCAGACAAGCCAGTGTCTTTTACAACTCCACTCTTTTGAAAAAGCACTCTTTAAGCTACCAGAACTGTTTAAAGGAATGTCTACTGCCCACAATCCATGTGAAGTCCATTGCATGCTTTGGTCCTATTTTGTCATTCAATTTTGACACTAATTTGTGTTTGCAGGTGTGAAAGCTGTGGTGCTGTCTTCCATGCTGAGTGCAAAGTGAAGGCTGTACCATGCCCCAGGTGTGTGCGTAAAGAATTGCAGAAGAAGCAGAAATCCTTCTGGAGGCGACTGAATATGGATGAAAACTTTGAAGAGTCTTGCAACATGTTTGAATTGTCATATCAGAACACATGAGCTCCTTAAGGCAGTGGCCAGCCTGAAGAGAATCCCTTTCCCAGCTGCCAGCTCAAGCAACTTCTCAGCTTAGCCAGGCAGAAATCTTTCTGCAAAATAATACCTGACCTTCTTCATCTCTGAATAGCAGCTGCCAAAGTGGCAATAAAGCCTTGTTGGCTTTGAAATACCAATGGCTAAATGGCATTTTGCATTGAAGTCTAGCCGCTAGCTCTCATACAAAATGTGGTTTACTTGAAATGCTTTAGGTTTAGCTAATTAAGCATCCAACATTTTCTTTTCCACTTATGGAGAAGACTTTTCCTCAAGGCAGAAAATATTTCCTGCCATGACCACGTTATTTTTTGTGTTTTTCATTTAGAATTGATGGATCATCTACTTATTTATATGTATTATTTATTTATTATTAGCCTCAGCAGAGGTCCTGGTGAGGTGTTTCACAGAACCCAATAGGGCAGAAATGATTTTTTAAATCCACTTGCTCCTTCTGATGTGGGCAAATGGTTCCATTTCCTCATGGTTCCATAGAGCTATTCTTAAAGGACCAGTGCATTTACATGTCACTCCTCCCTGAGGAAGGAAAAGTATGTCACATCAAACGTTTTTCAGGGTGCTTACAAACATAAGACACACAATAATTCCTCCAGCTGTGTTTGTGTATTTATAACCACCCCAATTAACTATTCCATACGCAGATAACCAGGGGACTTGCTGCTGTTTTTATTCAAGCTGGGTATATCGGTCAAGCTCTGTCACTGAGGTTTGTTGAGTTTTACCCTGGTTATTCTTGATCTACGTGGGTCCATGTCCTCATTTCCAGTAACATAATGCTGGTTCTGACCTCCTGCTGCTGTCATGTTTTTAAGACTTTTTAAGTGTCCACATTGGCTTTATTTTTATTTAATGATGTTTACTTTCATTGTTTTCTAACCTGAACCTGTTAGACTGATAGTCAGGAAAGTGGTCTTACCCACATCTGTTAGACAGTACCTCCAAAATTGTTAAACACTAGTTTGCTGTGCTCATGTGCAGTTTGTGTCCTGCATTCTCTCCAAGCTCTAAGGGATTTTATACTTCTGTACTGACTTTGTGGTGGAGAACAAAGTTCTTCCAGGTATGGCTCTGCTCCATACACCTGGAACACAGGGAGGTATTAAACACAGTAAATTACATATGTGGATTTAACTGGGGATATCTGTGTTATCATTAGTAGTATGTTTAATTCATTGCAGCTTCACCTCCAGTGAGCACTTAAGAGATCGTCCTCCCTCCAGTCCACATTCTGAACTTTTTCCAGACCCTGCAGTAATGTGTGTATTCCGTACACATGAAAGCAGTCACTATATATATACACATATGCCTATATACAGAAAGCAAATATGGTTTCAGGAGAAAAAAGCTGGTCACGTGCATGTGTATTTTTATTCTCTTCTCACATATGTTTGTGAAAATGCAGAATACTGATCTTTGCTTCCTATGTAATCTGCAGGCTGTTGTATTCAAGGCAGAAAGCAGTCATGATCGTTGAAGCACTTCACTAATTGCTGGAGTATTTTACATAAAAGAACAGGGTACATCATGCTTATATTAAAAGATAGAATGCTACAACGAATTGCCTTGTACTGGAGTACAAGTGGTTACCTTTTCCAGCCTCCAGTCAAAGAAAGTAGCTGAATCTGAGCTTTTTCAAACTTGAGTGCAATTACTATATATATAGAAGCATGTTTATATCTGTATACATTAGACAACCAGTGCCTTTCTTTTCCAGAAGTCCTTCTCGCAGTGGGATTCTTTGGAAGGAAGTGAGAATTTTTCCTTGTTCTTGGCAAAGTAGTATAGGGATTCCCATATTTAATAAACCAGGCGAATCATTCTGCTTTGTCACTAAAATTAATACTTCCCCTACACAGGGATGTTTCTGTCTCAACTAACTGTTCCGCATGTGAAATTAGTTTCCTTTTGACTATCATCCTTAAAGATATAATGTTCCTTGTAAGTCCATTCCCACGTGAAGAATTCCCTACATGTTCACAAATGCAAACACTGGAGAAGTATTGTGGAATTAGTCATGCAAACAGGAACTGCAGTGGTGCTGGCTGAGTAAACAGTACGCTCCCATGTTTCTCAGCATGTGTCACTACAACTAGTCCTGTGGCAAAGCCAGTAGCTCTGAAACTGTCAGAATCTGGCAGGTACTATTTTGAATTAGCTCTAGGCATAATGGTGGGCCATTAAATAAAAAAGGTGGTATTTTTCATATCATTGTGCTCTGCTATTTAAGATACCTTAAAGTACTGTTTCAAGCCCAGCATGGTTTAGAGTGTGCTGTCAAAAACCCTTTGAAGTCAAGGAATCAAGGTTGAGACGTTGCAAACTATTAGTTGCTGTGATAGATGTCCTGATGTGTACCAGTTGTGTGAGTGGTTAGATATTCTCGTTGAATTCTGGAGTAACAACATAGACAGCATTGGAGTTACTCTGGGTTTGTTTTGTATTATATTGTACAGAATAGTTTATTTGCTAAGTGAGATTTACAGAAAAAAGAGCAGGATATCAGTGAAACTGTTGAATTTGTCGTGGTTCTGAAACCACTGCCATTATTAATGGCAAAGAGCAAAAGCATGTTGTTATGATATGCTGACAGCATCCAAAGCTTTATGTAATAGAATACTGTACAATACAGATCAGATTTATGTCTTTAAAATCCAATATTGTTGTAAACAAGCCAGTTGCTAAAATGGATACACGTTCATTTCTATATTGGAAAAGTAATATAGCTTTTCATGGTAGTTATAGGAGCGGAGTGTAATGTGGAAGATACTTTCCTCTCAGGGATAACTGGCTCCTGTCCAAAACAAGTTATTCCATATGAGCAGGTAAGATAAAGTCTTCTGTCACTGCCTTTCCTAAATGTAATGAAAGCCTTGATCCTGCCCTCAGAAAGTACCACTGCAGTAGGAAGAAGCCCTATTCGTTTTTCAGGATTGCAAGGCAAAAGAATAAACTGAAACTACGGCTCACATTACTAACTCAAAAAACCTGACTCTGAAAGGACAGCCTTTCAGCAAGAGCTGGCTGCTGGCAGGAGGCAGACAGCCTGGGCTTCTGTGTGTGATTTGGGGCTCAGACAGTACTGCACCCTTGCAAATGCTGTACTAACAGTACTGTATGCTGGTGCCCAGTGCTACTCTGTTCCCATTCTGCAGCCCGTAGCATGCACATGGCTCTGCTGCAGAGTTCTGGGTGGGCATCAGCTGGAAAAGTACCTCCAGTGTTTCCGGATTGCACAGCTCTCTCCCCCTCACACACACATAGATGAATTGTGTATTGGTACTTCTAGTCTCATCTTATCCACACACAAAATAAATTTGAACAATAGCATTTCATTGTGAATCAAGAATAAAATGTGCTGTGTGTCTCCTTCGCAGAGAAGGTGCTTTCGTAGCTGACTAAGGAGGAAATGTTCTGTACATCCAATTACTGCTTTTGCATATACAGAACTTGTAATCAGTGTAAAAATAGGGTGCTTCACTGCAATGGACTATAGCCTGACCCTCTACCACTACTTAGAAACTTCCCATCTCAGTTTAGTTAGTCTGAGATTACTTTAATCTAGGACACCGTATAGATCCTTATTCAAGTCTCTTTTCCTCTTTACCTTGACCCTCTAGCTTTCCTTTAATGGGGAGAAGGACCTACCTAGGGAATGCGAACCACAGCTTTTTTTTTTCAAAATTATCAACGTATAAAAAGAGGATTTGGGATCTCTTATGTAAAAATCTTTCTATTGCTTTTCTTTGTCTGTTTTAGGTGATGAAAATGATGGTTTTGTGATGTTACACAGTATCTTGGCTGAAACATACCAATATGAGCTTGTTGCAGGAATGATAGGAATTGGCATTTGTGAGGGTTTCCTAGATAACTGAGAGAAGGTACTTTTTGGTGAGAAACAAGTTTTTCATGGTACTCCACAGGCTCTGATGACCCTGCTAGGAGTGAATCATCCTCTTGTCAAGGCTTCTCTTAATATCAGGATATTGTGTGTATTGTAATGGATTGATCATAATGTTCTGAAAGACTTAAAAAAAACCCCAGAGGATGCCTGTTTACAATGAAACAAGGAAGCTGTGCTGTTGTATTTTGCTTTTTCCCTGTAGCAGCAGAAGCTACCAAGTTTCCTGGGTTTCCCAAGGTCATGGCCTGGATTGCAGCCGACTGTTGACCTGTATAAAAGAAATGTAATCAAATAATCATCATAACCTTCTCTCTTTTTACTGCTACTCAGCTGCAAACCTGTCTTCTCTCTCTTTGTCTCTCTCTCTAGCTGTTTCTGTCCCAACTTTGCTCACAGTACTGAGCCTAAGGCTAGACTTTGAGCTTCATAGCTCAATGTGTTGCTTTTGAACCAGTCAAATCTGATCATTCTCTCCTTTGTAATTTGCCTTGCAATCTTCCCTTCCAAGTAGGAGTGCCTTACAGTACTGTATATTAGTATCTATCTTCTTGGTTTGGATTTCCTGATTGAATCTGCTGTTCGATTAGCTTGTAGACTTAAACTGAAACTGTCCTGTGGCTGCGCATGCTCTTTTGCAAGGGCGGCTGAGTAAATCAGTTTGCTTGTCCTGCCCTCATGAAGTCAGGTCTATAGTCTGCATATACCAGCTCTGAAGACACGAAGCTGCATGGAAACCCCTCACTTTTGCTCAGTTTGGTGCCTTATATTTTCAAAAGTGAAGAATTTTGTCAGGAATGCTCTACCGTGTTGCAGCGTGTTTGGCATTGAAACTCAAAACCCTTGCTCATGCAGTTTCTGTCTTGCTAGGAGTGGTGACCATAAAATTTGTCTGCTATCTGTGCTTTGAGAGAGAAATAGGAGAAAAGATAACATGGAAATGGCATTGGGTTTTGTTACCTGTATTTTGGAGACTGGCTGGGCTTCTCTTCATCCAGAAATGCCAATAATGGCAGGCAGTGGGCATAATACGGGATCAGGTCATGTGCAGTTTTTCTCCTCCTGGAACCACTGGCCAGCCCATGCCATGCGGCGAGGGCCTCCTCTTCAGTGCTCCCTACCCATGGCACGGCTGGCTCCAGTGCTGTGGGAGTAAAAGCACTTCCTCAAAGCTTAGTTTTAATGCATCCTGGTTCCCTGAAGGCTAACCCAGTGAGGATTTGGTCAGCCTTACCTTAGAGAGAGGATTAACTTTCTTAAAGTTCAGCATTATCTGCTAAAGTATGTGGCTAACTCTTCCAGCGTGTGTAGCTTTGGACACATGTCCATACTGACTGTGATCTTTTAAGTCCATGTTTGACACCCATACCAGGAATCCTGTTTGGCACCGGCAGTGCTGTCACTGCATTTTAGCAGTGTAGTGGGGAGACAGCCCGGATGATAATGTGCGAATACCTTCTTTACTTGAGAACCCTGGTGTGCACATACAGGCTTGGGTCACGTCTTAAAATGTCAATTTCATCCAGGTTCCTTAGGGTAGCCATTCATTGTAATCACGAAGATGCCACTTGCGCGTGGCATCAGAGAAATCCAGGCCTGGAAAGCTATCAGCTGCTTAGGACCAAAGGGTATCAGGCCTCGTCTAAGTGCAGAAGTATCAGTGGCTCAATTATTTATTTATTCATGTGTTATCTTTGGATTAAACCAATAAAAATCCTTGAATACACAGCACTGTTTTGGTGGAAAAAGGATTTGGTTTTGTTTTGCTTGTGCACTTGTCTACAAAGTTGATCTTGCTTAAACTAAAGTGTGTTTTCAGGCTGATTTTTAGTGGTGTTGATATCTGTGTTATCAGGTTAGCTTATACCAGTCCCTTCTATACTTGAGCTAAGCAAAGTTAAGAATAAATGAGCAAAATGTGTGTTTGAAGGGTTTTAAGTGATAAAGGCAGCTTCCAAATCAACTTCAGTTCGGTCGAGACGGTTAGAAGCTGGAGGAAGCTAGGCGTAAGCAGTGGAGCACAGTGACTGTCCCTGACAGCCTGGGCTTTCCTTCCCTCCAGAGCACCAGCTCACCTGCAGCACTTGCAATGGATTTTAGCATCACTGGAAGTGCACTCTGAGTTTTTGGAAAAAAACCATTATTTGTGTATGTTACTCTGTTAACTTATTGGCAGCAACATTGTTCTGTTTCATTATTATGTGTGTTTCATTGTTCTTACCTTGATCTTTTTATTTTTTACTGGGTTTTTTTTGTTGTTTACTGTTTGTTTTTTATTGTTATGATTTAAATTCAGTGAGTTGAATTGCTTGTTGACACTTGAGCAGGGTTCATTTGGGTTCACTTGTGACAGCACCAGAGCACCAGTCCCTCATGTATAAAGGCAACTCTCAATAAACATGAAAAAAACTTACTCGTCCTTTTTGATTTGCTGTCTGGTGGGTGCTGCAGCATGGGTAGGACAAGTTCTGAAAGAGTGCTGGTTTCCTTCAAAATGCCAATCTGCTGGTAAAAAGTCTTCCAAATCTAAGCAAACTATGATATTATGAGTCTGAGCCAGGAGATCTTTGGAAATATTTTCAATGACTTATCAGGCTTTGTGGGTTGGGATTCCCAGTTAAATCTCTTAAGTGTTTTTTGAAAGCCACAAATGCCTGGATTTTTAATGGTGCTGACCCCCAGCAGCTCCCAGGAGAGCTTACTGGGAGCACCTTTGGATACAGAACTGGGAGGCACAGGGAAGGCAGCTCCTCGCTGCGTAGCTGTCACATTGACCTTTGCCAGAAGGATCCAGGCTCAGGGCCTTCAATCCTAAGTAAGGGAGCCATGTCCCAGCTGGACTGAAGGGACCACTGAAGGGCTGGGAGGACAGAATTTGCCCACGTTGTAAGGGCTCTCCAGTTGCCAGATGTAGGAACAGGCATGATTCCTGCTTTTCTGGGCTGCTTTTTCCAAATGAGGAGTTTCTGCAGCTCCTTGGAGCTGTGGATTTGGTAACTATAAGGATTGCAGAACTGAGCTGTGGTGGAGCTCATGGTCCTAAACCTGAGGGCTCCCAGAGAAATTCACACCTATCTCCATGCTCTTGTAGCCTTCAAGGAGGAGGATACACCCTCTCCCTCAGTGCCATCCTGCCCCACCTTAGAAAGACCAGAAGTTCACCAGAAATGTCAATCCTGTCTCCTGCAGGAACCTTCGGACTTCATCTGTGTGATGAGATTGCTTACAAGCAGTGAGTTTAATATTTGACTGGGACCACACAGGCTGCACAATAAAACCATGTGCAGGACCTTCTCTTCCTCATTATTTGCTTAACAAGGTGAGCAAATTCCATTATGGCGTCTCCTCCCTCTTTCACTGGCACCTCCTCACTTCACGCTGTAAGAGATGGTGGGAAAAAGCATCAGGCACAGACCATGGGGTCTGAGGAGCCCTGGGAAGAGCACTTTGGTGGGTTTTCTTCTGTCCTCCTGTGGTTTTATTTACACAGCTTCTTCTCTCCTCCTTGCCCGTTCCCAGGCTCCCCGTTGTGCTCTGTTACAGTGCACTGTGGCAGCCCTGTTCTTTTGGGGGTGTTGTGTTAACCACTTGTATTAGTTTATCAGCCAGTCTTTGGTGCAGCAGACCACGGAATATACCAATCAAACTGTGAACTGCAGTATGCCCTCCATGTTCCTTGGAAAACTGTAGCAAAATGGCATTTATTTCTGATTGTGAGCAAGGGGGACAGACTGGCACCCACAGAATATTCACCCGTCTTGTTCTTCGCATGATTGATACTCCTCATGCTCGTGGGACAAGTCAGTGTTTTACAACCACAGAAGCTCATGTGTTCGGGAATATTAGATCATGGGCCCCATTAGATCATTAGATGTGTCATTAGATCATAACCCCATAGGTCCAGCAGCCAGTGTTTTGTTCTTTCATGTTCTTGTTGCATGTTAAACAAATTTACAATAAGTTGAGCCAGGAGAGCTGATCTTCTCCTATGGCCAGGTTTCATGAGTGGTATTATGGTTCATATCACCTGAGCATGCGAAAGCAAGCTCCAGCTCTTCTCTTAAGGGTCAGGACATATCATATATTTTTTTAAAAGTTATCCTTCTAGCTCTTAGACCAAAATTAACAGTATTTGGTGAAGTCGATTGGTTTTCTAAAAGGTGGTAGAACTGGAAGACAGCTCTTCCTCTGGGAGTAAGTGACAGTGTCCACAAGTTTGTGAAGTCCCGAGGACACTGTCTAAAATAAATCAAATGGTACAAGCTCCTTGTCCAGAACAGTGCTCCTGGCTTAAGGAAACAATTTTTTTCTTTCAACTTTTCCATAATATGCAGGATAGAATCCCAATTACAGTATTGTAATAGGTTATCCCAAATGGATCTAGCTTCTTCCTTCTCTCCTTGGGAACCAAGTCTGAGGCTTATCATACCTTTTCAGTGAAAAGCATGCTGAGGGCAAATGCAAATATTCTGGGAGTGTGTGTACATAGCTGTGGACTGTCTTTTTAAAATAGTTCTTCTTTAACTAAATACTCTCCAAAATAATGGTCCCATATAGAGAACTGAGTATTGCTACTACGAGAAGGTGGTGAAAAGCATCTCAGATAATCAGGTGTCACAAGTAAAACCAGATGAAGTCTCCAAGGCAAGCAGGAGTAAATTCCAACCATTTTAAGCATAGACAAATATAAAACTTGGCATTGAGACTCTAAACATGCTAAAGTCCACTGTTGATAGTAAGTGACTTCTGATTTTCTGTAATTGAGTTCAAGGCATTAGCCTCAGATATTAAAGTGGTGAGGCTTGCGGGGAAAGCAAGAGAAGTCACATAAGAGCTTGTGTTAAGGGCTGAGCTTTCCTTAACACGAAAGCTTCCAGGTGTTTATCATGTAGGTATAATATGATGTATTTACAGATGAGTAAGAAGGAATTGTTATAAAGTGAAGTGTTGTTTAAAAATAAGAAAGTGCAAGTTACTGAATCTATCTCAGAAAGTAATAAATGTGATCAGTGTGCATGGAGCAGTTTGGTCCAAAGTGCTTTCATACCAACAAATGTTACAAGTTAATCTCATTTGTGACTGACACTGCAGGCAGGTACCTAAAATGCAGGTAACTAAATCAGGAAACATGATGAGTGTCTCCATGGAATTGTGTTTTGCCCTGCAAGTAATCCCACTGATTTCCAAGAGCAAGGGTGTACAGACTCCGGTGGGAACAAGGTTAATGTGGAAGGACTGAGACCTCAGCACCATTCTGTCATCAGATATTGGCATGCAATTGCTTCTGACACTGGTGGATGTTGTTTGTTGTGTTCATATTGTGAAATGTCTTGTTCTGGCTTGGACTCTGCACTTCGGAAGAACACTTGTCGCTGATTTAACAGACAGCATGATTGATCCTTTAAGCAGATACAGGCTCTACTGACTCCAATGAAGGCTGCAGTTTGTGAAAGAAGCAGGGCTGGGCTCTCAGTGTTTAGAGACGTGAGCTGTAGCAGAGTGTAGAATTGCCAGATTCCTGTAAAAATGCGTGTGCTTCAAGCGCCGCATTAACCCAGGGTGACAGTGAATAAAAGAGGGCGAAGTATAATAAAATATGGGCCTCTACTGTAGGTATTTACACAGTATTGACATTGTTAACTGTGCTTAGAGATTTATGTCAAGTGTTACTGTGCTGTCATAAAACAATAAAGTACTTCTGTGAAGAGCTTAGAGAAAAGGGGAGGCAGAGGAGTCTCACTATATAAGGCCCTCCTCTAGCACTGGTGGTAATCCATGGGAATGTTTCCATAGCTGTCGGTAGGAGCTGTGTGGAGGCCTGCTAGGGGAGGGTGAGCACAAGTGGCACATTTGCTATGTTTAGAGCAGGTAACTACTGATTTTTGTCTTAGGGAGAATATTGCAGTTGATAAGTCTGCCTTGCAATCAGTGGAGAGAGATGAGGGTTCGTCCTGAGAGCAGGGATGTATCTGAACTGAATTGTCCTCTGGTGTTTCATAGAAATACTAATTAGGACCCATAAAAGCTGAGGGATGACATTAAAAAAACCCCACTGTTCTCAGAGTGGCCATGAGGTGAAAAGGGCAATAGTCCGGTGTCCTAAGGTTTCTACACAGTGCACCCTGGACTCAGCACACCCTAGGCTGTTGCAGCTTCCTTTCTCACATTAGGCTCACAGTAGGCTTCCTCTCAACGTTTTGGCAATAGGACCAGACTTTGCAGCTGAGCTCAGTGTTTATATGTAGTTGACGAAACTGAAATGTCAGTCCCAATCAGTTACAGTGCCGGCGGGTTTAGGTCCAGGCACAGTGCCTGCTTCTCCATGGGTCTGCAGCTCCAGTCTGTCCTCCCTGATTGTTGTCTCTGCTCTTCGTGAGCTTATGGCAAGATTTCTTCTCCAAGCCATACTGATATATGGAACCTGTTAGCCTTGCTGCAGAAAAGAACTACCTTCCACTGGAGGTAGTTCCTATGTAGTTGTTCCCTGGTTAGATGCCACTGCATGGAAAGTGTTTTCCCACTTTTTTTCCAAGTGCAGGAGGTAATTCTTTTTCTTCAAAGTATTTAGCAGAACTGTTCCCCACTGTAGCAGTCCCACAGCTGTCCTGCAAGGGGTGGGAGAGTTACTTGCTTCTTGACCCTGCTCTAGACAACACTTTTCAAAAATCTGTCAGCTTCGAAAAAGAGAAGCATCTCTGTCAAGGAGGGATATTTCAGAGCCCTTCATAAACCTGAGTACTGCTGGTAGCCTAGCTTGCCTTGCTTTCCCTGTCAGGAACCAGAGCGCTCCACACTTGCTGGTCCTCGCTGTTCTGGGAATGAACCGATATGGGCTGTTTGGAAAACGGGTGGGTAGGTGTTGAGTGCTTCAGTATCTGACCCCATGTCTCTCACCTCTCTGAATTAATTTTGAGCCTAGACTACTGGATGAACTTTCCATACTTCTTCCTCAGAAGCATTGCCCATGCTGCTTCCTGTCCCAGATTTTGTCTTAAAAGCTAATGAGTAGAGCTGAAACTTGTCCTTCACTTGTCAGATACATCAACCTTCAAATTCCAGGGTTAAATTCACACTTGGGGCAGCTCTCAGCCCATGGACTTACTTCAGCTGAATCTCAGTTAGTCTGTCTCTCTGAGTCCTGGGAGGTGTCACAGTGTCAATAAAGAGCCTCACTCGTTTGGCTCCCAATGTTCCTTTCACTCCTCCAGTCCTCTGCTCAGCTGCTGCTGAAGATGTGGCCCAGGTGAGTTCCCCTACACCCAGCAGCACTTCAGGCTCCTACTCCACAGAACCACCATCTATCCCAGCAGAGCACTGTGGGACACTGTATCCTTGCATCCCACTCATCTTGTGCACAAAAGGGGGATTCTAAGCTCAGTTCAGTCAGAGGTGAGCATTCTCACATGCGTACCCAGAGCAGAGGGCTGCAGCACCAGCATCGCCTTGGCTTTGTGTGTGATCTTTCCCTATGAATGTCTCAGCGGTATCCTCATCACATGAGCTCTTCAGCCTCTGGGATGGTGAGACAGCATCGTAGATTGAAATGACCCTTTAAGTTTGCACATCTCCTGCTTTGCATAGCCACCCATTAAAATTATTTGTTTTTCCCTTCTCCATAGAAATCAGGGAGAGATCTTGGAGCAAACTGCTTGGGACTGGCAGGGACTTGCACACCGGAGAGACTGGGAGCAGAGCATGTCTCTCACTCCTCACACCCTTTCTCTTCTTTCTATTGACCTGCCTTGCTGATTGGAACAGACCCGTGTCCCCCCCCATGGCCCCCTCTTCCTCCCCAGCCGCACAATTGTCACCGCCAATTAGTGCATTGTTGGGGCCCACAATGGCGCTGTGGCCACTGGAATGGGCCGCCTTTGTGCGTCTCCAGTCGGCCGTAGGGGCAGTCAAGATTCATTTAGGGCCTTACACAACATGGACAGAAAATGCTATCAGAAAATCAAAAGGGGGAAAAGAAAAAGGGAGGGAGAGAGAGAGAGGTAGCAAGAGGAGGGGGGGTGAAGCCTGCTATTCAGGGGTTAGCCCAGCCGCATGAAAGGCCCAAGAAGCAATGCCACATTGAGGATGCCCCTTGGAACACAAAAAGGAACCAGGGCTTAATGGTAATTAGTGGGCAAACTGCAAAGAGCACCATGGCTCTCCAGTGAATTGTTCCTGCGCTCGCTGCCACTGCTGCCCCTTCCCCCCAGATCCAGCCAGGAGGGGAGCAGCTTGGGGATGGGAATTGGCAGTCCTCCTTTACCCACCACGCTCTGGGGAGGCCCCATCCCACTCTTCTTTGTGGCAGGTAAATTGAATTTCATTCTGTAAAGCTTGTAGCCAATCACAGGAGGTACTTTGCAGCCAGAGCGGGGCACGGGGCTATGGTTTTGGGATCAGCACTACGGTGGTGTCAAGGACCTTCAAAGCAGTCCTGTCCCTTCTTGCAGCCTGGCACGACACAGCGTGTGGCTGGGCTGTGTTTGTCCATGGCCTGTCCCTCTGCCCCCAGCAGAGACTTCTAGGTTACTGCTGATGTTCTCTTCTGCTTCTGTTGTTTCCCTCTTTGCTCATAAAATAATCCCCTGTACAGGTTTTCACAGTCTACTCTGTCAGCTTAGTAGCAGTGAGGAATCTGCCCAGACTGAAGACCAAACCTTATCTTCCCTTCTCCATGAAAATCTGCACCGTGCAAACAGCACCTGCACCCATGCCTTCCCCCTCGTTTCTGCACCAGCTCTCAGTCACGGTAAGGCCTTCATTGGTACAAACAGAATTTCTTAAAGCACATTTTGGCCCAGCATGGCTTGGGCTCGTCTTGGGTAGCTGCATTAGTGTGCAGTTGAATACTTAATCTCTACTTCTGTAGAGATGAGCTTGTTGCTCATCAGCTTGTTATCAGTCTCAGCTCGTCTCCTGAACTGCTCATACTAGTTTTAGTCAGGATCTTATGCACCCAACAGAGTTATTTGTGTCTCAGGAATATGCCAGATTAAAAGATCCATAAGACAGGTTTGACTTCACATAAATGTATTTAAGTATTGAGGAGAAATCCAGGGCATCTTAACCCAAATGGAAAGTTCATAGCGACACAAAATTATGAATCATTCCTTTTACGTTGTCAGGGAATCTAAATAAAATCTGCAGAGAAAAGCTGTAGGGCCTGGTGGTTAGTTTGTTGGCTCTTCTCAGCTAATGGATGTGTGTTTCTGCTGTCCTTGGACACAGGGGTGCTGGAGCTGGTGCTGATCTCCAGCACAACCACACACAACCCCACAAAATTCAACTGGGCTCTTGCAGATTCAGCTCAATATAAATTAGACCAGACACCAAGGAATCAAATTTAGTAATCTCTGCTGGAAATGTTTCCAAACTGCAGAATGTGAAAGTGATATATGCACACACATACAGTTCTGAACTGCTGATTCTCTTCAGGTAGAAACTGAAAATACCTCCTCATTTCCTGTTAGCTACAGGTACAACACTTTCCTGTCTCTAAGATACCTAAGCAAGCTTAGCAAATGCAGTTGCTGCTCCAGTACCAGTCTTTTTCCATGACCTGGAAGACACAACCACTCTGTATGGCTATACAAAGCAGGTTTAATTGTATTAGAATTGTGAAAATAGGATTCACAACCAAGACTTTTAGTCTACCCAAAATCCCATCACGAGTTTCACACAAGGCTGAGGGCAGCACAGCAGGCATCAAGGACTCAGCTGGCGTTGCTGGGGTGGCTCCCACAATGCAAACACCATCAGGGAGCTCAGAGCATACGTGTCTCACAGACAGAGCTGGTGGAAGGCACTGTCTCGCAACACAGAACGTGTATGTCTCTCACCAGCCACAGCACGTCCTCTCTCTGCTAATTAGCAACATCCCTGGCAGAGTCGCAGCTGAAAGGATTACACTGTCTTCTCACCTTGCCCTCTCCATTTTTCCCCCAAAGAGGATGTTTAGCCCTTTTGGGAGGCAGCCTAGCCAGCCCAGGTAAGGAATCAGCCTTGTTTCCCTCCACGCTGCCCCTCTATCAGAAAAGGATTTTGTCTCCAGGACAATCAGTCTGGCCCTGACTGAACGGACACACAGCCTCGCATCCCTGCAGTGTAGCGCCAGAGGTTGTCAGCCTCATGTGCTCTAGTGGAACGGAAACAGAGAGCAGAGTCTGTAGCAGGAGCCAGAATGGTCTTTTTCCAGCTCAGGACTGAAGGGTTGATTTCCCAGCTCTGTGTGGCCTAAAGGCAAATCACAGAATTTTTCTGTCTGCAAAAGCAGGGAAAATTATCCATCCTTCGTCTCTTTTTTTGTGTTCCTTGGCTGCTCAGCCTAAGACCTTTTTGTACTGTAGGTACGTTCAACACCTAGCACAGTGAGGGCCAAATAATGAATGTGCACGGTGGAGGCTCGCCCAGGAGTTTCTTGAGTGCACCAGTGGGGTCCTTGTGACGGTGGAATGGCTGGGGGTCTGGCAGTGCCAGCCTGTGGGCGCCATGGAGAAGGACTCAGCTGCTCTCTTGTCTCAAAGAGTAGAGCAGTTAGTTTCACCAGCATAAGGGAAATACATACAGAGGTGAATTCTGCTGCAGCTACGTAGACTTCTCTGAGCAAAAAGCTGAACAAAGCTATTCCACTATTTTCATGCCATAAGGAAGGTGCTGTGGTTGTGCTACCTTTTTTGTCAACTTGTTGCTATTTAAATAAAATCAGTTTGATTTATTTGATGTGAATGACATGACTCACTAAACCTTAGCTCCAAATATTCCTCCAGCCTTTGTCAAGCACTTTAGGGGTGCCAAAAGCAGATAAGAGGAATCTGAAGTGCCTGGTCTTAGCAGAAATGCCTAAAAGGTCAGGGAGAGGACATTGTTTCAGGAGGTCTCTGGCCTGAAAAACACAACACATTTGTATTGCATGTGAATATTCTACTTCTAGGGTACTGTAGATAAGTACATGTACAGGATGAAACTTTCCAATATTGTGTGATCTTTCATTACGTCTGATCTTGGGTGAGCAATGTGGCATGTCTTAAAGGAGTCCAGAGGACAATTTCTGGAAATAAGGATCCTTTAAAGTTGCCTCAAGAGGATCCAGAATCACTGCATCTGGAAAATCTTGATCACGTTATCTTGAAAGATTGAAGTTCAGTCAAAGTGGCTGCCTCATCCAGTGCTCCCAAGGCATCCTGGGACTTTTCCATGTTGCAACGGGAAACGTCCTAGCTTTTTCTGATGGTGCAGGATTTCTCAGAAGTACGGGCAGCTTGCCCTGTTGGCACAAACCAGTGTGGTTTATGTTGTTTTTAACATTGGAATTTTCCACAAAACAGAAATTGCAAGTTTCAGCCAGCATCAGTCCAGGCAGCTTTGAGTGTTTTCTCCAGAGGATTTTGCACATGGGTCATTACAAACCTGCATCCTAACTCAGAAGTATTTGCTACATTTTCTGCAGGAAGCCAGAGGTTCCTCAAACCTGTCTCTCACTTTGCTGGATTAGAAAACTGCTAAGTACTTTTGTCCCTGGAAATAAAGTACTGCAACTGTAACATACTATTTGAATTTCAATATAAAACAAGCAAATAGAAACAAGTTTCCAAAGGTTGTGACTTGAGGCAGTGGGGGGAAAGCATTGTGCCAAAGCTGAACTCCTTTAGGCAGTTTCATCCTGAAGGTCTCACACAGCAAAGGAAAGGACAGGAAAAGGAAATACTTATTTAGAGACGGTTTGATCAAAACAGCATTAGTCTGAAGATAAAGCAAGCCGTAATTACTCTATATTATTTCATAGATGCATTTGATAGCTCCCATGGATGAGTTGCAGGTTTGTTTTACTCATGTGGTCAGAGACAAAGCTGGTGCAAGCCAGTGCCAATCTTTGCCAGGCAGTGAAGCCGTGCTCCCCTGGTCAGCGGTTAAGCTTCTCAAATCTGCACCAGTATTCAAGAGCCAACAATTGTACTCCTGCATGCTGGCCCCCAGTAGGTTACAAGGAAGTGGTGACGGTCCCACCTCGCATGGACATAGAGGGTTTAGATGTGCCACAGTGGAAACCATAGCTTCCTGCTGTTCAGGTCACCTTTGCTGGACATTCAGATCAGACAAGGCAAGACTCAGGTGGTTCATGGGAAATGCCCTGCACTCTCATTGGGAAATAGCTTGAGCTGCTCAGGCTGCTAGACAGGTGAGCACTGGTCCCTTGGTCAAGAGAAAAATCTCAGATGTGTGCTTCAAGGTTGCTCAATTGGCAGCTTTTCTGAGAGATCAATTCACTTGCAGCTGTAGGCATACAAATGTATGTGCAGTACAATCACCTTGTTTGGAAATCCCAGTGGAGCAAAGTATTTAACTCTGGAAAATACTTGGAGTAACTTCTTTGCAATGTATAGAACAGCAAGCATTTCAGAAACAATCTAACTGTGTATTTAAACAGTCATTACTGCCTTCTGGGTAAATAACACATGTTTTTCAAATGGTTTCTATACACAATAGACGCTAACACAATAAATCCTAATTGCTCTGAAGGACCCATTAGGCTCTATCAGGTCAATGCATGGCGGAGGTTTTTTGAAAGTCACTCACCCTATTGTTACATAAGCCGCAA
The DNA here is from genome assembly GCA_033558185.1 of Dromococcyx pavoninus. Classification (NCBI taxonomy): domain Eukaryota; kingdom Metazoa; phylum Chordata; class Aves; order Cuculiformes; family Neomorphidae; genus Dromococcyx; species Dromococcyx pavoninus. The sequence continues at coordinate 392,292 of JAUMJL010001660.1, forward strand.
TTTGAAAGTCCATAAATAAGTATTTGCCCAATGAAGAGTGACGGCTTTGCCAGGGCCATACTAATTTATCACGTCAACTTCACTATGGGGACTTTCTTTTCAAGGCCTGATGTAAAAAAAAAAAAAACATTAAAAAAGCACAATGTGATGCATATCAAAAACTACATGTCTGAAAGTTTCAGGCTGCATTATGCCACCCAAGAAAATCAAATGTTAAGTTCATTGCCTCTTCCTTTTCTCAGCATTGTGTGAATCGCAGCAAGGAGATTTGAAGATCAGCCGTGGCTGTGGCATGGCAGAGACCCTTCCTCAACCCCACCAACCCTCCTGTGCCTTTGGGCTAGGGCCCTGATCCTGCCTTTGCCTTCTGCATACTGTGGGATGGCACCCTGGGACAGGAACCCCCCTTTGGTGTACCAGCCTGCTGTGCAAAAAGGGGTTCCAGTCTCCAGGGAGACAAACAGAATCAAATTATGTACATTTTATATGCACATATATTGTTAAGTAATAATTAATAAGTCCAGCAAGGTGAGCTTCAAATGCAGTCACTCTTTGATTTTATTTCAGTCTTACTTCTCTCAACTTCTGATAGCATTTTACAAACTGCAGTGCTTGTGTCCTGTGTTGCTAACATCTGTGTCACTGTAAGAAATCAGATTTTGCATTAATTCACTCAGAAATTGTCTAGTTCCATGTAGCTTTTTGAATATGGCTACAGTTTGGCTTGGTTTTATTTTCCTGCAATATGTTAAGGTGTGTAATTGTACAGGTATACGTAAAACCAAACAGTATTGATGTAGGTTAGGATTTTCAAGGGAATTTCAACGACACACTCCTGGTAAAAAGCATTTAAGTGATTTAAATCTGAATTCCTGTCCTCAGCCCAAAGCTTTTAAATTGTTCAAGCACATGAGAAAATGGTTGCTTCTGCTGCTGTTGCACGTCGGTAGGATTTGGGCACCAGGATCCCTCTGCAAATACCAGCGGTGATTCTCATTCTGTTTTGCCTGCTCATGAAAGGCTGAGAGCTGCCCTGTCTCCCAATCAGCAAGGACCTTGGTCTCTTATTTAGGATCCCCAGTCCAAATCCAGTTGCACGAGGTCATTCTTGGTGCTGGGGTTTGCAGTACTGGCAGCCCCCAGCCTCGTGACACTCAAGTGGGAACGCAAACGTCACGGGTGGAAGCAGAAGCACACCTGTCTCGGTGCAGCATGAAACCATCTCCTGCACATAGGGGAAACATTAATCTCCTTTCGTCCCAGTGCACGGTGGGTCTGCTGTGCTGGAGCTGGCTGGTGGCTCCTTCATCATGCCAAACGTGATGGCTGTCCTTCCTTGCGCCTGCGGTGGGCAGTCAGGCACTGCCTTTCCAGTCTTGTGCTGCTGCAAACCACCCTGTGGTCCCCAGCACCCCCACACTCGAGCAGTTCGTTATTGGGGGTCTCTGCTAATTCAAGCAGTGCCTGAGCTAGCACAGCCTCCAGCTGGGCTGACTGGCAAGCTGCCCACAGGCATCAGGAGTCCATAGTCACCTGCGCTGGGCCCCCACCACTCCCTTCCTGGGAGCAGTCAGCAGTGCAGACAAAACCGGGATTTGCTGTTCCAAGCAAGACGGGTCGAGGGCCAGAAACAGCATGCTGATCCTACAGCAAGTGGGACAGGAGATTCCTGCCCTGCTTTGGCACAGGCAAAGCCAAGAGCGAGATCAGTGTTCCCTGGCTTTGTCCCTGCCCGGAGCCTGGGCTGAAAAGCTCTTCGCAAACGTCTGCTGAGTTCTCTAACAAGGGCAAGGGCAATAGCTAGACTTTACAAAGGAAGCTCACTTAGTTCTTTTCTGAAGTCTTTTAAAAGTCACAGTATTCTTCACAAAGGCAGTTTGTCCAGGTAAACAGTGTAGGCTGACAATTCAACAGTGAAAGAACCAAATACAGAAATATTTACTGCCTTTTTACTTTCTGCTTCTAACCAGGAACCACTGCATCCCTGCTGAAAAGGCCTCAATGGGTAGAAGGCACGTCCAGGAGAACATATACAGTGTCAGCCTGTGCCCATATCCTCTGAGCTGGAGCCACAGGCAGGGACAAGCTGGACTCCCAAGCAGACCTGTCTAGCATGGTGGAGCTTCATGAACACCTGGATTAAAGCACATGGATTAAAGGTAAAGTGATTTCCTATTAATTTGTAGAGTTTTTTAGCAACAACAGCAAGTTCTTAGAGGTGGAAAACATGCTCTTTTTTTGCCTCCAGGGTTTGGCATGGTTGCTTCTGTGCAGGCACAGCTTCTGTCACTAATACGGCTGGGTGTGCATAAAGCATTGTACTCTCATACTGTTCTGTAGAGATTAATAACAAGCCTGTCAACTGTACTTGCACTTACACCATATTTAATCCTGTTCTGGTTGCTTCTGCTACATATTCATAAAAAACAAAAAGGAAACAGAAGCACAGAGCAAGACAACAGATGTCTACCTGACTCTTAATTGTTTTTTATGTGTCCCCAGTGTAGCAAACACAGCATTATTTACAGCCAAGCTCCAAAAATTAGATACATCTGGAGGAGTGGCAAAACCTGATCCAGGCTACAAGAGTTGACAGATTAACTGAAATGAAGAGCTGCTCTGTTTTCTGCTTCTTATCTTCTCCCTTCCCACCTATGTACCTGTTCCCCATTGTCTGTTGAATCAAACCAAGACAGTACCCAGGGAAGCACGTATAAAAATGAAAATTGCCAGCAAAAAAAGAGAATTTCTGCTCTTGTGGAGCCTCATCAGCATTTTCTAATTGTACAGGAATGATGATAATGAAAAGGCTGCCCTCTGCTCTCAGCTATAATGTAGATAATCAATTGAAAACGCTAATGAAACTGTCTGTGATTGCTTTCTGCTGGGCTGCTCGTTCACAGAAACTCATTGTTGGGGAGCGCTAAAAGTTACGATTCCTGCTACAGGAAGATGCCACTATGTTCTAAAAGAACATGTGACTTATAGTTCTCTTCCATATAGCTTTATTACAGGCAAAACTTACAGCATAAAGCAAAAACATGTAAGGACTTGAGCTTTTTTTTTTTGCTCCCTTTTTGACTTTTTTTCTAGAAATTGCTACGTATCAAGGTTGGCAATGCAAACTGGTACGCACGCCTAGGCTGGGCGGACTTGTAGACACAGAGGATTTAGGAGGTGGTAATGAGGTATCTGGCTGAGGACTTTGGTGCGTGGTAGCAGGTCAGTGCTCTGCTGCCAGCCATGAGGGCCACTGGCTACAGAGCGATAGGCAAGCCCTATCTGAGTAAAAGTCATGCATGAGTTAAGTCATGCTTTGAGTCTTTGCTTTCTGGGCTCTGGATGCAGGTGAGGGTATTCTTGCACCAGGCCTGGATGTGAGCTGACCCTGTGCTGTGGGTGTGTCTGGACCAGTGGTTTCAAGCAGAACCAGATCCAGTGCTGGATGCGACTACTTGGTCCAAATCGCATTTCCATCCTCATTCCCAGAGGAGGAACGAAGAGTTCTTGTGCAAGGGCTTGGGAGCAGCCTTTCTCCTAGGCCAGAATACGGGTGCTGCTATAGCGGGTGCTGCTTGTGACCCCCAAATGTGGAAGCAGATCTGTTCCTCTGCCCTGGAGATCCTGGGGGCTTTACGAGCAGCAGAAGCCACTGAAAGCCAGGCTGGCAACTTAGGCGTTCGCTAATGCACAGATTCAAGATCCTTACGTCGGGCCACCGAGCGTGGTCACCGCGGCAGCTCCGCGTTCCTCAGAGCGCCGGGCAGGGCCCCCTGCCTGGGGGGTCTCTCGAAAGCTGCAGCTTCGCTTATTGCCCCGCGAGCCGCCTGCGCCTGCTCGGGGCGGGCTGGGGGGAGGAGCGGCTCGTCGGACACCTCCTGCGGCGCCTCGGGGGAATCCCGGGGGACGGGAACGCGGTGGCTGCTGCCCTCCCCCACAGGGCTTCCCCCATCCCGTTACGGCGGGGAAGGTCTCGGCTCCTTCCCGCGGCGCAGGGAGCCGGGGCGGGGCCGCCGGTTCCCGCGGGGCAAGCGAGGAGCCATGGGTCGCGGTTGGGGAGGGAGCTCGGAGCCCCGCAACGAGCAAGCAGCCGCGGCGGGTCCTCGCCCAGGCAGCACTGTCCCCTTCTCACTCCGCCGCCGGCTCCCGGCGAGCACCCCCTTCACCGCAGCGAGACACTCCGCTCGGGCGGCGGCGGTGGGGATCGCTGCGGGGGCGGGGCCTCGGGCGGTCCCGGGGCGGGCAAGGGCGGGGCTTCGGGCGATCCCGGGGCAGGCGGGGGGCGGGGCCCTGGGCGGTGGGGCGGTGGCAGCGCGGCGCGGGGAGCCCGGCAGCCCCAGAGCGCAGGTGGCGGCGGCGGCGGCGGCAGTGGCGGCGGCCGCGGTCCCGGTCCCGGCGCGGCGGCGGTGCCCGGGGCATGCGGCGGCGGTAGGAGGCGCGGCGGCAATGGGCGGCCGGGGACTGCCGGTGCCGCTGGTGCTGGGGCTGCCGCTGCTGCTGGGACTGCCGGCGGCGGGGCGCGCCGCCTCCAAGGCTGCGGTGTGCCAGGAGATCACGGTGCCGATGTGCAAGGGCATCGGCTACAACCTCACCTACATGCCCAACCAGTTCAACCACGACACGCAGGACGAGGCCGGGCTGGAGGTGCACCAGTTCTGGCCGCTGGTGGAGATCCAGTGCTCCCCGGACCTGCGGTTCTTCCTGTGCAGTATGTACACCCCCATCTGCCTGCCCGACTACACGAAGCCGCTGCCGCCGTGCCGCTCGGTGTGCGAGCGCGCCAAGGCGGGCTGCTCGCCCATCATGCAGCAGTACGGCTTCGCCTGGCCCGAGAGGATGAGCTGCGACCGCCTGCCCGTGCTGGGGGACACCGAGGTGCTCTGCATGGGCTATAACCGCACCGAAGCCACCACCCTGCCGCCTTTCTTCGGGAAGCCCACGCGCCCGGCCAAGGACACGGTCAAAAACCTGACGCCGCTCGGCGGGCAGCGCCCCGCGGGCTCGGACTGCAGCCAGACCTGCAAGTGCAAAGCGCCCCTGATCCCCATCTCCAAGGAGTCCCATCCACTGTACAACCGCATCAGGACCGGGCAGGTGCCCAACTGTGCCATCCCCTGCTACCAGCCCTACTTCACCCAGGATGAGAAGACCTTCGCCACCTTCTGGATCGGCCTCTGGTCCATACTCTGCTTCCTCTCCACTTCCACCACCGTGGCTACCTTCCTCATCGACATGGAGCGCTTCAAGTACCCTGAACGCCCCATCATCTTCCTCTCTGCTTGCTACCTCTTCGTCTCCATGGGCTACATTGTGCGGCTTGTGGCAGGACATGCCAATGTGGCTTGCAACCCGGAGCACCACCACATCCACTATGAAACTACTGGCCCTGCCCTCTGCACCGTGGTTTTTCTTCTTCTCTACTTCTTTGGCATGGCCAGCTCCATCTGGTGGGTCATCCTGTCCCTCACCTGGTTCCTGGCAGCTGGCATGAAGTGGGGCAATGAGGCCATCGCTAGCTATGCGCAGTATTTCCACCTGGCTGCCTGGCTTATTCCCAGTGCCAAATCCATTGCTGTGCTGGCACTTAGCTCTGTGGATGGTGACCCGGTGGCTGGGGTTTGCTATGTGGGCAATCAGAGCCTGGAGAACCTGCGGGGCTTTGTGCTGGCACCACTGGTGGTTTATCTCTTCACCGGCAGCCTCTTCCTGCTGGCTGGTTTCGTCTCGCTCTTTCGCATCCGCAGTGTGATCAAGCAGGGCGGCACCAAGACGGACAAGCTGGAGAAGCTGATGATTCGTATCGGCATCTTCACTGTGCTCTACACTGTGCCTGCCACCATCGTCATTGCCTGCTACATCTACGAGCAGCACAACCGGGAGGCATGGGAGCGGGCACAGAACTGCTCCTGCCCAGGGGACCCCCACCGTCCCAAGCCTGACTATGCTGTCTTCATGCTGAAGTACTTCATGTGCCTTGTGGTGGGCATCACCTCCGGTGTCTGGATCTGGTCCGGCAAGACACTGGAGTCCTGGAGGCGCTTCACAGCCCACTGCTGCCAGGCCAGGAAGCCTGCAGGTGCCTCTGTATATGGTGAGACCAGCCCGGCGCTGGTTGGCAGGACAGTGTTGCCCAGCGTAGCCTCCTACCACAAACAGGTCCCACTGTCCCATGTGTGACCAGAGTGAGCCTTGGTGACCCCAACCTCAGGAAGGAGAGGGTTGCAAAGACCCTGGGCAAATGTATGTCTCCATGGGGCATGGAGCAGCTGTGTCCCCAGACAGAGCAGGGAGAGGTGCTGCCAGTGATGTGGGGCAGAGAGGCAAGGGGACCTGGAGGCTAGCACTGCCGCGCGCGTCCCACTTAGGGTCCCACAACCCATTTGGGTCCTGGGGTGCTGCCGTCTACTCAGATGGCATGTAGCTCTCAAGCACTGATTTGTGTCCCATGATGAGCCTCTGGGCAGGTTTTGCTGGTGCTGGGGTGAAGGGGAGAGTTGCAGCAGGCAGGGTGGATGGTTGCCCCCAATCCCGGGTGATGAGTTGTCACTGTCACTGAGCCGCTTGCTAGAGCCAAGGAGTTGGGAAGGGCTGGAGAGAGCTGGCAGCAGGGGCTGCCTCCCTGTGGTGCTGCACCGTGACCCTTGGGCTGAGCGGAACAATGTCTCCTGGGCTTCTTGAGACCCCAAGCACCACTACATGCTGCAGAGGGGAGGGACTGGGGCTTGGGCAGCAACACTCTGAGCGGGAGGGAGCTCTGCAGGCTGAGGCCTTCACAGGTGGTGGCGGTGCAAGAGGAAGGGGCTGTGGAGAGGACCTGCCACACAGCCCTTGAGGTGGGCAGAGAGAGGGCCCCGGGTGTCTGCAGCGTAGGCAGGGACCAGGCGACCCCAGAAGTCCCTTGTCCAGTGTGTGAACATGTGCCACCTCTGCTTGGGCTTGGGGCAGGGCAGGGGCTGATGCTTCAGGGGTTCAGCTCTGTGGCTGCGACTCTCACGTTCACCCTGCTGCTCTGTGGTGGGCAGCCAGCTCCACTGCCCATGGAGCAACTGTCCTGGAGAGCTGAGGGTCTGTGTGGGTGGTGCGGCTGCTATCCCAGCACAGGTTCCCAAGAAGCCTGAGGCACCGAGAGCAGCCTCTTCCAGAGCTACGCTGCACCCTGAGAAGGGATTGATGCTGCTGCGCACCTCTTGTCTCTGCCGTGGGGTGAGTTTCTTGCATCACCCTCATGCTGTGCAGATTACATGGGATGAGGTGGGCAGCCTCGGCAACCTGCCCACCAGCCATCTGGCTGTGGCACACAGTGCAGCCGCAGAGCATGGCACAATCAGCCCTACGTGGTGGTGGCACTCTTGCAGCAGGTAGTGTGTGCAAGGGGTGGGTCTGAGCCAGGTGGCTGGCTGTCCTGGGAAACAGCTGGGATTACCAGCCAGCCAGTTTCATTGCTTCCTGCTGCTTTTAAAGATGTGCCACTTTTAAAGATGTGCCACTTTTAAAGATGTGCCTCTGTCAGAGACAGTGCCGGGCTCGAGCGTGAACAGTTAACTTAGGAAAACTCAGCAGAGCACTCTTGCCCCCTTTCCTCCAGCTTCCCAAGCCTTTTTCATTTCGCTGGGTCAGGCAGCAGCAGAGCACTGGAGCAGCGGTGCCTGGCTTTCAGCAATGGTGATGGCTGGGTTTCGATAAGTAGAGTGATGGGCAGAGCAGGGGGGCAGCCTGTTGCCCCCACTTCCCCAAACTCTGTTAAGGGTAAGGGACTCCAGCTGCAGCACAGGATGGGGCACAGCTGGTGAGCAGTGGCTGCCTCTGGCTTCAGGCTGCTTGTGAAAGCAGCCCCTAATCTTTTTAGGGTATTGATTTATTTCCCCTTGCCCTAAGTGTTGATCATGTACGTAACCTCCCAGCTGTTACTCAAGTCCTTTTTGCCCTCCTTCAAGCGTAGTACTCTGACCTGGCCACTCAAGTACTGGAGAACAACTGCTGGCTTTGCTCCCACCGGACGGCAAAGATCCAAGGTTGCTTTCAACAGCCTCAGACCACTTCAGTCAAGAAGGTTTCCACCTCATTTTAAAACCAAAGCCTGGGAAGTGAGGGGACGCTCAAGTGGCACATCTGGTGATAAAGGCATTGCCAAGGCACTGTATGAGTGTCTCCCGGGGCATTCTGGCCAGAGCAGCCATTGGAGCAGGGATGGAGGGCTCGGTAGAGACAGCTCAGCCGCACATATCAGCACTCTTGCAACAGAGGGCTGGCTCCCTCCAGCATGTTGCAGTACTCCATCATGGATTGCACCATATAGTGTTACGCACTGTAAACAGTTGTATTATAGCCTGGTTTGTACATACAGGAGCCATAGTGAACTTTGATACGGGTTTGGGACAGGTGTGTTCTCGGCAGCGAGGCAGGTCGGGCGCAGAGACGCTGTGGGTAGTCTCATGTTGTAATCCAGGGCATTAAATGACTCCAGCCTGCTCCAATTCACACCTTGCTTGACTCCTCTCTTTCTGTAGTGCCTTTTGTAGATACAGCTAAACACACATCATGCAATACAATGAACAAAACCATGTCAAAGGTGGTGTTTTGTTGTTTTTGGTTTTTTTTCAAAGTGCAACTGACTGTGTAAAGCTTTTTTTTTTAAAAAAAAACAAACAAAAGCAATCCAAAATTAGCTACAAACCTTTGCCTATTGAAAAATACAAGAGCTTTTTTTTCAGCTTTGAACTAACGGTAGGTTAATACGATCAACTTATGTTTGCGCCTGGCTTCTCAGCAACAAGTGGCAGGCGGAGGAAGGAGCCATTGTCGTGTGCCCTGAGTGCTGTAGCCGATTTACATGTTGGGGTTTGCCTCTTTCGGTAGTGATGCTGTTGAACATTGTTTAAATAACTGTACTATATTTTGTGAAAAGATGAAAAAATTTTATTCAAAGTATCAAGATTAGTTATTTATGAGAAAAAAAAAGTGTGTGTTGGTTTCTTTGCTTCTGCTATTAATTGCCATAAAAACTTATGGGGAGAAGGGGAGGTGTGTGCTGGAAGGCTGTGCAGGGCTCTTATCACTAGGGATCGCGGAGGACGGGTGAGGCAGTTGTGTGGCACAGGAATAGCATGTTCTGTGTGCATGAACCCACGCAGCGCTGTCCTCAGCATGGGGGAGGTCACGCTCCCGCGCCCTCACCGCTGGTGAGCAGTGGCCTGCCATGGCACTGTGTGTCCCAGCCTAGCTGCAGCAGCCCAGCCCCACACTGAACCGGGGTTAATCCTCAGGGGCTGCCATACTGGGGGCTGTGCTGCCTGCTGGTGCCCCTGTCCTCGCTCACAGCATATTTCCTTGACAGGCCAAGGTCACAGCTCGCTGGCAGCAGAGGGTTAACGATCAACTTTTATTGGTGTTCTGCAGTTTGCACAGTATCTGTCCCTCGCCCTGCATGGAGCTCAGCCCCTGAAGAGGTGCCCTTTGATACTTGTCAGGCCAAGCAGATAACAGCATTCAGCCAAGCTGGATGCAGCACGCTGTGTCCATGTTGCCATCTGCTGTGCACTCTCATGTTGGAAGGAGCACTTTAGGAAGGACAGCAAGGGGTTAAGGCTGGCTCCGTGGTGACTAATTGTGCAGGACTCTGCTATCTAGCCTGGTGTGTAGGCACACACCAGGTCCCAATAGATAGGATCTCTTACCTGGAAGCAGGATTCCAGCACCCATTGATAAACCTGACAGACTGACTCACCTGATTCCTCATGACACCCCCCCCCCCCCCCCCCCACCATGTTCAAGTACAGGCAGAGCATCCTGCCAGGAGCTGATTCTATCATGTGCAGAGCAACTGTTTTAGGGTGTGGAGCGGACATGCACCAGGTTCTTACTGATGAGCTGTGGAATCTCATTGCCTACTTCCAGAAGGAGCTCCAGCACATTGCTGGCAGCTTTGTTGTCATCCTCATCTCCCCGGAAGATGCGAGGAGCTCCTCGATAAATAGGAGTTTGGCAGAGTGGCCATCGAGCACCTACCTGGGGTACACAGTTTTTGGAGCAAGGGAAGGGCCACTGCTGCAGGCAGCCCTTTGCTAATCATCTGCAGGATTTTGTTTCTGTGAGCACATGTGTGGTTGCACACAGCCCAGCCTAATGCTTGTGCTGTTGTGCTGCTCCCCTGCTCTCCGTGTCCCATTTAGGCAACTTAGGTCATCCCTGAGGTCGAACAGTGCAAATGCAGCACAATTTCAGGATGGGTGGTATGGGGAATGACAGCGGCTGACAGCACTGGGCACCATGTGGCTTCTCAAATAGGTTTTACTATCACAAGGCAGAAGCCTAAGTGGTTGTTTCACTTTTTTTTTTAATTAAAAAAAAAGCCATGTCCACAAATGCAGCCTGAGACATTTCTAATTCCATGACAAACAAGCCAGTGTTCAGCCAGTTAAAGGGTCTTTCCCTGCCTCAGCCATTGGGGTGGGCAGATGTGCTACTGAGTGCACAACAGTCATTTTGGCAGCACCTGTAAGACACCACATACTGGCAAACAACTTATTTGGTGCAAGTGCAGGTTTCCCAGATAACAATACAGAAAGTCAGTCCTACATAAAGCTACTGCACTATTGTGTTGTGGGAAATACCAGTGCAGGACAGGGGCAGCAGCCTGCTCCCGGGCTGAGCTCTGAGCACAGCAGCTCACCCTGCCCGACACATGCCTGCCAGCCCCTTGTGCAAGCTCTTGCCTCAATTACTCTTCTGTCCTCTTCTGCTTGCTCAGGTTATACTTGACGCCTTATACTCTTATTCAAAAGTAATGGTCTTGACATTTATTCCATCCTTCAAGTGCCTGTCCTCTTAACTGCCAAACCCATGCTGAAGTAGTTCTCATAAAATTCCCTTAGAAACAAAATACACAGTCCCCACACACAAAGGAGAAGGTCCACTGAAGCCCAAGAGCATCACGTAGCCCACAAACACATCCATGACTTCCTGCCCCTGCTGACCATTAACACACAAGGCATGTGTGTTGTGTGCTGCTCACATTATTCTCGCTGGGCCATGACATAGTTATTGTCACTGCAAACAGTGGTTACTGCCAGCTGGGGAGTGCTGCCCTGGAACTGAATGCAGGCACAGGTCACCTCAACATAGATTAAATATTATTCAGCTGTTGGGTAAAGAGAAACAGGGTACATCATTGATCCTTAGTGAACCTTACAACATACTACCCCCCCCCAGTTCATCTTCCTAAGACAGTTCCTAAATGCACTGTGTCACTGCGATGTGGTTTACTTTTTATTGGTTACCTAAGAAACACACTCCCTGTGTTTTCCAGCATCTAACACTTTTAAGAGGGACCGGAATATTAAATAGAACTTCTGTTTTTCCTCTCTTAAGCAGCTGAGTTGTAGTTGAGCCCTGTTTAGCACCTGCTGATCAAAATCCTATTGACAACGATGTGCTCTAGGCTGTACTACAATAAAACTAAAGCCAATTAAAGTTGCAGGCAAATTAAGTTTGGAGCAGCAGTCTCCTGCAGGATATAGTGCCAAAGCAGCCATTGCCTCAAAAAGTCATTCACCTCCCATCCAGATCAGCAGGAATGGCCTCCATCTTCCATCTCATCTGGCAAAACAAAGGCAAATGACTACCCCAAGTTTCTGGTGAGCACCTCACAGCTCAACAGCTGCATTTGCAGAAGCTGTGTGCCAGCCCAAAAAGTGCATCCAGACTGATCCCACAAAGTTAAAGGCACCTGGCAGTGCTAAGGAAAGAAAAGCTTGTTAGCAATTAGGTCACAAGTCAATCCAGAAGTTGGTCACTTCCAGCGTCCAATTCAGTGCTCCTCAAGGGAGGATTTAAACACAAAATGACCTCCAGGAGAGCCTGGCCCTACTTAACACAGCCATTTCAGTGCAAACTGTCCGTGAGCAGTTACTTGAGAAGCCCAAGCCACACTGTAAATCCAGAGGGCATGTGGGAACTGCCAGGCAGCTGTGCCAGAACCCACCACCCCTTCAGCTGAAGGAAGGCTCTGCCCCACTGCCGACCAAACAGTGGCCGATGACCTCTGCTGCCTGTTCCCTGGACATTCACAAGGCAGGGATAAAATGAAGGCGAGGGGCTGGTACGGAGAATGGAGGGGCCTTTTTCCTTCCTCCCTCTTGAAGGGTTTCTTTCTTTTTCATACTTGAGAGAAGCTGCACAACACCAAATACTTGTGAGTGAGAATGAAATCAGACAGCTGTACAGAACACACAATTCACCTGTAATTTTAATTAAAATAGAGTTTATTAGCTTTTCTTTTAATACAAACATGAGAAAGGAAAACCACCTGAAGATGTAGCATTATTTTCAAAATTGAATTTAATTGCCATCAATAACTGAAGTGCCAAGTTCCACGGATTTGGGAGCCGGGACTGGCATATTTGCATACTGCAAAAGACTACAGGTGCCATTTTAACAGCTGAGTGCAGCCAAACTGATGATTACACTCAGGCAGCCCCACTCACAAAGGCAAAGGGACTTGCTTTTCAGTGTAAGTTTCTGGGCCTTGGCTGGAAGAGGAAGTGCACAAAACCTGTGCCATTCAAAGGGAGATCTGCTCCTAGGACAAACCGCCTAGAATCTACTTGGATCCAAGAAGGGAAGATACTACAAAGACTCGTAACAGGAAGAGTCTAATAATACTTATCCTGTTTAGAGTTCAGTTTCAGAGCCTGAAAGTAAGCTCCATTCCAAAGTCTCAGAAAGAGCAAAATCCAAGCCTCTAGAGCAGTTACACAAGATAAATTCACTTAAAAAAATTTTAAAAATGGGGTTTATAGAAAGCTTTCTGAAAAATATTGTGTTCAATCGAGAATTATCAATCTACCTTGTTAGGCAGTCCAGGATTCTCAAACTCATTGCAGTCTCATTATCAATGTAAATCCCTCCCAGGAAACACACACCCCAGGAGAGCCAGATGGATGCATGATATCAGCCTTAGTAACTCCACTGTACATAGCACAAGAGATCTGCAGTAGAACTCAGAGAAGCAGTGCTGCACACATGCCATTCACCACTGGATTGTTACACTGTTTGGGATGGTGATGATGTCTCCAGAACAACTTTCTCATTCAATGCCTCAGAAAAATACACAGATTGCATCTCTTCCAGAGCAGTAGAAGTACTAGAAAATGGGAGAAGCACCATAATTCACAAGAAATGCAGCATGGACCCTATACTTTTTAACAATACATAAACCCATGTCTCTGCCCCCAGTCAAAACATTCAGTCTTTTGACAATCTCAACTGGAGTGAAGTTGTGGGTGCAGAGTTGGAAATCCTTCCTGCTGGGCAGCTTCTTGGTTATGAACAGATCACCAATAATAGCAGCTTTTAGTAGCCAAACCAGGGAAAAGCTGTCAACGTGTGTCTATGCTACTGTTTTCAGCTCCAGAGTGGCTTTATACTTTAAGAGTCCCATGTTTTGTTTTGTTTTTGTAACACTGCATTGACCCAAAATACAAATGCAGCGAGACTCTGGATGACAGGGAAGAGGAGAGAACGTTGTAACTATAGTCATGTGGTTAGTGTTTAAATTCTAAAATTTGAAACTACTTATTAAAAACCTCAAGAGTTCACAGCTATAGGCCTACATAGTAAGCAAACATCTGTGGGGGGGGAGGAGGAGAGAAGTTTGGTTTTGCACCTCTGGATACATTAAAAGGAGAAGCTGATTTGACAAAGGTCTTGTCTTTTGCACCAAGTACGCTCCTCAAGCTCTGGGTTCCCTTAGCTAGTTCACCCTCCTCTCCTCCTCTTGCTGGAAGACACCATCACTGCTGGCTTGTGTGCACGGAGTGGTGGTATTCCTCTGATTCATATGGATGCTGGTTCATCGTGCTGCAACTGTCTCTCTCCTCAGGAGAGGATGGCATTAGAACGGCGGATACCAACTAAGTTATCAGCACTGAAAGATCGTCTCATAGCAGCTTTTGACAAGTCTTTGTATTTGTCTTCACACAGCCGGGAGATAGCCTGGATACCATGTTCAGATACAAAATGGAAAGTTACACATTAGAAAGGTCTGAACGTTTCAAGGAAGCTTTCACAAGTTAATACCACAGGGTACGCACTGTGGCGCGATGACACCACTGGCACTTTTACCTAGAATGACAGTAAAAAAATAACTACTTTGGAGGGAAGATATTAAAGGGGCCTGTCTCCTTGCTAACAAGAACTCTATCCATCAGAAAGTAAGGCACAAAGAAGGCAAGTGGTTTCCATACCCAAGTATCTTCATTCTTTTACCAGTCTCACTATCTAATGGAAAACTTGGATCCGTTTTGGACTTAGGAGTTTGTGGAAGCTATGTTCCAAATTGCACCTAGTGGCTAGGTCTGCACACGCAGCAGCACAAAGCACAAAACTGCACACAGCATTTCTATGGGAGAAAAGGTTCAAACCAAAAAGGTTTCTGCGTTCCCTCAGGTACCTTGTCTTGGGCCACTCAGCCTAGGGAATGAAGTTCTACCACCATGACCGTTTTACCTTTACCTTCTCTACATCCCCTTCCTGGGATCACTCACATGATCAGGTTCCTTAAGAGATTTGAGAATGGAGGGCAGCCCACTGCTCAATGGCATGGCAATTAGCCATGGCACTTTAATACAGCTATTAAATATCAGCACATATAAACAATTTAGTATTTAACTGCTTTTTCACCCATTTATTGGCTTGCCTCTGCTCTGCTTATTTATCTAGTCAAGGAACCATTTTTCTGATGTACCTATTTTAATAACAAGCCTAATTATTTAAATCCTAATAATACATAGTTGTCCAGAAAATACTGTGTCCCCTCCCCTGCAAGGCCTGTTTCTAACTGAGCCTACCTGCATTATAAATGCAAATAAATAAGGATACCAGTAATAAAATGCTGAAATACATTTCAGTCCTGAATCTTCCATTAATAATTTACCACCTATCACCAGATGAACTTTCAGAGTCCTGCAATCAGCTACAAGCCTACACCTTCCCTTTAAGGCAGCACCCATTCAGCACAGCCCAGTGTTCTGGAAGTTCAAAAGGTGAAAAGCACTCTGAGCATGAATAAACTCCTAAGTGTATTTTAAAATAATTATTTACATTTATTTCTGCTGACCTTCTGGAGGCATGCATTTGGCTCAAGAGTGGCATTCTTTGAGACACTGGCTGCATGAGCTCCCGGTGCAAGACCAGGCAGAGTCTCCATCCTGTTTTAATGCTAGCACATCAATCATAAAGCAACCTGTGTTGACATACTTAGCCCCAGTCGCCCATATGGTGTAAATCAGTTTTCAGTCCCTGGAATGCTAATTCACTGCTTCATACAGGCTCCTATCAACTGATTGTGTACTTCTAACCAAAGTCAGACTTAAAAATTTTAGCAATTGGTTTAAATATTTATCACGTTTTAGAATTGAAACCCAAAATGCCCTATATAAATGCATTAGTAACTGCATTGTGGCAAATCACATACTGTGCTGAAAATGACTCTGGTTTTAAATATCAAGCCCTCAAATGCTAGCAAAGAAGAATGACAACAGGCTCACAATCTGTAAATCAACCACTTATGCCTGGGCACTGAGCAGTTCAGTAAACAATTTCCTGTGGAATATGAACTGCTCTACAACCACATTTACAATTAGTGACAGTGTTAACTTAAAGTGCAAGTAACAAGGGTGAGACAAAGCAGAAGAGCTGCATTGCTTAACTTAGAGGAATTCATAGGCATATCAAACTTATCATTCCAAAGGAGCAAGAGAGATCACACTTATTCCCAAAGTTCAGCCACTTCTGGGATGAAATAAAAAAACCTGGCACTTGTCAGAATTATTGGGGGTAGACAATAGAACAATATAAGCCAAGAATACGGTAGCACACCCCTCTTTGAAAGGGACTATGGTATCACTGTACACAGGGCCTATGTTAATGCCTTTGTTGAAAGGTCAACAAAACAACATGCAGAGTCATCAATTAAACCTGGACAGATGAAAGGTTGCATTGATCCAACAAGAAATTTTGCCTGGGAACCTAGGTAGTGTAGATATTTTCAAAATGTCTTACATATCTCCAACAACTAGGAAGAAAGACTGACTCTGCAGAAGTCCAGGTATTTTTAAAATGCACCTTCACACCAAAGAAGGCTATAGGGACTTACAGAAGGACAGCCTTTTCCATCAAGCAGAAAGGGCCACTAATCTGTATTTACACTCCTCTGGACATTCTGAAGGACTCCTAAGAAGTGGTTATTCTAAAAGTTTACCTGAAAGCAATATTTCTTTGGAAAGGTGAGGTTTTAGAAGTTGTGAAAAGAAACACATTATAATTTCTGCAGCTGTCCCCAGACAAATGGTTTATTAAACCATGAGAGCAGAGCTCTAAATGTAAAAGCAGCTGTGCAGTGGGAAACCTTCAGCTGGTAGTATTTAAAAAGGTCTGAGTGTGACTGTCTCTAGCTGCTTGGAATACAGACTGGGCGCAGGGAAGGACAGACAATCCATTACATATGACACTAATCCTTTCAATCTTAAGTAGCCTAGCTGAGCTACGGTTCCCAAAATAACATCCATTTTATTTTGCTATCTGCTAGTCTTCGGTAATATCTGTCCCTTCCCCTCCTCAGAACACCAGCTTAAGCCCAGGCACAGCTTTAGAAGCGCTAACTGTAGTTATAAAGGGGTTAAGTTAGCCTATAATATACTAATCTAAAAGCTTTTTAGTTTTTCTAACCACCACTTAATATGATTGGCAACAGATGCTCTTACTACAGACACAGACAGAGCCCCCTGCTCGACCAATCTCAGACCATTACCTCCAGTTTCTGTGCTCTCTCCTTACTGAGAGGCTCCAGCAGAAAGCTCAGGTTATTGTCATCTGCTAAGGAGCGAAGATCGAAGTAGTATTTGGCGTAAACACTGGCAGGAACATTGATATTAAACTGCAGTAGCTCCAAGAAGTGTCTTTCCATCTCATTCCTAGGAGGCATAAGGGACAGAAGACAAAGGAAAAAAGATAGTTTTAGCTGGCTGAAAACCCTGACAAGACCTCAATCTTGTTTTTTAAACCAGCAACTTTGAAAAAGTGAGAGCTATGCATTATTAGTTTTGAGAGACCAGTGCTCGCAACAAGGTGCAGCTTTTCAGCCCTGGCACCTCCGGCTCGGAGAGGAAGGCAGCGCCCCGTCATGCGCTCGCTTGGCTGACCAGGGAGGTTCATTCTTCGGAGTTCCATTAGTGCAGCTGTACAATTCATGTGCCATTCTCACTCTCGTATGGCCCCACACTATAGTGATCAGATGAAAGGAATGATGTATGCTGTTTATTAGCTCTGAAGAACTTGCAGACATTTTCGCCAGGCTGATAACAGGAAGGGGGTTTATTGAAGTAGAGGCGACTAACAAAGAGAGTAGGCAGATCACCACGGCAACAAATGGATCTATGAAGAGCTGCTGCTATTAACTCACAGAAAAAAGCCTCTTGAAGCAACATGGATTCATCTCCAATAAATAAATAAATAAGCAGCATTAGGTGGGAGAAGGAATTTTCTCTTCAATAGCATTAGGCAGGATAACAAAGTACCATGTCAAAGGGCACTGCCCAGTTTTTACTCACTCCTGTATTTTCACTGGGCAAAATATTTGTACGAAAGTGGGGAGAGAGCCATGACATTAAAAAGGCTGCTTCAGCTACTATACCGTGGCCAGCTAAATCAGAGGTGTTCTACAGAGGAAAAACAATGTTTTACAGATTAACCTAGAAAAAAGTGGTGGTACCCAAACCAAGCAGTTCAGTTCAACACTAACTCACAGTGACTGTTCCTACTGGTAGCAGTCCTGTCTCTACAGAATTTGGCAGCTGTACAGGCCAACTGTGAATATGCCAGAAGAGAAGTTGCACAAATTCAGTGCCAAGGCTGTTCTTGCTTTTTGGGAGCTTATAAAATGGATGTTTTACCTATCATGGCAGGGGCCGGTGGGGGGAATAAATCAAGGAATCATCCAGGTTGTCTTGTGTTGGATGGCAGGTCTCAATATGAATAGCAGCTTTGTGCTTGTTCCTAGCATGATGGACTTGAGTACCATCGAACCTACTGCCAAAATTAATTTCCTGTTCATACGGTCATAAGCCTATAGAAATGTAAATCAGATAATGTTTTGATGATCAGCTGATCAGAGCTTGATTTACGCTGTGAATAATTGCTCTTCACTCCCCTTTTATACTCACTACACTAATACATTTTAATTGTGTAAAAATACAATTCTTCATTGGATTAACAAGTCTATTAACAGTGGTTTAAAACCTGGGAAAGGATAATGCCCATGTGTTTTCTGTGCCTTATTTACAAATATATGTAGCCAAAAGAATGAACAGCATGTGTCCCCTTACAAGCAGTCATAGCAAGATTAGCAGCTGCAGAGTTTCTTTTTCAGTGATTACTGATTCAATCTCAAAGCAAGCAAGTTTTGACAAAGGATGACTTCCAAATATCAATTTAATTCCCTTTGATTTTTTGGCCATCAGAAAGAAATACAACAAAACACAAACCACTCCTACCACAACCTAAAAGAAAAAAAACCTTTCAGTAAAAAAAACCCACACCTTTGCTTTGGTCAAATGAGAAAGGGCTTGTGATAGATAAAAAATAGGATGAACTGTTTCCCTGTGTGGAGCAGGAAGAGGCTAAGGCAAATGAACTCATCTGCCAGGTGTGAGGCCTGGATCTCATAGCCTTTAAAAAACTTTAATCCAACAGCAGTTTCTGCAAGAACCACACAGCCTACACTCCTAACAGAGTTGTGAAGTGGGGCTGCCAAACCAGGGTCTTTAAGCAGTAGGGAGTATGTTTGGTGGGGACAAGGTTGCCTCTAGAAGAGGTGCCTGGCTTGTACACACATATGCACACATGCAGATTTGCAGACTGGGCAACTAAACCAGATATAAACTCTTTTGCCAGTTCTAAAGTGGTGTAAATCCCATGTTTGGTTTGCAATGGCTCAACAAGAGTCTATATCAGGTCTATGAGCACATTCTAGATATGTAGAACCAAGAGGAAAATGCACAGAAAATTCACAGGCAAAATTGCCACCAGTCCTTGTAGACAGGCCTTTCCTGCACAGGAATGGCCTTCCCAGGGAGTGATACCTGGTAGAGTCCTGCCAAGCAATCTTCAGCTGGGGAGCTACTGGGATTTTGGGTGAGGTTTTTTGGCAGCACCACCACCCATCTCTAATGTTGGAATGCAACCATGCCTGAAATCCTTTGCCAATTGTTTTCTCTCAGAAATGCTTGTATTCAGAATAGCTAATACCCACCACCGACTACTTTAAAAAATGTTGGAATGACTAAAGCTGACAGTTAACTTTAGGACCAACTACTAATTTAAAGTAGACTTACAAATATAAACCTTAATTTTGCTGAGTATTTTAAGCAGTTTTCCAAGATCTTGACTGTGGTGATGTTACCCAGCCCAGTAGCAGTGAAGTCTGCTCAGTTGCCACAGTGTGGGTTCTGGGATGGACACCCCGGGCGGCTGTCAGAAAGGGATTGTGCATTTTCCGCCCATACCTCAATTCAAAGGTCTAAGTCATTTAAAATGAGAAAGGACTATAAAAATCCCATCTTGAAACTGGGGAAAAAAATAAGCCTCAATTCACTCTACTTTCCCTACCACCATCCTCGCTTTGAAAATGTAAGTACTGACAATTTCAGGAGACCCAGCATCAGCAATAGAGAATAAACATCCTGCTTGTTACAGATATTTTCAGTGCTATCAATTTGATTTGTACCAAATAGGGCCAGAAGAGGAGACATCAAAAAGAGCAAGATGTATACTCCAGCACTCCTACCATCGCTGAATCCACTTCAGCCATCTCACTGTTATTTGCAGCAACGCTTCAAGTATGTTCCTCAGATAGATGAGCACTCTGAGCCAGGTTGAGAGAAGATGTACATTGTATGAAATCGCTAATTATGCTTTCCTGAAAGCATGTCTGGCACAGCCCTGCATTTGAAAACAAAGAACCCCCAAGCAAGGGGTATGTATAAAACAAGGTACTATGTTTGCTGTTTGCCATTTGCGATGTGAAATAACTTGAATAACAGAAACTGCTTTGATGCAGACAACTTGCCTATATTTAGAAATGCCACACCTCCCTAAGAGAAAGAAAACTCGGTATTCCATCCTAAAGAGTCTTAGATAAATACTTACTGTTTTTCAAACATTACGCTTTAGATGGAAGGCAGGGAACAGAGCTTGGGGCAAGAACAGACTCTCACACCAGCAGCTTCCCAGTGGTGTATGCAAACCTCTACCACCTCAGTCTGCTCCTGTGTAGTAGTTACTCCATACACCTGGACACATGCTCAATTACAGCACAGCAGTGTGATACAGCTCAAACACATAAAACATGTCATGAAGTTTACTAAGGCCAGAAAGCTTGATATTAAGCTAGTCTTCTAGCATTTCTGCTACTGTGATAAGGGAAATAGGGGAACAAGCTGGCAAACAGAATTAAAACAATGATGACATCTCACAACTCTGAAAACACAGAACTTTGTGAGGAGGACTTAACGGAAAATCTAATGGGCCAAATCCATTCCACATAAACACGCCTCCAGCCCGAAGCAGGAGCCTGGAGCCACAAAGATAAACATCCTCGGAAACTGCAGAAATTGTAGGGCTTAAAGTGGATCACGCCAAGAAAAGAGAGAAGACTTAAATTTTCTGAAAAAATAAATCTACATCTGAGACAAGAACATATACAAGAAACAGCCTTCATAAACGAGCAGCAGTAAGACTGAGGATTTTGTTCTCAGCATTGTAGGCAAATCTAAGAACTAATCCAAAGACGATGAGCTGCAGCAGTGGCTGGGTGTAACATGTGCAGCCACAGATACCACAAATGACACCTGTCTGCCCACAGCAGGGGCTAGGAATTCACACCTTGTGATATTTAGGCCTTGGCTGGATACAAGAGCGGACATGTAACTCACAAGTTAGAGCTTACCTTGCAGTTTCTCAAATTCTAAAACAGAAAAGGCAGGGAACAAATTCAGTTCACTACTGTTTTCTTCCTAGAAAGACTTTTGATAAGAATATAACTTGGGTACTTTAGAGTTACATCAATGCAAAAAATAAGAGGAAACACGCAGCCAGTCCCATAGTTCATCACTGAGGGAAAGAAAGTAAAGAAAACTAACTTTGAAGTTACTTACCCGAGTCATTAGAAATATTAATACAGATTTGTATCAAAGTAAGGTTATCCAAAGTTTCCTAGGTTAAAAAAGGGAACGAGGCCAGACACCAGATATATATCATACACGTATATCACAGAACCAGACACAGACTTTTTTTTCCAATATGATCACAAAAATAACCATTCAAAAAAAAACAAACCACAAAGCAACCCCAACAAAAATCCCCCAAATCTACTGCAGATCAGCCAAGCTTTGCAACTTACATGTCCTCGACAGTAATGTCCTTCAATATTTGGCAATAATCCACATTCCACACAGCCTGATCATCCCAAACTTTAGAAGCCAGCAGAATAGCTCCTAGAACTATCCTCTTCCAGTTGCTCGGGCATATGTCAATCTCTGCATAGGTTAAAAGCCTTTCCAAATAAACCTATAAAAAGAAAAAAACAACAAACTCGTTTAATTGGTGTAATGAGACCTGGACCCAAATTCTGAGCAGCAACCATGCCAGTCCAATATAACTATTTTATACCATCACCGTTAAGTGTGTCAAAATGAGTGTTAGTGATTTCTACCTACATTTCAGAACCCAAACTTTCAGGAATCACAGGTTCCATGCTTTAGTACAACACCAAGAAGTGGACCACCAAACTAAACAACAAAGACAGTGAAGAACCAGTTCTGAGCAAGGAATGCTGCTGTTTCAGTGAGATGCTGATAGAGTTCTTTCCATCCTAGAGTCACACAGTCCCCGACAGGTTCTCCTTAGGGCCTATCCGGGATAGTAAATCACTCAACATTGCACTAACCTTTCATGACGGTTAAGGGTCAGCACCTGTAGCTTAACAGGAAATGCTAAAATCTGCACTGTGATCTATAGTCATGGGATGCAGATGCATTAATTGCTATCATCCCACAATGAAAGGTGTTCTAGTGCTATTTCTTCTTCAACTTGTAAAGAAGAGACTTCGATCCTTCACCTACAAGGTCATCCTCTGCTTTCATCTACCTCACCAACTGCTTAGATAAAGATAGCCAAGTCCAAAGATATGTCCTGGTCTTTCACTCACTTCTCCCATGTAATCCCAAACCAACCATAAGATGTTGAATCAGTCTCTTCCTTAAAAGTTACCTGCTATTTCACACTCCTATAATGATCCGTGTATGAAGTAATTTGCACTTTCAAATTTGAGTACAGATTGCTTTTAAGGTTCTATTCCCTAAAGTAAGACTAAGGTCCTAATGAAACCTCAGATAAACCAGTGGGTGCAGTAAGCTCTTGTACAGGTCTAAGGGCAGGATCAATCTGGTTACAAAGGTCTCCCCACACTTTCTTCCCATCCTTCAAGTGGACTAAAGGTGTTGCTATAATAACAGAGCCATCTAGTGGTAAAACCCAATTTAAAAACTATTTCTAATTTTTGTAAATTGTTCAGCTGGCTGGATTGCCCAGGGTAAGCTTTCATCTTGTTCTGTCAAAATTGCCTGCATGTCTTTGGAAAAGCAAGAACCTCAAACTACTTTGAGTTTCAATAGCTCTAACTATCTGGCCTTTCTTTATTAAAGAGAGTCCTTCACACTGACTTTGCTTAATTGCTACATTCTCTTTTAGTGACAGTTCTCTTCTGTCTCCTTTCAGATTGTTTTTCAGGAAGAAACCACAATGAAGACCAAAGTCTAGTATGCAAAAAAAGGTGCAGTTTAAGAGATTGTCTAATGCAGCAATTATATATGTTGCCTTTCTTTCCCTTCGTATATGTATATGTACATGTATATGTACATGTACATGTACATGTATAAGCATTCCTATGTGTACGTGTATAAATCACGTCATTTTCCCACTGTTCTGCCTTCTTCAGTGAGTTATATATTTTGAAACAAAAAAATGTTTTGATCGGACAAGTAATTAAGCATTACATATTCATACATAGAAAAGGTTAAGTTCCTTTTTAGATACTCACTTCCATGACTACTTAAAAATCTTCACTAGTGAACTCACTTGTACAGTGCCTTCATTATTAGCACCATTTCATGAGATACTGTAACTATTTATATGTCAGCCCAGTTCACTCATTGATTGAAAGAAAAAAAAAAGTCTTCCAAAAACCCCAGTTTCAGTAACTGGGCATCTCTTACCAGTGTGACTATTGCACATTCAGCTGTCAGCTGTGCAGCACTGAAAAGGGTCCGAACAAATCTGTAGATGTGCTTGTGATCAGGGTCATGCTTGTAGTAGTCATCTGGAACTTCTTCCCGCTGAAAGAAAGTTCTCCAAATTACCGAAAATCTGTATTATTTAATACTAACTTTAAAGAACAGCCACACGTGGTTGTTTCTTCTCACCAAGCAGAAGTACATACAACCCTTCCCTGTCACAGACAGAACAAAATCATACATTGAAAGCAGCAAGCAGCCTTGCAATATTGTGATGTTCCAAACAAAACACAATTGCCTTACCTAATATCTTTGTTTTGAACAGTTTTTTGACCTGAGAGGCCAACAGCAAAGAGCATGACCTACCATCACTATTGCAGGTACTAACTATTGGTATGTAAAGTGTTCCATGGACAAAAGAGATTTAAGAAAAAAAAAAACGGGGTGGGG
Source organism: Dromococcyx pavoninus (assembly GCA_033558185.1). NCBI lineage: Eukaryota > Metazoa > Chordata > Aves > Cuculiformes > Neomorphidae > Dromococcyx > Dromococcyx pavoninus. The sequence continues at coordinate 416,087 of JAUMJL010001660.1, forward strand.
GAGTTCTCCCCGAAAAAAAATCACAGATACATACACACCAGGGAAGCACTGGCTCTTCAAAAGGCAAAATTAAGAAACTTCACAAGATCCACCTTGCAGCTGAGGAAGGGCTGACAAACATATCAATAATTCTGTCACAGGCAGAACTGGAAGGTAACATATGCTGTCTCCATAGCACTCGTTCTTGGGAGACTCCAGGAAGACAACAAAGCTACTGAACAGCTAGATATAGCTTTGACACAATAGTAAACTGTTTCTAAATACAGGGGAGAAGAAAAGCTTTGAAATAGTCTATAAATCAATCCTAAAATGAGCATTTGAGAATTCTGACCCTGTCCTCCCAGACATTCTGATACTCAGTACTCTTCCCAGAGGGATGAAGCTCCAGCTTTACACACTGGTTCTGCAAGACTGACACTGAATAGGTTCCTGTCCACAGTCTAAGTTAGACCTATAGTATGGTAAAGATACCAGATGGGAACAGCAAAGCTGTTTCACATTAAACACGCAGTCATAAGGTAAGCAAAGCAGCAAGCATTTTCATGTGACTGTGGTTTGAAATAGCCAGGTAATAGTGTCAGGTGAAATGAAGAGGTAACTTTGTACCCTCCACACAGCCTTCTGATACACCACTAACCACTGGAGGTGGGCATGCAACACTAGGAGTAACATGAGCAGGATCTCCCTTGCATAATTCCTGCAATATGAGCAATATAAAACCACATCTGGAAGCGCATTTTTGCTGACTGAGACTGGGAGGGAAGGACTGAGACTGGTATTTAAGACTAAGCCCTGTGATGCTGGTAACTTAAAGTTTGCTACTTCTGCTATTAGGGTCAACAGAACCTGGATTTAGACTCCTTGTGACCGAATCTTTAGAGGACAAAGTGTTCAGAGATTTCTTCCAGCTAATTAACCTTTTTAAAGTAACTGCAGGTACCCAGCTAAAACCCCAGTGCTACAGAAACTAACAAGCCATTTGTACCTTCCCCCTCAGAAGTATGACATACGGCCATTACTGTATTTCTGTCTGTATACTGCAGTGAGATAAAAGACCTTTAAGTGTTCCTAAGGACACAATGATTTTCCTCTATTTGCACTCATTAAGAAGGAGGCAGACTATGTGAAAGGAGCAAAAGATATCAAGATGCTAAATAAAGAAAATAAATTGTCTGATGAAGTGGAATTCATCTTACATAAATAATCTTCAATGTGAAACTACAGATGCAGGCAGTCAAAACAGTTCTGGACCAGACTTGTCTCCAAGTATCACAGTCCATACAAGACATCTTCTACATGGCTCTTCTCCTGAAGTTCATTATTTTTATTGAGTAGAGTTGTATTTATTCAAGTGTACAATTCCTAGCTCAATGGGTCAATGTTTAGGGTGAAAGGCAAACAAGATATTTTATTGTTTATTAAAAATGTTTATTAATAAGCCAAATCTGTGAGATACATTAAGCCGCATTCACTCAGGCAAGTCCCAGAGCAAAACTGGATTTTTAAAGCCAGTAGAGCTTTGCTAAATTCATTTCAAATGAAAAACAAAGGAAGTGGTTCTGTAGGACAGTCATTAAGCTTGTAGTGCTCAAACTGGACATAAAAGCACACTCTCTACTCTTGAGCTTGCCTGTATTATGAGGTTTTACATCTTAAAGATTGTCTAAAAAGGTGTACCAGGACTAATCACATTAACATCGCATGCTGAATGCTCTTACTTGTTACTGTGAGCAGCATTGACCATATTTGCTTTACAATTTTGCCTTTCAGATTTTTAAAAGGCCAAACTCACTGTCTCCTACTTTGTGTGCTGCTTCATGTATTATGTTCTCCGGTTTGCAATCATTTAAAAGGTCAGAAACATCTTTCCTAACCATGTCTTCCTAAATAAATGGGGAAGACTTCAATTAGAGCAGTGTTAAAGAGGGAAAGAAAGGAGTCAGATTAGAAAGTCGGGACATGAAATATGAAAGAATCAGCATGCGCTTGCTTTCTATTTACATTCAAAGTACAGAAAACCAAACATTTGCAACATTTAGAAAGACTGGGTTCTGTTCTTGATCTACCCAATACTGAAAGTCCAGAGGACACTGTCTGCACTGTATTTTATATATAAAGATACAATTTAAGAAGAATTTGCTTGTGACCTGGTGCTAAGACACTTTTATAACTTACACAATATAAATTCAAAGGATCAAAAAATTACACTTACTGTGAGAGGATGAGATTTTTCATCAAAAATATCCAATGATCTGTCAGAGTCTCTATAAAATAAAAATCTTCTGTTTCAGCAACAAGAGCTAATTGGTAATGCTGTACTCCACTAAAAAGTATTATCCATTAAAGAGAACAAAGGGACATAATTTTGTAGTTCAGCTTTTCCTAGAATATGGTATGAAGTTAGATTCTATTTTTGCAAAGCATTTAATGATATCTTACAACTGAATATTTAAGAAGCTAAACAATGAATAGCTATCCATGTTGTCATAATATGCTTCATACAGTTCTCCCTTAAAATGTGAAACCATCTCATTAATAGCATTTATTTCAAAAAGGTAGCTGTAATTTTGAAGCATAAGCCATAACTAGGAATAATGGCAAGGGTTATATGTACATGTGACAGTGTTCCTTCACCCATCAAAACTAATCTGTGCCTCAGGAAAAGCTAAACAAAGTCCAAGGGTTGTTTTGTGGTGAGTTAAGTGTATTCTCCTAAGTCCCTCTGTTTTGACTCCTTATGCTTCATTCTAGACAAAGCATGTACCATTGGCTGGGTGTATTACTGACCTCTCCTTATCAGCTTCAGAGGGGGTACAAACAGGAAGCACATACAGCATGAAGTGTCACATCTTTCAACTCCTTTAAGTTATGCTAGCTGTTACTGAAGTGACCAAGACCATATCCCTGCCTTAAAACCAAAGCTGTTACGTTTCAGAAAAAAAACCCCAAACAACAAACCAACAGTTCACTTACCTGTTCTTTATATGGTAGAATATTGCTAATGTTACACTGAAAAAAAAGAAAAAGAAAAAAAGAAAAGACTTAACAAAGGACATTCTATGCATACTATACCATGAAAAAAAGCTGCTTGTGCAGGGCAAAGTGTTCCAAATCCATTATAGGTAGCATTGAGTACTCTGTGTCTCATTTCTGATGTTTAGCTGCCTGAACAGAAACTGGCCAAATCAAATTTGCTAGCCCAACTACTTTCATATTCATTGTACAGATATTTGTGCCACAAAATAAATATTAACCTACATTTTAAACATACACCTTCATTGCCTGATTAGGCGACATTTATTATATTTTAGTTGTCAGTAGTCCACATTTTCGATAAAAGTCCTACTTGATGTTACGTCTCCTGTTGCAGAGATTTTACTGATGCTTTAACTCTGTATCTCTGGCTGTCTAATTTAGAACCTGTCTAAAAAAGAGAAATCTGAAAGTGATATTATGCCTGCGTTTTCTAAGGGGACAAGAACAGTTCTCAGTCTCCGCTGAGTCAATTAAGACAATGGATTTCATATTGACACTCATCTACTGTGGCCAAATTTCAGATACTTTTCTGGCAGTGGCAACAGTAACACTGCCATCACAAGAATATCAGGAGCAAGCTCTGATCTGTTGCCAGCTGTACACCACTCCAAAATGGCATCTTTTAGGGATTTTTCGCTAGAAAAGGAGGAGTAACATGCTAGATACCTTTGTTTGAAACCAGATTTGAAAGCAACAAATTAACGTAGACATTTCTAAACTCTACTAAGTGTTAAAACCGTGAAGACTTCTGGGCCTGAGACTACTTTGCCTTACTTTCCCTTCAAGCACAGTAAAACTCTTCTTCAAACTCATCTACCTAAAACAACAAATATACAAAGAAAATACCGAAAGGCTAGAACCAAGACCAAAGGCAGCAACATACTGCAATCCACAACTAGAGGGCAGACTAACACCATCTGCAAGGAGCAAACAGTCCTACAAACTTTTCCTGCCGCTCCAAACAAAACCCATTTCAAGTTTTCAGAGATCGAGAGCTTCTGGATTTCGCTTTCAATGTGAAGACTCTGAACTTCCCACACCAACTCACACTTTTTAAGTCAAAATGCTGACACATTCTGCACTGACTCATTCTCAGATGCAAAATGCTAACTACTTTGAAGTATAACAGTACCTTAGCTCTGCAATTGAAACAAAAGTTCATAATCAATCAGACCTCTACATCCCTTCCACGACCAACCTGAATAAGCAGTGCTGTGCTCCTCTCATTCAAGTGTGTGATTGGCTTTGGAAGAGACAAGAACACCACAGCATCCCAAATACAACCTGCAATGCTATTCAGCCCCTTGTTGATGACAAACGGTTCTTACCACTTTATTGTGCTCCTAAGGTTAGGTTGACTGACGGTGCTGTCATCTATAAATATTGTTGAGCATGAGCTGTATTTTTTTGTAAGCTGCCCCGGAGAAACCTTAGGGAAAAAAAAAAGAACAGAAATACACTCCAGAAGAGGGATCTGTGAGCTTTTTTTTACCACACTGAACACTGGCTTTACACCTCAAGTAGCTACTGTAGAGGTGGTCTTTGTAGATGACTACTCCTGCTACACAAGCCTCCCTATAGCCATCAAGTTCCTGAATATATACTCTTTGTGTAAGGTAGGTTTATAAATCATCCCTTGCAACACACAAGATGTTTTTAGAAAAGTAATTTTCAGCAGAAATAGCTGCAGCTAAAGCAGCAAGTCCTCCAATTTTCTCAGTTCTCCTGCACACCATTCTTGCCAGTTTGATTCTCAGTCTTCTCTCTCTGTAATGTATTTTATTGGATTTCCCTGTGACTCCATAATAGTTTTCTCCCTTCTTTTATATCCTGTACCTTTACATTTTCTGGGTATCCAGAATTGCTTCCTGTAAAGATAGCTTTGCATTTGGGGTTTTATCTTGTTATATTTTAGGGAAAAACCCCTCTTCCTGACATTGCTCACTTCACTCATGTCTTGTTAGCATCTGGAATCTGGAAACAAAAGTACTACTATTACACTTACTTTTAGTATTTAGAACTAGCAATATGTTCCATTATCTATCCTAACCCTGTAGCTTTAATACAGTAAGAAATCTTCCTATAGAACACGAAGTCAGGCTTCCCTGAGTCTTTTCAGAGAACTAGCACTAAAGCTAGGACATCATAACTGAAGGAGGAGTTTTAATCAATCAGTTCAAGATTAATTAGTTTTTGCCAGAATATTTTTAAATGCCTCGTCTAAAAACTTGAAAATATTTCGTATGAAAATGTTGGCACCCTTTACAACTCAATGGCTGCTGGGGAACATCTCCCATTTCAGCTGAAGTCTGCTGGAAAAAGCAATCCAATCACACTTCACCTTGATGCTGGCATAGTAAAGGTGGAATGGTAATTAAAAAAAAAAGAAATTTTTTAAAAAAGGAGCCACCCTCATAAACATACTGAATACAACAGACTTGAAACATCATTCTTACCAGACACTTCTGCTAGACAGTATTTTTAAGCTGTGTCTTAATAACTTCCATCCTTAGCTTTACTAGACAATATTCTTTTTATCCACTTATTTTAAAAGTAATGGATTATCATTTGTTTATCGCGCTGATGATAATGTTTATCATTATCTTTTCAAGCTGGATACATTTCTTATAATACATCCTGTAGTGATACTCAATCATCAAGTTATTAAAGACTTGTCATCTCAGCCGAGAAATTAATCTAGTTGTATTTCTGGTTAAAAGACACTGTGTCAGCCTGACTTATATTTTCTCCTTTACTGTTCTGAAATGCTCAAGACTGATACAACAAAAAAACAAACCACCCCCGTTTTCACTTTTTTGACATGTCATTCTATGTTCTGTGATACTGTACCTGTTTATTTTTTAAAGACAGGCAAAGATAATTCAATTTTATCTTGCTAAGGAGGATCTGGAACGTGTAGGACTGTACTTAGAACTAGTACAGTTTTTCTTCAATTTGTCTTTGTCCTAATATGTTAATATCATCTACATAGCACAATAAGAATCTGTTGTACTTACATGATTGATGTGGTTACTCTTCCTCTTTTCTCGCACTAGAAAGAGGGAGAAAGAATGTGAACTGAAGGGTTTGTAAAATACAATCCCAATTTTACATTCAATAAATTTCAAGTACACAATATGCAACATCCAACGGTAACCACTCAGCAAAAAGAGGTAAAAACATCACATGCTGAACGTGCCAAATAGACACAAGGAGGAAGTGAGGTGCCCACCATCATATAAGGGTTCTCTCACCTCCTATTAGACAGCAGAAGGCAAAAAGGTATTCACTACACAAGATGCAGGCACAAGCTATGTCTTATTAATCATATAACTGTGACCACATTATTTGATCATTTTAAATGATGTCAGCCTTTCAAAAAAGATTAAGGTTTAATTTCCAGCTATAACAGTAGCAGTAAAAAAGTGCTGTTAAAGGAGATGAGAGTTGCATACATGCAGGAAGCTACACAAATGTGAGCAGCCTGGACAGGCAACATCTCCAAAGTTCTGACCTCAGTCCATTACCACTTGTTAGCAGAGGGCATTCTCTTAAAACTTTAGAAAAATTAAAAATTGGAAGAGAATATACAATTTTTTAACCTTTTTGCATAAATTAAAAACCCTGATAACATCTTAGTGAGAGAGAACTTAGTTCTATGAAAGCTTAACTAAAATTAATCCAGTGAAATTAGAAAATAAATCCTTCTGCCTGACTTTTCCATGAAAATACTCTGTAAAAATCAAGTCATCCAACTAATACAAACTTTAAAGGATAGTTTAATAGTTGTTAACTCACCTAGCAGACCATTTTTCTAGTTGAACACAAGTGGATACATTTCAATACGTTACATTTGAAGAATACCAAATCATGTTGGTATTCTACTCAGAGGAGTCTACATTCCTGGAAACATTTAAGGCCAGGCTGGATGGGGCTCCGAGCAACCTGATCTGGTTGAAGATGTCCCTGCTCACTGCAGGGGCCTGGACTAGATGGCCTTTAAAGGCTCCTTCCAACCTAAAGCATTCTATGATTCTATGTTTAAAATACTAGTGTGAACGTGATTTGTGGTAAGGCTGAAAGGCAACACAGTGAAGTTGTACTACAAAGTTCCAGAATTATGTCAACTTGCTAATTGCAACTTCCGCAGCACCCATCTAAGAGGCTGAAATGTTCAGGTAAATCCTCCATCCGTTTGACAGCTGATCTTAGAGGCCTCTAGGAAAAGAGGCCTCAATTTCCCTGATATCATTTCTCCTGGAGAGTCGTGCTCGTGCTTTGTGAAGCATAAGCATTGTGCTGAGCATTGTGAAGTTGATACCACTGACAATTTCACTATTTGCCCTAAGACTCTGAATAGCAGGACTGCAACTGACAGACCTATCAAAACAATTTTACTTTTCTGCAGCAAAGCTTTGTCAAGGTAGAAGACACACTGCAGCTTTCCATCAACACATCCAATCTCAAGTGCAACACTGTCCTAGGAAAAACAGTGCTTCAAACAAGAACCAACTATAAAAGGAACAAGAAGCATTTTTAGAAGAATATCTTTAACTTTTTAGATGCAACTTCAAAATTTACTATTCTCAGATTTTTTTTTTATTTTTGCAATACGGAAATACTTCCACTTTTTAATAGCATTTTGGAATGTACAAGCTACAATAGTTGTTCAAAATTTACTTTATTAAGTAATCAAGGGATCTGCAAAGAAACTGAGAATTCCAATACACCCATGTAATTAAAACCAGGATTGAAGAATAATTATGCTACTGAAACTACTGAAACAATTTAAACCAACATATTCAAAAGCGACTGATATAGACTGACAGCTTAGGCTTATTCCTTACTAAAACCTGCCTCTTATTTCGTTATATATTTTTTAAATTTAAAGCATTTTTTTCAAGTCCTTGGTGATAAAAAGTCCACCACTGCTTGAAGTTTGAATTACAGTAGTGAAGAAAGCCTTGCTCCTTCAGACTACTTAAATCCAGACTCTGAAAACTCCTGATATTTAAGCATTTAGAAGAACAAGTGATTGTAAGCATTAAGAAAAACAGACAATAAACAAATTTCTGTGTGAACAGGCAAATTATTGATCCCTATGCTTTGAAAGAATTAAAACAATTTAAGTGTTGAGTTATATAATTAAATAGGTAGTTATTTTTCCAGTTTTTCTCCCATCTTTTTTTTAAATAGGAAAAAATTTCAGCTTACCATCTGTTTGAGACTTGCTCAGGAAAATTGTGCTGGCTCTCGGATGATCAGATGGATTAGATTCCAAGGCTAAATCTGAAACAGAAAGGACAAAAAAAAAAAGGAGAGAACTTTAACAGAAGATGATTACTGCAATGATTCCCCCCCAGCCTTCAAATGCTCAAGCACAGCGATGGAGACAAATCAGAAACACATAGAATGGGCTGTCTCTCTCAACCAAACTTTACTTTTACAAAGAGAGATAAAAATCTTGACATTCTCCCCTCTGAAAAAAAAACTTGCGGACCCATTCCTACTGCCATGAAGCTCTGAAGTAGCTTACAGTTTCCATCAAAGCAAAATCTTGAATGGGAGATCTCAGAAAACAACAAAAGCTGGTGTGTGCACGTTGGGGTAGCTGGATGTGGAGCCTGTGCTCAGTAGAGGGCAGAAAGTCGGGACACTGCTGATATTCCACTTCATGCTTTAAGTACTCAGTATGGCAGGAAACAATCTCTGTGGTCTCATAAAAGAAACTACTTTTACAGTGCTGATAAATTTCAAAAGATGGATTTTACTTGAAATTCAAAAAGAACAGAACAGTGTAAAACCCTGCAAAGCTAGTATACAAATATTGAAGAACAAAATGATTGCTTTGATCCTTTGCCACAATAAACCAGTGATGACATCAGATGAGAATATATTTCTCCCTTAGATTAAGATGGGAGTGATGATTAAAAAGAGTGTTGATGAAACTGTAAACATCCAGATGATATACAGGGCTGCATCAGCTTTGGCAGAAGAAACAGCTGTTCTGAGGAAGCCACACTACCAACACACTGATTTATGTGACCATATGAACAGAATAATGTAGTACTGTGATCCTGTGCAACCCGGAAAGAGCAAGGTTATACCCATTCACATTTGTTGTTCTGATCTTCCTGTGTGCCACTTTACACCATGCTAAACATAAAAGCATTAGTGCACAAACTGCACCCATTAGTGTTTCAAGGTGGTCCGCCAATGCAGTTGCCAGAGCCTTAAAAGCAAAGTCATCTAAGAATCATCATCATCATCAACTTCTAATAAAAAAAAATTCTTAGGAGCTTTTTATGCACTCAACCAGCAGAACTCTCGTTAAATAGTAGCAAAAGTACGCACAAACTGTCTTGGTGCTGGAAGTCTTAACTACATGAATGTTTTGTGCTAGTGCACCTAACCCACAGCACAGCCACAGCCCTCAGGCGTCAGGGAGTGAATGTAAATGCAAAAGTACATGTGTCCCCAAGACTTCCCATTCCAGATTCCCACTGGTACACATCATTGATATCTGGACCTGGATGTTTTCCAGTACCTGGCTTACGTCATCACTGATCTTAGTCCAACAGTACTGCTCTGACACTGGTCCAGTGTGCAGACCACTGTAATTTTGAATCTCTACTGTATAAGTAAGGTACCAAACATCTATTTAGGAACACAAAGATGGTTCAATTAGGAATTCCCCCCCCCCCAAAAGGTGAGAGTCAGCTATGAAAGCAGACCATCTCCAGCAGTTTTTAAAAGCTAACTTACAAAATCAGTATTTCTATTTTCACCTTAATACGTTCATTCATGGCAGACAGTGAACAGACACCTGAATTTAATCATGCAGTTTAAATGCATTTAAGAAGTCCTCATTTAGAAGCTCTAGAACAGAATTTGCCTTACAGCTCATACCTGAAGTATCACTAATACACTTTGATTCTCTGAAAAAAAAAATCCAGCACACAGTGGTATGCCATACTGGCACGTTTTAATTACCCTTTGTAACATCTCAACAAAATAGTATATCTGCTGTTTAAAATTTGTCCACAATGTCGACAAGTTTCTAACACTGATTTAGCAGAATCACTCTTAAGAGACAGTATAGAGACTGACTCCAATTTCTAATGCTAGCACTCTACTAAAAAAACCCAAACAGACATTTTGACACAGATTGAGGAATTCACTGATAATGGCAAATATTAAACAACTTTTTAGATTTAAGAAAGGAGTGATTCAGAATTCTAGTCTACCAAATAGCTTAAGTATCATCAACAGGTGGAACAAGACTGCAAGAAGCAGATTTAAAACACAGATTATTATTATTATTAGCAAGTTATGATGCAGGGCAAACAACGCAGAGTTTATTTACAGTTCAGCAGCTACTTTTAGACTAACTGGGTAGATGAGGTCAGAAAAGACCTCAGGAGGTATCTAGTTCAACCTCTTGCCAAAACCAGGATTAGCTAGGAGGCAAAATTGGGCTGCTCAAGGCTTTGTTTGGTTGAGTCTTGAAAACCTCCGATGAGTGTCTACAGAGTCCAGATCATCTTTCCCACCAATAGACACCAATGCTTACAGGGTCAGGTGACTTACTATGGAATAGTAGGGAAGAGTACGTAGGACTGTACAAGACTTGCATGATACTTAGGGGAAGGCAGCAAGGAAGACTGGGGAGAAACAACAACAGGAAAACGGGCTACTGAATTCAGTAACTCCTAACACAGGACTTTCTGGTTCTCTGTGTTGAATTTCAAAGGGTTCCTGTCGGCCCACCTATCTAGTCCCCTCTGAATGAGCAGCTTGCTGACCAGCTGGCTGTCGTCTGGAATTTGGGCGCACTCCTTTACCTCCTCCAGGTCACCAATAAATGTTAAATAGAGCAGGTGCCTTTTTTTCAGGGAGAAGACAGTACAGGATAAGATCTATCCTCCTTCACCCCATGAAAAAAAATAATAACTTCATTTCCCTCAAGTTTTGATTTACTTCGAAACTGTAAGACTTGTTAAAGCTCACTTCTTATACTATTTTTGCCTCTCCATGCTCTGCCAGTCCCTGGATCCATGCTTCTCAGATGTTACAAATAGATCTAAAAGTACCACAAGAATTAAACACCTGCAAATATAACCAACTTTCATCCCAGATAAGAAGGGTCTAAGATATGCAGCACAGCAGGATGCACCCAGAGACACAATATTGACATGGCCACGCAAGTCAGCTTGCCCCTTTGAACACATGCGAGGAGAGGAACTGCAGTGAAAGGAAAACAGACTTTAGTGGCTCCAGTACCACAATGATGCTTTTTGCTCGACAGTCAGGTGTATCAACATCTGTGGCATGTTAAACCCACAACACAGATTATACACACAGAGTAAAAGTACTAATGAAGACCGAGGCACGCTGGTATGAAACCCCCCAAGAAGTGATCAAGACCAACTGTAGCTAGGCTTCTTATCCCAGAACAATGTGGCATTAGCAGATACAGTATCTCTGCTTTTGTCTTGCAAGAGATTGTAAAGAAACAAAGGTGCATTTAGACCATCTCCCTGTAGATTTCACCTTCTAAGCAGCCAGAGAATTTTAACTGTCCTTTCTGTGCTTTTTTCCAAGCAATGGAAAGATTAGCCATATGATTTGCTCTTCCTACACTGCCAGTTTTGCTCATGAAATACCAAAAAGCAACAGCAGTACAGCTGAGGAAGGAAGCATAAGGCAAGAGGCAAATAAGGATGTGAGAAGAGGCAAAACATAATGGGAACCACAGTGAAAGAAAAGCTAGGGAAAAAGAGTAATCTTGTCTGCAAACAATTTGACTCACAAACAACTGCAACTCTTAATACTTCATTCTAGTAGCACTTATGAGTCCAAAACGAAGATATCTAGCCCTGAAAATAAGGATAAGTCTTGATTAGAAGCTACATCAGATGATGCACAGAGAGCTCAAGCTTCATAGAAATCTAACAGAAAAAGAAAGCAGCGTAATATGCCACAGGATGAACAGAAAAAATGGGAGTTAAAACAGAAAGGAGAGAAATGAGAGAAGCAACAGGATTGATATAAAAAGCAATGAAACAACTCCTAAACATTTTTGTCTATCAACTCAATAGAAGTGAAAACACATTTTCCTTTGGACCCTTACACTTAGTGATAAGAGGTGAGAGGATTCCCACAAGAACTCTAGTCTGTGGGAGCAGCACAGTAATGTTGTCACGCTACCACAGCCCTCTGCCACTCTTTGAGAGCTGCATATTAAAAATAACCTTCCCCCTTATTTCTCTGCATCTCTCAGTGCCACTTAACTCACGTGGTACTATCAAGCTTGTCAGATCAGCCCTGTCTCCAACTGGAGCACAGAGAAGCCTGAATTTGCTTCCCTCTCTCACCATTCTCATTTTAAAGAATCCCTTCCAGCATGCTTGCCCTTCAGACAATCTCCAGTACCTCTGCTGCTGTGTGCTACATGCGCTGATAAGAGTATACAGTCTCCCCTAGGGCAGATCATATTACTTTTAAGAGCAAATCTCTGCCCCTAGCTTAAGATCTTATGTCCTTTCCTCAACACAAAATCTGCATGAAGACTTCACTTCTGTCATGTAAGAATGTTCGTGGGTTTGGGGACTTCAAAATGCTACCCATTTATCTACTGTTCTACACACCTCCACAGGTGATATCTAATTATTGAGAACACATTTTACACACTGCATCGTGCTGCATATATTATCCCATTAATAAAGCTGACAGTCAAAGACGTCACTGTTACTAAGTAGCAACCCTTTGACGATTTCACTGCTTTAGAACACTAAAATACTGCATTGCCTTTAATAGTTTTAGCACCATCCTCTGCTTTACTAGGCAGCAGTAACATTTTAATATAGCCCATATTTAAAGCATTAAATCATAAAACCACCTCTGCTGTAACTTGAGTTTCCTCCTTTGGTCAGTGGGTTACTAGCTTTGATTAATGTTTGAGCTTCCCTGACATTTCATTACCTCACATTGTGAAATACACAAGTATTTAACACTCCCAATAAAGATTCAAAAAGTAAAAAAGAAAACTCACAAATGTGACAACACATACAGAAAGTTTGTTATTCCTAACAAGAACTTCATATAAAATGACTGGCTGTCTAAATTACATTATTCCGTTCCTATTCTCAAAAACTTTCCTAGAAATTACAATTCTGTTTTCTCAATCCAACCTGTTTTGTTTATTCCTGATCAGCTACACCAGACCCAGCATAGACTGGTTATTTTCCATGTGCCTCCTCATGTTATGTCCTCAGTTCCACACAGGTTAGTTTATCCTTTAAATGCTCTATGGGTGGCTTCTTCCCCAAATCTAGACAGAATGAAAACACTTTGATCTCCTGACCACCTTCAACAGAGTACGTCTCTCTGGGATGAACTCAAAAGATATGAAAACAGAGCAAGTTTTGTAACCAATACAACCAAATTTGAATACATAAAAACTGGATCTTCATTGTGTAACAAAGTGCTTTTAAACACAACCAGTTATCAGAGGGAGAATCTTGGTGAAAACAATCTTGACCAACACCTGCCTGTGCATAGGTCACTTAAAAACACTCCTAACTCCTCACACACTCCTGAGTTAGGCTGGTTCAACAGGAAACAGACATAGTAAACATTTCAAATTTGCTACTAAAATCAGAAGTATTTAGAAATCAAAAGTGTAGCCCATCTATTAAATACTGTGTGCTAGCCAGGGTTCAAATTACCTATTCATTTCTGTGGGTTTTTTTTAAAAAAAATCAATACAGTATTATTGTTCTTGCATTTCTTAAATTTCAGGAAGATCCACACTCCTATCATTGGTCGCCACAGCAAATTCCAGCATCATCCTGCTGCACTCGGTTCATGGCCTCTGTTAGGGAAATATGACTGAGAGATCTGTTCCACCATACACAGTACACAGACTTTCTGGGAATGAAAGAAGTCAAGCAGGCTTCCATGTGTATAAGTGATTATAACCCATCATGAAACACACATTATTACAGCCAGGCAGAACAGCAGGATGTCAGGAGTGCCCCAAATTCAACAAGGAAGGCACAAGTTCAAACACAGTCACACTTTACAATGGCTTTGTGGATTCTCAGGTTACCTGTAGTTTGTTCTATAAAATAACTATCTGCATAACAAAACATGCCCAACGGTGTTACAGAAAAGGGTTTTTTTGTCTTTGAAAGAAACTGGCATTCAACAGCTTATTATCTGAGTCTGACTGACATGTTTGATGACAAGCCAGTGTTACTTTTTCACACTGGGAAAAAAACAACTATGTTTGATTACTGCAATGACTCAAGACCCTTTCAGAACTCCAAACAGAAGCAAAGCTGTGCTATAAACACACAGCTCAAACACTGCAGAACGGTACCTGGTTGACAGTGGGGTTTTAGTGTAAGCTGTTGAGGTAACTCTGATATTTGCATCACCTGCAAGTATGATCTGTCTTTACTGCACATCTAAATACATAACACCAAGCTTTTTAAACTAGTGGTATCATTGTCCCTTCAAGTGGAAGCACTCAAAGTCGTCTTCTCAAAATATGATTTTTCTAGTGAGTTAAATAAAAGTGTATATTCAAACTTTAACTGTAATAAAGAAAAAAAACCAAATAAATTTAGAAATCTCAAGATTAGCTTGTTGGAAAGGATCCACAGATCCAAGGTCTGGATTCTCAATATTTGGTAGCATTTTCTCTCGCCTACACAGTAATTTCTTACTTCTTGCTATATGTGGAAAAAACACTGTCAGAAATCTTAATTTAATGTGTAATGTGAATTTGGGAGGAGTAGGTTTTTGTGTTTTGTTGGCTCGTCCAAGAGTTCATTCCCCTGTTAGTCAGCTTTTCAGTATGACCTCACCACACACATCACACTTCAGAGAACAGGTACTTGTAGCCACAAAACTTCTGCTGCTCTACAGCATCTACCCTGACAGGCAGGGGCGAAAAGAGCAAGCCTGCTAAAGAAAGCCAGAAGAGGAAAGGATCCCAGGGATAAGTTACATGGAGACTATATTAAAAAAAAAAAGACAAGATGAAAATGAATTCAGTTTCCTTAGTTCCATAAATTTAATCAAAATCCTTAGGTTCGCCATGTAATTCATAGAACAGAATCAGAATCATTTAGGCTGGAAAAGACCTTTAAGAACATTGAGTCCGACTGTAAACCTAATTCTGCCAAGTGTCACTAAACCATGTCCCTAAGCACCATATCTACACATCTTTTAAATACCTCCAGGGATGGTGACTCAACCCACCTCCCGGGGTAGCCTGTTTCAATGCTTGATAATTTCCATTCAGTATTTCCCATTTTATGAAAATTTATTATAATAGCTGCTACACTGGAAGGCTGAAGAAATGCTCACCAAATCAAACCAATCAGTTTCCCTCCATAGCAGCTTCACGGATGTACGTTCCATGTAAACTATTCTTCAAAACTCAAGGTTTACATAAAATTGCTCACACCAGAAGTCTCCAAAATTCAGTCAAATGAAAAAAAGGATAGAGGATTCCTTAGCTGTTAGCAACAGCCAAGCACAAGAACAGAAATATAGATACTATACTATGGCGATTATTTCTATTTCCAGTTCTCTAATCTGTAGATCAATTTCATCATTGTTTCTAACTGAATTATCAATTCAGTCATTTCTACTACAGACACTTTATAGATCATTTTGCAAAGGCTCTGACATTAGGCATCTTAAGTCAATAACATGGAAGATGTTTAGGCTTGTAGAGAGTAAATTCTTTTACATTTTTCAAGATCACATACTATCTGTAACTGCTACAAATACCTTTGTAATTAATTCCTAGTTAGCTACAGGGAAGAGATGTTGAGTGTTCTGGGGAAAGAAGAGTGAGCATAAATTAGATGAAAAACTTGGTGAATACAAGGATAACAGGAGAGGGAACGTCAGAACACAGACCACAGCATCAGCTGGTTTTCACCTCTGACTTCAAATCTGTAGAAGTACAGGACGGTATTCATCTGCCTATGCAGCTACCAGTCTTCAAAGAGTGAGGCACAAAAACTAACAAGAGAAGGTTAGGCCCCTCCTTTGCTGAAAGCCACTGGCATTGAAAAGCTGACTCCTTGCAAAATGTTCTTTTTTTTTTAACTTACTAACATTTTAACGAGGATTTAAAAAAAAAAACCACAGCAAAAACCCCATCCACCCATATGCTTGAAGTAAGTTGACATTATATAAAAGAGAAACAAATGAACAATACTTGGAGCTTTTGCAAGGAGGTTTACAGACAAGCTGTTGGTGAAATCAGATCACAGACAATCAATATATTCAAGTATCTGTTCATCTCCAACACTGTGTAGCAACTGCAGCATGCAGGCAACTCAAAGTTTGCCCCTTTCAGTGTGGCACCGCATCTGGAGGGCCAGGGGGCCGCTGAACAAAGGAAAACAGGCTCACAGATGCTTGAAGTGTTATTCCAGGTATGAGTCTGTCTGAGCTTGTCCAGGTAAATCTCACTTACTTCATTTGCTATTAGCTCTCCTCTTCAAAGTCCCCTTCAGTTCGTGTTCCATCTAACATTTGTGTGAAGGCCACATCCCACTTAGCACCCCTCCTGATGCCACTTGCAAAAATGTTTGTTCCCTCTCATCCTTGATTGTCTTTTCCCTTGTCACTCTCCACCACCCACCCACCACCAGTTCTTGAAGTGAAGGTACCAGGTCATTCTGTCCCACCAGCTCAGTAAGTCAACAGTCTTCCCCTCAATTCATGTGAATCAGGCAAACTTCTGCTCAAAACTGCTGAGCTCAGTAAACAGCAGTGGTGGAAGATGACAGTGTGTTCAAGTACAAGTGAGAAATGTCTGCCAAGTGAGGCTTTGCTCTAGTTTTATCCCAGGAGCAAAGAATTTATGAAAAATTAGATCTATGTTTAAATACAGGGATCTTGCAAGAAAGCATCAGCTGTAAGAATTTCTTCCCCAAATAACCAGAAAAAATGATACGAAAAAAGAAGTCCAAAATAAAGATGGGCAGATGTTCACTGGGGAAAACAAGCCCAAACAAAAAAAACCTCAATAAAGTAATCATGAAAGCCAAATGATATGTTAAGATCAAAGAGCAACTACTTCTAAAACTAGAGAGGAAAGCCGTTTTGGTCAATTCAAACTGCTTTGGACTGTTGCCTGCATGCTGAAAGAAGGAACACTTAATGCTCAGCAGAGGAGTCAACCAGCAGCTTTAGGGTCATTTTAGTCTTCAATATCTAACATCAACAGTAGGCATGAACATATTTGGAAGAAACTATCATTTTCAAAGATACATTTCTTCCCATTTACTTAACACAACTTAGGTTAGTATATCAGACCACAAACGCACACTTATTTCGCATTCCAAAAAAGTGTACACTGAACAGTTCATGGCTCAGGATCTTGAGAACGATAAAATACAAAGTCATCATTTAAATTTGCTCTTAGCAGTGGATCTGGTAATTCCATTCTATTTGAATTAACTTTTCTTGAAACATTATACTTTTGGTTTCACAGTGTGTTTTATCTCCATCCCACGTACCACTACTTTTCTTGTCTTACATAAATACCACTTTATAACCTCCCCATTTTAAGAAAGTAAGATTTTTCTTGTTTCTCATCTGACACATAAAATCCAGGCACTGCTGACTGGAAAGCAGTGCCTGTGTAGTACTGTGCTGGACAAGCTACAGAATAACCCCCTTTTAAGAGGGCCACATTCCACTTGCTACAAAAAGGCAAGATAAAACACTACAAAAGGAAAGTCCAAAGCTCAGCTGGTAACTACTGCATTTCCAGTACAAACAAAACATTCAATTTCAGCAAAACAAGTGCAGAAGTATTAAGACAGACTTAAGAACAACAAACAACTTAAAGACAGAAATTCAAGGAATGAAACATCTCCATCACATCGTTTTCTGATATATTTAGCTGTATTCTTAGAAACTCCTAGAACTGAGCAGCGTGGAACAAAAATAGCTAAGATGATCTTGACTTTTTTCCCTGTAGCTCTCTTTTTCCCCCCCTGCCAAAGCATTCAAGAAGACACCAGTTAGTAGTTTCCCAGCCTTCTGTTATTGACAAAATTAGCATCCCAGCTAACCTATGAAATCATACATATTATTTCTATAATTTTTTAATGTATCCCTCAATTGAAACTGCTGAACTCCTTACCACTACAGCAACAAACTAAAACTTTAGAGTAGTCAACAGCACAGAAACATGTAAGCTGCTTGCATGGTTTGGGTATGCCGACAGCTTTAATATCCTAGTGTTAAGAAGGATAAGCACAGCTATGTGGTACAACCAAACGCTGTGTTTTCAGATTTATTACTTTCATAGAAAATCTTAAATGAAACAGATAGAGTATCACTTAAAATTTTATAGTAATGTCTGTTTTATAACACTCCACGTCAGACTTCAAAACCAACTCTTCACATTTTGAAGTTAGCTGCTTCAATCCTCCCTAAGTAGCACTTTATAAAATTCAAAAATGAAAACAAGAAGTTTTATTTCTAATAATGACCATCCAAAACTGTATTTTCACAAAGATATCAAACTCTCTGGCACTTTTTGCAGCCCTATACAGTTATATCAACTAGAAAACTGTAGACAAATAATATTCATCATTTGTAGCAGATTTACTTCTGAGGCCATGCAATACCACAACACATGACTGTAAAAGTCATCTTTAAAATAATCTGAAACATATACTACTTTTGCAGTTCGAAGTTTGGCCTCAAGACTAAAGTTTCCATAGCAAAAAAGTAAAATTTGTGATAGACAGCTACTATCATATTCCTGGATTTTGTATTTACGCCTGCAAAACAAAAACATTAAATACTTCCTTACTTCAAGGCTAGTTCTGACATCCAGATGAGTTCACAATTAATCCTAGTTAATTAGCACTGCTGACATAATCACTAAAGATTCAAAAAAACCCAACCCTCACTCTCCTGAGCAGACTTATTCAGGCATTTTTGCTTGGCTTATCAGAATCTTTAGAGAGTTTAGTTACTCCTCCCTCAATGAGTAAGGGAGAGTTGAGAGATTTCTGTAATACCATACCCAAAAATAAAGTTTTATTTCTCCTAGACGGCAAATGTAGTTTCTCCTACTACTGTACCACACAGCTGTCTCAAAGGAGATCCAAGGGGCTGACTGTTCCATCTCGTTTCTGGAACAGCTGCACCATATGGTGCTGTGCAGAACCATGCAAGTTTAGTAATTCCATTTCTGAAGGTTTCCTCACACTCCCCTGCAGCCAGGTTCTCTCTGATGGTCAATTTTTTTTCCTTAAACTCAAGACGAGTACACAGGGCAGGTAAAAACTGTTATTGTGTGTAAAGACGTCAGACAGGCTATCTTTTTTCAACAGAATATATTTCATATAGGCATGCTTACAATCATGGCAAGGAATAGCAAGAGGCTTGTTAACTAAACTAAGTTTTGACTATCACAAGCCCTTCCGCTGTGCCGTGTGCACACGGTACACGGGGGTGCACAGGGGGACAGGAGCCCCCTGACCTGTTTCATATTGTCTCGGAAACTCTGCAGCACAAACCCGCGAGCTCTTCCCAGACACGGCTGGAAAGGAGACGCGTTACCGAGCCAGTCTGTGTGCCACCAGCGCTCCAGGCGCGCCTGGAAGGAATTGAACAGCGAAAGCGTCCTTTCCCACGAGCCCGAGGGAAGCGAGCTGGGAACACGGAGCCCCGGTGTTAAGGAGACCATAGCCAGCACGCTGCCCGGCTGGATTAGAAATGACCACATCCAGCCGCAATGATGTCACATGCACACAACCTTTGTAATTCCTAATTCCCTTATTCCCCACACACCCTCTTCCTTCCTCCTGTTTAACAGAGGCTGGAAACGCAGCGGCTTTTGCGAACGGCCTGAGCGTTACCACTGAGTCACGGCCCCATGGCGAGGGGAACGAGCAGCCAGCCCCCCCTCGAACGGGGACACCGCGGGCTCTGCTGGAGCTCCCCGGGCCCTCTCCGGCGCGGTCGGGCACGGGAAGCCCGCAGGACACTCCGTGTAGGGGCTCCGGGCGACACCGACGCGGGGGCAGCGGCGGGATCTTTGCTCGAGGCGGCCCGGGCCCCCGCCCGCAGGGCTCCCCGCACTGGACAAAGGCGCCGCGCCCGGTGCCCCCCGGCGGGGCGGGGCGGTGCCCGGTGACCCCCGCTCACCGTCCGGCAGCTCGCGGTCGCTGATGTGCTGGAGATGCGGGCCGCCGCCGCCGGGATCCGAGTCCCCCGACTCGGCCTCCGCCGCTCCCGCGCCGCCCGCAGCCGCAGCCGCCGCCTGGTACGCGTCCGCCCAGCGGTCGGGCCCCGGCGCTGCCCCCGCGCCGCCGCCGCGGGCCCGGCCGAGTTTGGGGCTGGCGTCCGGGGATACGCAGCAGGTGACGGTGTTGCCCATGGAGCTCGGAGCTCCCCCGCCGGGCCCCGGCTACGCGGCTCCCGGGATGGGGCGGGGGAGGAGGGGGAGCCGAAGCGCCGGGAGGGCGGGGGCGGAGGGAGGGGCGGGGCGGGGCTCAGCGCAGCGTACCCCATCGCCATCTCCGCCCCCCGCCGCCTCCGCCCCGGCCGGCCCGCGCGCGGCCTCCGCCCGCCCCAACGCCCCCCGCGCGCCACCAACACCGCCCCCTGCGCGCGACCAGCCACGGCCCCCCCCGTGCCACCGCACC